>JAJPUD010001510.1:347982-361708 GCA_023553655.1 Myrmecobius fasciatus | reverse complement strand
CTACCTAAACTAATCTATCTATTTAGTGCTATACCAATCAAACTCCCAAGAGATTATTTAACTGAACTAGAAAAAATAACGACAAAATTCATCTGGAAAAACAAAAGGTCAAGAATTTCAAGGGCATTAATGAAAAAAAATGCAAATGAGGGTGGCCTAGCTGCACCAGATCTAAAACTATATTATAAAGCAGTGGTCACCAAAACCATTTGGTACTGGATAAGAAATAGAGTAGTGGATCAGTGGAATAGGTTAGGTTCACAGAACAAAATACTCAATGACAATTGTAATCTAGTGTTTGATAAACCCAAAGACCACAGTTTTGGGGAAAAAAACTCACTATTTGACAAAAACTGCTGGGATAATTGGAAACTAGTCTGGAAGAAATTAGGCATTGACCCACACCTAACACCATATACCAAGATAAGGTCAAAATGGATTCATGATCTAGGCATAAAGAATGATATTATAAATAAATTAGAACAATGTAGAATGGTTTACCTCTGAGACCTGTGGAGGGGGAAGGAATTTGTGACCAAAGAAGAACTAGAGGTCATCATTAATCACAAAATAGATAAGTTTGACTATATCAAGTTAAAAAGTTTTTGTACAAACAAAATGAATGCAGACAACATTAGAAGGGTAGCAGTAAACTGGGAAAATATTTTTACATCCAAAGGTTCTGATAAAGGCCTCATTTCTAAAATATATCGAGAATTGACTCAAATATATAAGAATTCAAGCCATTCTCCAATGGATAAATGGTCAAAAGATATGAACAGACAATTTTCAGATGAAGAAATTGAAACTATTTCCGGTCACATGAAAAGGTGCTCCAAATCACTACTAATCAGAGAAATGCAAATTAAGACAACTCTGAGATACCACTACACACCTGTCAGATTGGCTAAAATTACAGGAAATGATAATGATAACTGTTGGAGGGGATGTGGGAAAACTGGGACACTGATACATTGTTGTTGGAACTGTGAACGGATCCAACCATTCTGGAGAGTAATTTGGAGCTATGCTCAAAAAGTTATCAAACTGTGCATACCTTTGACCCAGCAGTGTTTCTATTGGGCCTATATCCCAAAGAAATCATAGAAGGAAAGGGCCCCACATGTGCAAGAATGTTTGTGGAAGCCCTTTTTGTAGTGTCTAGAAACTGGAAACTGAAGGGATGCCCATCAATTGGAGAGTGGCTGAATAAATTATGGTATATGAATGTTATGGAATATTATTGCTTTCTAAGAAACGACCAGCAGGACGATTTCAGAGAGGCCTGGAGAGACTTGCATGAACTGATGCTGAGTGAAATGAGCAGAACCAGGAGATCATTATACACAGCAACAACAATATTACATGATGATCAATTCTGATGGACATGGCTCTCTGCAACAAAGAATTGTCTCAAACCAGTTCCAGTTGTTCACTGAAGAAAACCATATACACCCAGAGAGAGGGATATGAAATATAGACCACAACATAACATTTTCATGTTCTCTATTGATGTTTGCTTGCATTGTGTTGCTTTTCTCTGATTTTCTTTTTTTTTTCTTGTAGATAGGATTTTTCTTGCACAACTTGTCAAGTATTTCAACATAATTAACATGTAGTGGACTTCCTGCCATCTAGGGGAGGGGAGGGGACTGGGGGTAAAATTTGTAATGGAAAGCTTTGTAAAGATCAATGCTGGGGAACTACCCATACATATGTTATACAAATAAGAAGCTTTAATAATATATAAAAAAAGAAAGAAACAACTAGCTGGATGATTTCAGAGCAGCCAGGAGAGACTTGTATGAACTGATGCTGAGCAGAACCAGAAGATCATTATACATGGCAACAAGAAGACTGTATGATAATTAATCCTGATGGGCATGACTCTTATCAACAATGAGAAAATTTGAGCCAATTCCAATAGTCTTGTAATGGAGAGAGCCATCTGCACCTAGAGAGAGCACTATGGGAACAAACTATGGATCACAACATAATATTTTGATTTTTTTATTGTTGTTTGCTTCCATTTAGTTTTTTTTCTTTTTCCCCTTTTTGATCTATTTTTTCTTGTGCAGCATGATAATTGTGGAAATATGTATAGAAGAATTGCACCTGTTTAAAATATATTGGATAGTTTGCCATCTAGGGGAAGAGGTCAGGGGAAAAGAGGGAAAAATCCTTGCAACAAAGTTTTGCAAGGGTGAATGCTGAAAATTATCTATTTGTATTTTTCAAAATAAAAAGCTTCAATAAAAATGTCCATCATTATCCAGGATGTTTGTGTGCTCTTACAAGAAATTTATTTGAGGAACAGAAGTGCAGAGAGAACAGTTGAAAAGCAAGTAGAGTAATAGCAGAAGAATTCATCTTCCAGAGCATACTTGCAGAACTTTTTTACTCTCACTTCAGAGAGGAGGAGTGAAGACAACCCTAGTGGAGGAAAACAAGGCAATCATATGGGATCTGGGTAATTGTTATTGGAGGGGTGGATGTCCATAGACTCCAAAGCTCACAGGATCATAGACTTGGAGGAAGAAGGGCTTTCAGAGATTACCTCATCTATGTCCTTCATTTTATAGATAAGGAAACTAAAACTCAGGAAAGTTTAGATTTTTGTGCACTGGGGGCATCAGCCTGAAAGAGGCTTGTGATACAAAGGGGCCCTTCAAACAGCACATCTCTGGAGGGATGAGGGATGCCACTGGGATGTAGGGCTTTTTATCCCACATTAAGCAGATCTCCGGAAGAACAATTTAAATGGCTATTCTAATTCCTAATGTTAGTTATACATATTAAAAATAACTTAATACAAACCAGAAGACTGGACCTTTTACAAAATTTTACCTTTTTTTTTTACATGGTGCCCTTGACAACAGTATGATGCAAAGGTCCTTCCTTTACTGAATGACAAGATGACTTACCTCCTGAATTCCCAGTGCATATTACCCTGATAAGAGGGAAACTTGTAACTTTCCTCCCTGCATACAAAAAGGATGATACCCTTTAGACTACACTATTGCCCAGGGCAAGATTCTTTGGCTGATTCTGAATAAATATTTCATGGGTCCAAAAATGCTGAGGGTGCACAGTGGGACAAGTGATGGGGTTTGGTGCCTTCATCTCTAAAGCGAGCATCTGGCAATGAAACAGCTGAGGTCATGATGAAAAACCTTAACAGGCACAAAGTGTAAAATGGACTAAAAAGTACAAACTTGTCTAATTAGAGATTCCAAGCATTTTCAATGTTAAATGTAATTGATTGCACAACCCATTTTAGATAGCAAGAGAACAACTTCAAATATCAGAATCTATCATTTGGAATGCTAAGATTTATCTTTTTAAATGTCTATCAATTTTTCATTTTTTGCACCTTTTGTTCAAAGAGAAAGGAATTTAATGTGTTTAAAACGGCTCCTTTTCATCACTTTTGATATATGAACATTAGTAAGCACATAAATTTTGGGAAGTCAGTCAATAAACATTAATTAAGCATCTACTATATACCAATCACTGTGTTTAGAGCTGGGAATTTAAAACAACATTAAAGATGTCCTCTGCAATTAAGAAACTCAAAATTTAATGGGGGAGAGAACATTAAAAATATAAACAAGCTATATGCCAGATAAATTGGGAATAATTAATAGAGGGAAAGCTCCAGAATAAAGAGTCATTAGGAAAAGCTTCTTGTAGATAGTGAAATTTAAAATGAGATGAAGATATGGAAGTCAGTAGAAATGAAAATTCCAAGTTTAGGTGAAAATGTCCAGGTCCAAAAATAGCATCATGTTCAAGAACCACAAAGGATGTCAAAGTGACTAGATCATGCTTTACTTGAGAGAGGGGATGGCAAAGTTTAAGATGTATATAAAAGAGTAAGGATAGTAGAGAGAAAGATTGGCTATTTAGGACATTGAATGTCAAATACCAGCTTTTCGTCTTGATACTGGAAATGATGGGGAGCTCAGAAGTTTACTGAGCAGTAGTATGACAATTGGAATTTTGTGAAGATCACTTTGGCTACAGAGTGAACAGTGGATGGGAATGAGGAGAGATTAATGGTAAGGAGACTAACCAGCAGCACTCTATTCCAATAGTCAGGACTTGTAGGAACAAGAGCTTGCACTAAAGTGATGGCAGTGTCAGATGCAAGAAGATGCAAGAGATATTATGAAGGCTAAATCCACAGGGTCATGGCAGCAGATTGGATATGGATAATAAGAGAAGGGGAAGAGGTAAGGATGCCGTCTAGGCTGTGACACTGGGTGACTGGGGGTATAGCAATGCCATTAATTGTAATAGGGAAATTTGGAAGGTGGAATGGTTTTTAGCTATATTGAGCTTGAACTATCTGTAGGACTTGTGGCTTGAGATATATAATAGGAAATATAGACAAGAGACAGATGAAGATCCATTAAAGTAGATTGAGGATTGATATAGGAGAGCCAGGAAAATTTATCTATCTACTTCTTCCATCACAAACACTAAAGGGACAGAAAACATTTTCTTAGTTGAAAAAAATAAGAGTTACACCAAAAAAAAAACTAGAAAAAGCAACAACCTGGACTATCTATCAATCTTTCAGTCCCCTGTTCCTTCTCATTGCAGTGAAAAGGTAAAAATTGTGCTTTCTTAACACTCTTCAATGTTATTCTTGGTCACCATAATTATATAGTACCCATCCTCCTTTAGATAATTTTTATATTTACATTTTTTGTAGTTGGTTTGCATATTGTTTTCCTGGTTCCTATTACTGTATGCTTCATTATTGAAATGGTTTCCTCATTTTTGCAAAGTCTGCTTTGTACACTCTTAAGCCTTGATGTTCCTTTAAAATACCAGTATCTTTGAAAATTTTTCTGTAATTGAGTATAAAGTAAAATATTATTTAAAAAATCAATATTGATGACTTCTGAGGGATTGGAACTAGAATTATCATTTCATTATTATAGTTGAATCGCAGGTGAGGAGATTATTTATATTAATACAGGCTGGCACCTTCTCTGCTAACTTGAATATCAAAGATCTATGGAAAGTGCTTAGAAGTTAAGTTAAATAGCCTAGAGTTATGTGGCCTCTATGTGTCAGAGATGATACTTTAACTCAGGGCTCCCTCCTTCCAGGACAATTCTTTAAACAATGTATAATACCAATTGCCATAGATGGAGATCAAAAATATCCACTCCTCTTAGAAGGAAAACAAAACACAAGAAAAACTTCTGGATTTTGTTGAATTTGATGTTCAATATGAGAGCTTGCAAGGAGACTCTGAAGTATGTACTGCCTGAGGAAGAGGATAAATTAATCTAACATTCTACTTTCCTTTCTTCCCCCCCCCCCAATTTCTTTTATTTCTTTGGCTCTTTGGGGAGCCCCGATGCTCACATTTTCAGTCTTCATTTCTTCCTCTGCAATCTGTTTCTATGGCCACATCCTAGGCTGCTGAATTGAAATGCTTGGATTAATATTTCACCCAATGCTCTCTGTTCTCAGGCTAATACCATGGCTGAATAGCAAAAGATAAGAGAAGAATTTCTATTAAATTAATGGCAGTGACTAGTCACTGGTTCTAAGGCCAGAATCTTGAAAGTGTCTCTAGTTCCAGAGAGGGTTTGTGGCAATTATCTGTCTATGAGGAGAAATGGGATGGATGTTCCTAATTGTAAAGGCTTTCCCTAACCATATATCATATTCAGTCTTAATCATTTGCAAGTTTCACTCAATATCCCTACCTCTATTCTCTGGGACCATTCAAAATAAGAGAAGAATTAGGGAAAACAAGATGGTCAAAGAAGGCTTGCCAAGAGGGTGAGTGTTCAGAATAGTAAGCAATGGCCTGTTGTTCATTGCTTCAGTTGTATTCTATTCTTGGTGACTCCATGGACCATAGCATACCAACACTGTCCATGGGGTTTCCTTGGTAAACATACTGGAGTGGTTTTCCGTGTCCTTTGCAGCTTATTTTTCAGAGGAAAAACTGAGACAAACAGGATTAAATGGCTTGCCCGGGGTTAGACAGCTAGAAACTCTCTGAGGTCAAATTTTAAATTGGAGTCTTTCTGATCCCAAGCCCAGTGTTCTATCTATTGTGCCCTGTGATCTATATTCTGGTCAGTCCTTAACTTATAGATTAAATATATAGATATAGATAGATAAAATTAATATAGTTTTGTATAGATAAAACTAATTGACTTCTGAAATTCTTGATTCTTGCTAGTATTTCTTTCACATAACAGTATTTTGAATTAAACACACACACACACACACACACACACACACACACACACAAAATCATGGATCGTATCAACTATGAGTCTTTTATTTTCCAAGTCAAAAATCTTTGAAGAACCTACCCATTGCTTAGTCTTCAGTCATTTCAGTATCCTGCCTGACAACACTCTAATTAAAGTCTTTATCCTAATTAAACTAAACTGAACTGGACTAAGCATGATACTAATAATGTATTCTAATCCAACATGCTCACCAAGATTATTACCATCCTTGTTCTGGATCCTAAAAATCTTATAATGGCACGTAGATGTACCAGACTTTTGAGCTACTAAGTCCTTTATAAATTGAACTTGGAGTCAGCTATATCTCTGAGATCTTTTTCACATGAATCATCTCTGCTGATTATGACAATTCAGTATTGAATCTTTTTGGTCCCAGCTGTTTATAGGTTGCCCCTTATTTCTACCTCTTCTTCCTCCCCATTAGACTGTGAGCTTCTTGAGAGCAGAGTCTGGTTTTTGCCTTTTTTTTATACCCAGTACTTAGTACTGTGGATGACACATATTAGGCACTTACTAAATGCTTGTTAATTGACTTGTTACTCTCCAGTCATGCTTTCTTATTGGATTGACTTTTTACATTTATCTCTATTAAGATTCCATCTTATTAAATTCAGAAAACTGTTTAAACTAATAGATATTATTCAGGATCCTGGCTGTCATATAACCTTCTAATTTGCTTCTAGGCTTTGGATCATCTGCAAGTTTGATAAGCATGACATCTTTGCCATTTTCCATGCCATTCATAAAAATCGCAGGGCAAAGGGTCAATCATTTTTTGGATACAGTTGTAAAATCAATATCTATATTGGGTCATTCCAATAAAATTAATTTTTAATCGAGAAACATATAATTATCAAACTTGAGATAAAAAAATAGTCTAAGTATGCTTTTACCTGTTCTACAAAGATAGTAAGAGTCAAATATCTTGCTGAAGTTTGACCATGTTATATTTTATATTATTCTTCTCTTGTACCAGCCTAGAAACACAGTAAAAAGTCATAAGAATATTCTGCAATGACCTGCTCTTGATGAAGGCAATTTATTACTTGGAAAATACAGCCACTCTTTTCACATCCTCTTAAATGACTTCTTCAATAATATGTCCTAGAATTGTGTAAATGTCAAATTCAATGTTCTGTGTTTTTAAAAATTAAAATATTTATCCCTCTCCAGTTTCCCTGTTTTTCATGTATTGTCAAAGAAAACCATTATAAACTTGACAAATTGAAATGATAGTTGAGAATGTACTTTACTTGGTTTGGTGAATTGCAAACACTGAGGACATCTAATTGCTTTTTTAAACCAAGTTAATTTTTTTATAAAGTACTTTGAAAACATTGTTAAACTGTATAAATGGTTTTCTTCACATTATTATTGCTCTAATATTGCTCACTCCATTTATTTATTTATTCTTAATATCTCAGTACTGTTTGGTGCAGCATATTATGAACCATTTCATTCATTTAGGGAGAATATGGCACTATTGGAAAAAGAAAAGAAAATGATAGTTGAGTAGTTTTGCCTACTCTCCATCATCTATTTCCATATTCATTTTCTAAATGGCAAACATGTTTATTATTATTATCACTGGCTCCTGGGGAGTCACCATCATTGAAAGAATTGGAGGGGGGAAGATATTATAACATGTTCAAATCCAGAGTTTTGGAAAATCAGTCTGACAATTGAATGGAACATGAATTTGAGTGGGGCTGTGGAAGAAAGGGGTCATTGTTATAATCTAGATTTGAGTTGAAGAGGACCTGCACCAGATCAGTGATGTGTAAAAGAAGATGAAGAGATATGTGTGAGAGATGTTACAAAGAGAGAAATGGCAGGACTCATTGACTGCATGAAGGGAGGTAGAGAAAGTGAGGAGTTGAAGATCAAATTTAGATTGTCTGCCAGTGTTATCATCTGTACCTCTCTTGTAAAAAATCTCCTAAATTGATTCCATTAAAATATTTCCCCTTTTTTCCTCAGTGGAATCAAATCCCTGATGTTTCTTTTATTCTATATCATTTGGATCAAGTTTCACTGTGGAATCTGAGGCAATGGAATCATTACTTTGGCTAAACCTTTTACAGTCTGTCCTCCCAAAATCCATAATATACTTTAAAGTATGTCTTTATTGTCCCTCCTTATTTATCCATTTGGATCATTATCAATATTACAATGTTATTATAATCTGATGATATTAAATAAGCTTGTTGAAGACAGTGGTAACTCTTCTATTCTACAAATACAATTATCCATACATTAAAAGTCCTAGTGTTTTTGTTATATATGCTTTTTGAAATGGAAATTTATATTTTGAAAACCACTCCAGTGTCTTTGCCAAGAAAGACCCAAATGGAATCATGAAGAATCAGACATGACTGAAATATGTTTTAAACAGAATACCAACAGTTATCTGTATACTTAATTTCCCAATTTCTTACTTTATTCCCAGTTTCTTTATTTTACTTCCATGATAGTAGTTTCACAAACTTTTCCACAAATGTATTCCATTTCATTCCCCATATTAATCAGATTAGAGTTTATTGCTTTTGCACTTCAATCTTTTGACCTTTATGTTATCATGTTAACCCACTGGCATTATTGGTCTCTTGTAAGAGCATATACTCTTTCTATAAAAATTTGCTCCACTTCCCCTCTTATCTTTCCTTAAAACAATTTATATTCCTCTCTAGGGGTGATAACCACTACAAAGGTGCACATTCTATCACCATCAAATATGAATAATACCTATGATGTTAAATCAGTCAATTTGCTTTAAGATTTTGAGATCATTTTATTAACCAAATGAAGGAGTTCATCTGACAGAAAAGCACAAAGTCTGGAATATTCAACAATAAACAGTGGCTTGGAAATATTACACCATTCTGAGAAAGAGTTTTAATAATAGAACTCTTAATAATTTCTTAAAGTTTTCTGAGATATTGTTTTATTTATGGAATCAGTAAGCATGTTGGATATAAGGAAGCAGTGAGAATAGGAAAACGATGATTTACTATAAATGACCTTGACTAATATATATGTTTTCTGGAACAATTTTTATTTTTTTAAAGTTTTTATCACTGATATTATATGAAGAGTGTTCTTCTCTTCAAGGAAAAAAAAAAGTACTCCCAATCTGATAAAAAGTTCACAAAGTTTAGGTAAATCTAAATATTAAGGAAAAATCAGATGGTAGTGATATATTAAACATGACATGCTAAATTCTAAATTTTGTGGTCTCCTTTATTTGCTATAATTCATATATTGAGCAACCCCTTTATGTCAGAGATTGTTGTTCATTATGTCTTGTTTCCCCTATATCAGCCTAATTCCTTGTGTAAGTATTTAATGTTTGTTACATTGAGTTTGACTGAATTCTACATGGATCTCAGGTGTCCAACTTATATTTAACAATTATACATTTAATCTTATGACAGCCCTTACAGGGAATAATTCAAGTATAGTAGTCCCTCTCCCTGTCCATAGCCACTTCCTTTAATTTCACTTGCATTGATAGAATTCTTGCCCATGGGATGACTGCTACCTAAGAGTTCTAGGTGAGAACATTCCTTTAGCTACAACTCACAAATCCTCACAATGTTATCCATCAACAATCAATCAATGGGCAGACACAAATAGCTCTTATCTAGGATGTTTTCCACAACTATATGTACTAAGAACAATAGCCACAAAACTTTTTTTTTCTATTTCAGTTAAACTTGGTGTAAATTCTGAAAATACACATAAATTACTTAGTGAAAGTAGACATAAATTTAGAGTACCATAGGAGAGACATTCAAAGAGCATAAAGGTAAATTATACCTCTGGAACTATAGGTCCTACAAATTATTTTCTTTCCACTTTAGTTCTTTTGGGTCCCAGCTCTTGATTGATATTTGGTCACCCCATTTGAATCTATTTCCCTCATCAGGAGATTGTCTCTCTGTACCTAGGTCTATCAGGAGCATGTGTCTGCTCCCTCAATTGGACCTTAGATTCCCTTGAATTAATTCTTCATCTTCTGAAGGAGCGAATGGACTGGACAAATAAATGGAGTATCGGGGTCAAGGCTAATATATGTATATTTACATGCCTGAATGTAGATATTTAGGGCAGCTAAGCGGTAGAGTAAACAGAGTGCTATGCCCTGAGTTGGGAAAACACATCTTCCTGAGTTTAAATGTGCCCTCAGACACTTAACTGCTTTGTGACCATGGACAACTCACTTAATTCTGTTTGCCTCAGTTTCCTCATCTGTAAAATGAGCTGGAGAAGGAAATTTCAAACCATCTTTGTCAAGAAAATCCCATGGACAGTTTTGGTGTTTATGAGTGTCACTAAGAATTGTATATGATTGAACAGCAAGGATAATACATGCATATTAGACATTTAACATCCATGCAACAAGAAACACATACAAAAGTGACATGAAGTACTCTCTCAACTTGTGCTTCTTGTGTAGCATAAGTTGCCTTTATCTAAAGGTCAAGGTCTTAAAATCTTAAGAGTTTGATTAACAGACTTTCACATATTATTGTGGGTTTGAAGTAAAACTCTTTGGACATGAATTATTGTCATCATTTTACTAATGAATAAACTAAGGTCATGAAAAAATGGAATTAGCTTTCCCACAGTTACAAGACATGTAGGTATCACAGCTGGAACTCAAATCTAATTCATCAGACTTCAAATTTAGGGCTTTTTTCTCTTCTGTATGATTTTCAAAAAAGTTTAGGATAGTTTTTAATCAGCAAAAATTTTCTGAGATGATATTTTTCAAAAGCCTCTTGTATATGGTCAATGACACCTGCAAACAGGTTTCTGAATAGGCAAATGGGTCTCCTGATACCAAGCATAACTCATGATTGCAGATAAAATTGCTCATTCTTCTAAGATGACTTTTAATATCAGGGAATTCATAATCCATTCTCAATTTTATGACAGAAACTTACTTTTTTTGCTGGCAAGTGATGAGAAAAACATACATTAAGAGCAAATCAAGTCCTCAGACTCTAAGATTATAACAATCTAGGTCATCTCCCCTCCATTAGTGGGAGGCTTTAAAAAAGTGCTTTGTGGGGCTCTGACAGTTAAAAAAACATTATAAGAAAGAAAAAAAAATATTCACTGACAATGGAAATAGAAATCTTGCTTTGGCAATGATGGTGCTTCCAGAGCTGAGGTAATGGCTTTCTGTTTTCTTCATTTATTTTCACTCTGTTCCTGGAAACGAAGAAAGTTCATCAGTATCCTAAACCAAATGGTCTATGTCTTGAACTTTTTAGATTAATCATTTGTCTAGTAATGCATCCAAATTCAAGACTGAAAAGAGAAAAAAATCTTCACAGATCCTACAATTCTGTTAAAAAAATTAGTAACAATTTGGCATAGTGGAAAGAATGCTCAATATAGCATCAAAGAATGTTGGCACAAATCCAGACCTTGCTAGTTACTACCTATATTATGCTGAACAAGGCATTTTAACCTTTCTGTTGCTCAGTTTTCTCATCTGTCAAAGGAAGAGTTTGAACTGCAATCATCAATGCCCCTTGCAGCTTTCCATTATAGGACATTGATAGATAGAATTAGATTAAATAGCTAATAGTCTATATGAAATGTTTTATAAATTGGAGTCATTGATATATTTTAATATAATCTTTCATTCTGAATATATTCCTCATCCTTCCTTGCCCTCTTGTTACAATTTATTAAAAAAATTGTTAAGCAAAACTATTACATCAGATAAATATGACAATATAGGCAATGCTATCCTAAAAGGGGTTCTCTCATTTTCCAAGATAAATAGGAGATACATTCTCTTTTCTCTGTGATCAATCTTATTTGTTATAATTACAATTTATTTAGGTTCAGTTTTGTTTTTCATGATTCTCATCTTCTTTTATTTGCCACATAATTTTTAGGGATATTGTAAGCCCTCCTCTCCCACTAACTAAAAAATGGCTCTGTATCATGGTAATTAAAATTCCCATTATTAAATATTCATTGTTTAAGGTATGGAGGCTCTTTCTTTCAAAGTATTATATTCTTAGTGAATATTAATGAACCCAGTAGTGACCATTCATACTTTATATTGAATTATATGAAATTTTAAGTTGCAGTAACTTATGGACATAGAAAAAATGAAATATATAATAAGAAAATATAAATAGGAAAATAGGGGGCCATGCATACAGATAGATGAGATAGATTGCCACATAATGAAACCAAAGAACATTAAGAGAATAAAGGAAAATTCTTTTGGGGATTGCCATTGAAATGGGGAGAGATGTTTGACAAGTTGTCTCTGATATTTTTTTTCCTTCTAGTAGGTGAGTAACTCTGACTAAAAGCCATGAATGTTGGAATAGGGAGTTCAATAGAGATAGCTAGTATTTCCCCCTTCTTCTGCTCCCTACTAAAGGCAAAAGAGTTCTCTCAGACAGGCTTCTCTTGATCACTCTAAATGTTCAAATGACTATTAATGAAACCATAGATGTCTAGTCATTCTTTCCCGATAAAATGACCAGGTTCCTTTAAGAATTAAATTGAAGAAACTTTGTCTAAAATAAAACACAGGGTATGGCAGAATCATTACAATCATTATAATGATGTGCATTTTCCATCATTTATTTTCTATGGATAGTGTAAGGTTTCTTTTTTTTTTAACTGGAGAATTGTCAAAGATGAAATCCCTAATATCCCTCTCTATCTTATTTCTAAACATTCATGATTCTTAAGTTCCAGTGTCACACAATTAGGAAGTGTGGAGTGTTTGAGGCCAGATTTGAAATCAGGATAGAGATCCACTGTGCCGGCTAGCTACCTTTTTAATGACTTTTCTCAAGATATCTGGTACCATCCTTTTAGTTATTTAATCATTTTTCCATCCTGCCTGACTCTTTTTGACCTCATTTGGGGTTTACTTGACAAAGTCACCAAAGGGGTTTGCCATTTCCTTCCTTGACTTATTTTATAGATGAGTAAAATAAAGTAAACAGGGTTAAGTGAATTGATCAGGGTCTGGGGCCAGGTTTTTTAATGTAATATTTTATTTTTTCCTCTGTTACATACATGTAAAACAATCGTTAACATTTGTTTTTAAAACTTTGAGTTGCAGATTCGATCCCTTCCTCATCTCCCTCCCTCCCATGTAAAATTAAACAAAATATTTCCATGTAAGTCAAGCTGTGAAAGAAAATATAGACCCTCCCTTCCCGCCAAAAAGTAAGTGTCAGGCCTTGTGCTTAGCACTAAGAATATAAATAAAGGAAAACTAAAAGTCCATTCCAGATGGAAGAAAGAAAAGAAAGAAGGAAGAAAGGAAAGAAGGAAAGAAGGAAGGAAGGAAAGAAAGAAGGAAGGAAGGAAGGAAGGAAGGAAGGAAGGAAGGAAGGAAGGAAGGAAGGAAGGAAGGAAGGAAGGAAGGAAGGAAGGAA
>JAJPUD010001510.1:308291-343542 GCA_023553655.1 Myrmecobius fasciatus | reverse complement strand
GAGCAGAACTTGGTCATTGGTGCCTTTTGGTACAAATCTGGGTGCTTCTTTAAGCACAACTTGGTCTTGAGGGCTTTTGGGCACAAACTTGTGCACTTTTTGAGCACAGCTTGGTCTTGAGTGCCTTTGGACAGAAATGTAGGTACTTTTTGAGCAGAACTTGTTCATTGGTGCCTTCTAATACAAATCTGGGTGCTTCTTTAAACACAACTTGGTCTTCAGTCATTTTGGGCACAAACTTGGGTACTTTTTGGGCATAATTTGGTCTTGGTTGCCTTCAGATACAAATCTGGGTGCTGTTTGAGCAGAACTTGGTCATTGGTGCCTTTGGGTACAAATCTGGGTGCTTCTTTAAGCACAACTTGGTCTTGAGAGCTTTTGGGCCCAAACTTGTGCACTTTTTGAGCACAGCTTGGTCTTGAGTGCCTTTGGACAGAAATTTAGGTACTTTTTGAGCAGAACTTGGACCTTGGTGCTTTTGGATGTAAGTCTGGATGGTTTTTTGGGTACAGCTTGGTTCTGAGTGCCTGTGAGCACAAATCTGGGTGCCTCTTTGGGCACAACTTGGTTCTGAGTATTTTTTGTGTGTAAAATGCAGGAAAATACATCTGGGGACTCTCTTTGAAGGCAGGGAATGCACCTGGTCTGATCCCTCCAGTTTTACTCTGGAGTCTAAGCCTGCTTAACCTTTGAAAAGGCTCAGTTTGGGTATTTCTGTTTCTGGGAGGGAGATATTGTAAAACTGAAAACTCCCCTCACAGCACTCCTGAGATATCATGTGCTTGCACCTAGTGCGTACTTGTTGATAGATGGTGAGAATTCTGTTGTGTTTGTGTGATCTGTGTTTGGGAGGTCTGTGTTTCTGACTTGTCTGCCTCTGTTATGTGTTGATTTAAGGAGTTCTGTTAAGTTTTAAGAACACTTATTGAGGAATTTGGCAATTGGTCATTTCAAGATTGCAAAGGTGCTTAGCACAAAACAAATGCTTTATGAGTGTTAATTTCTTTTTTTTGGAATTAATTGTAACCTATTTGCACTAACTTAGGAAAAGCAAAACAAAACAAAAAACCTTAACTGCTTTTAAAAATCTGGCAGAAAAGCAGCCTGTTTCAAAAGCCTGTTAGGAAAAAAAGGGGAAAAAACCTTATCTGGATCAGGTTTCAGCTCTGAATGGGGAGAGGTAAGAGAGAGAACAAAAGAAGCTTATGTCAATTGTTTAAAGAAAAAAAAAAAAAAACTCTGGCAAATAATAGTCTCCTTTCCATTACCTAGTCAGATTTCTAAGCCTGATCAGATTTCTGAGGGCCAGTTTTATATGAATTGAAAAATAACCAAATGGTAATTCAGTTTGTCTGCAACATATAATTAGAATTTAGGGAAACTTATTTAAGTGGAGAAAAGGCTATGGCTTATTGGTTCATCTACTGAATTTTGGGGGCTTAGCATTTTTAAATTGGAATTGTGATTCTGAAATTGTGGGAGATAATTACTATTGCCTGGTACATGCTAAATCTGTTTATTCTGGATATAAGATCTTAGGAATTTGAAAAAAAAAAAACATTACCACTGGAAATTTGCAGCAGTGTTTGATTTAATTTGGTTTAAAAATAGCTTCTTAAAACAAAGTGCTGGTAACTTACCTGGAGAGGTCATATGTTTGTATTCTTTATGAGCTAGGCTTTTAAATTTTATCAGCTCTTTTGAACATGTATATAAGCGTTATGAAGTTATTTCGTTCCTAACTATATTGTGGATCTTAAAAGTTTTTAAGCAAAAGAAAACAAAGGAAAGGAGAAAAGAGATAATTTTACATACATGAAATGAGAAAGATTGATTTGCAGAAACAATTGATGGTTTGAATGAAATATTAGACTATCACATGTAAAAGTATTGATTTTTTTAAAAATATTTTTTATTTGATGTATATGTTAAAATTTGAAACAACTATGAATTACATGAGACTTCTATTCATTTTTTGATAGGTTCTGCTATATTTTTGTGAGTATCAAGTGGAAATTGTGGAATTGATCATTGTGGAGAGGTTATTATTGAAATTATTAAAGGTAATTGGTTTTGAAGCATGCTGGAGGAAAGAAGGGGAGAGAAAATATCGGGAAGGAATCTGGAAGAGAGATAGATGGGATGTGCTACAAGGGGATAGTGTTGATAATAGGGAGGGAGAGAGAGAAGGAAAACATGTTGGAGAAGGGAAGAGGAGTAGGTTGGGAGAAAAAAAAAGGTGATTCGTTTAATGGAAGGGACTTGCCATTTATTTGGAGAAAGAAAACACTCTGGCTGGCTAAATCCTCAGAAGGACTTGGCACCCTAAAATTTAATTATAAGGAGAAGTGGAGTGGGGAAAGGAGAAAGGGAAAGATCTTTGGACTTGGAAGGTGAAAATTTAACTCATCCTCCTCCCCCTTGGGTGTGACTGCTTCTTAAAAGTGAAGTCAAACTGCAGCTCATTCTCTGCTGGTGAAAACATTAATTGCTTTTATTGTATACCGGAATAGCCTATATTTATATGGTGTTAATTACTGAATGTTTGTTTTATTTTTTTTCAAATCTAGGGCTGCTTTATGGCAAGGTCATTTTTGATGCTGTATCATAGATTCCACTGCTTAGCAATGCAAGAAGTGATTATTTCTATCAAAGTCTCCATCTGTCTTCAGCCAATTTAGTGAAACACATAATGGTCTCCATGTTTAATGAATATGATAACAAATGTAATCTATAGCTTTCTTGAAGTACCTGGAGCAGAATTTTTATCTGATCTGATAGGGTATAGACAATTTTTTGTAAGATATTTTTGTTTTACATAGACCTGTTTGTAACTATTATTTGTATTTCCAAAAGTTTATAGGAAATTCTCAATTGCAGAAAGATGACAATATTATTTTAAAATAAGGAAGTTATTAATGTTAATTCTGATAAGGTTTTTTATGTGAGATTAAGATATTTTATATTCTGTATGAATTTAATTGATTTTATTAAGTCATCTTAAATATTTTCCACTGTTTAACAGGACAATGAGGAAAATAGTTTTTGCTTTTGTTCCTTTGAAAATGTTTCTGCTATAGACAATATGCAATTTAGAATTTTTCTATGTATTGGGCATTTTAAAAGCAAATTATATATGTAATATTGGTCTTAAAAACCATCTACTTAGATATGAAAAATAAGTTGTGAACTTTCTAGGATGGCTCTCTTACTGGCATCAATATAATATGGTCATAGTCAATATCTTTTTGGGATATGTGATCCTTGAGAGCTAGATTTATCTGAAGTTTGATTAATGAGATTTGTTATTGGAGGTAAAATCTCTTGGGACTGTAGCTGATATTATTTGGGAGTTTTAAATTCAGGTATGACTGTCTGATAGATCATCGGAACAAATGTGAGACCTCACTGCTATTTTGTTTATTGGGACTATAGCTGACATATCTGTCTGCCCCATGTTTCCTTACATGGGAAGTTGCTGGCCAATCTATATTGTTCTCTTCATATCCTATAGTAGTCCTTGTGGACCAGCCTTTCTATTTCAGACAATTCTAATCTTTATTTGTTAGCTTTGTTTTTTGTTCTAGATTTTGGTCATGTTCTGGCTGTATTGACCAGCTTCAGGGACCTGGATCAATCCATTGGATGCTCAATCAGTTCCAGCACCCCATCCCCCCAAAAAAAATTAGGATTCTTTAGGATGAATCAGCTCTACACCCATTCTCAGCAGGAAGCAGTTTCAGAAGATGAGATCCTCACCCCTGCCCCTAATGGACTTTGAGCCCCATTGATTTGGGAGAAACTGGAACTGGTTGATGAATAAGTACCAAATTCTGAGTGGGTCCCTTGTTACAATATATTTAGGATTTAGAATGAAAAATATTGGATTAAAATTTGGGTCAATGTTGCTGAAAAAGGATGCACCACTAATGATTCAGTTTAGTGATTGTCAAATTATAGTATGTATCTGCATTATCTAATTGAACACAAGGTTCCCTTGAGAACATAGAGGGATCTTTATATAAGTTCTAGAGTAGAAAATCCCTCCTGTACTAATATGTTATGAGCTTTAATTTACTTTCAGGACTTATATGTGAGATGGCTAATTGACAACTGGAGTTCTGTCTGTTCCCCCTTGGATAATTCCTTCAACAAGACAAAAAAAGGGGATAAGAAATAAGGGACCAGGATAAAGTTGGTGGATTTTCCCAGGGCCATTTGAAAGAATGGGAAAACACCTTCATCAGACAACTCACCTAGGGATTAGATTCCACTGGACAGAAGCTGGTGGAAAGTGGATTTGACAAAAGTTTGGCAGTAAATTACAAAAATATCTCTGGCCACCATAATAAATCCTTCCCATACCCTCAGTGCCACCTGACCTATTCAGCCCTTACCACCCCAAGTACCATTAGTTCCTGTTCACTTTTAAGCCCTCCCCATAGTCTTTTTGGTCCTTATTCCTTGCTTGGTTTATTACCAATTTTACATACATTTTTAAATCCCAGCTGGGCTGTGATTGCTGGCTCTGCTTTAACTCTGAACCCCCTAATTTTAATGGACTTGCCTTAACAGACCCAGTTTCTGGGACCACTTTCCAACCTACCTGTTCTTAGGAACAACCAAGAATCGCCCCTGGAAATCTGCAAGGAACAGGCACCTGTCTTGTGACTGCCTTCACGAGTCTTTCTGATACACTCCTCCAGCCCTATAACCCCAGATCCTTAATTAATATTTCAGTATCTCAAAGGGTGCTGCAGTTTAGTGTCAGGCTCCTGAAGTGTGCATACTCTCACACCCTTTCTGTATCCAGGTAGCGGTATTCCCCCAGCTGTCTATTCTTCCAGGTGAGGATGGATGGAGCCATTTCAGGTCTTACCTTTCTCCCTTGGAGTCTCCCTGACACCTGGGCAGTGCAGCTCTTTCCTTTCCTAGTAGGGTTAGGATTGGCCAGCACACCTGGCTTGAGCATCACTGCTCCCTCAAATGACTGCTGATCTAGCTCACCTTGAGTTGTCCATTTCAAATTAGACTCCCTGGCTGAGATGCTGCTCCAGAACTGCAGAGGGCCTGACATGCCATTCGTGCAAAGGGGAAGCCTCTGGGCCCCCCTAAACAAGGGGGCCAACTCTGGGGTTCTCAGGGAGAGTCTGGCCCTCTTCATAGGTCCTTGCATCTTTTCTAATCTTATTTTAACTTATCCACTCCCAGGTAGGCTCAGTCAAAATCATTGTGCTGAGACTTTCCAAGATGATTCAAGGATTTTTATTCTCCCTAGAGAGAGTGGGGGATATGTTGAGCCCTGAATTTAAAAAAAATGCCATAGCCAACCCCCACTTCTTTGCCATTAGGATTGGAAAATTGAGTTTAAAAAAAGAGCCCAGGAATAACCTTGAAGCTCTGACCATCTTTACATACCATTGTGTCATAGACTCCTGATGCTTTATCTCAATCCTTGCTAGGATAATTCCCCCTGCTTTTGAGTGTTGCCCCTCACTTTGCTGTCTCCTATCCATGACCTTCTTATCTTGATCCTTATCCTGTCAGGATTAAGTTATGATCCTTTCCTGGAATTATGGCTTGTGCATCCTCCCAGTGATGTTGCCCCCTTTATATGCTTTTTTTTCCCTTATCCAACCCTCATTAGCTCACACCTTATGCAAGTTCTCTGCCTCAGTTTATCTGGGCTGAATGTTTTGGACAAGAGTATCATTCAGTCAGTTAACCTAAACTCTTCACATTAAAGATTAAAAACAAATCTCTCTCTGTCTCAGTTTCTCTGGCATTACAATATAACTATCCTGATCAAGCATTTTCATTTTTGGTGAATTGAAGAACTCTGCTCTATTCAATGATAAACTTTATTTGAGTGATTATGAAACAGGCTACAACTTCCAGAACGAGAAGTGATTTCAAGATGATTAATATGGCTTACATTTTTTGGACACAATATGGAAATTTATTGTAATTGACTAGTATACATGTTTGTTAGGAGGTCTTTCTTATTTATTTAAAATTGGAGAGGAGTGAAAATAATAGAAAAGAAATGCTAGTTAATTGAAAAATAAAATAAAATACATTTTTTCCTTTTGTTTCTTTAGGAGCTTCAGTAGTTTTCTCTTGCCTTTAGAGTAAAACATAATATCTTTTTTCATCTAAAGCTCTTCTTAATCTCACTCCAACTTGTTTCCAGGCTAATTAAAATTACCACTAGAATGGTGCTGTGTTGAGCCATCATGATGTTCTTATAAATTATTTCCCACTATGATGAACTCAACTATCTGTATTTCATATCATTCAATATTATCATGTGCTTAAAGCCATAATTCTGATACTTATAAAGATTGCTTGAGGGTGAAAACCATTGACTTTCAGTTAGAACAAAATTTAATACTTCTTTTTCATTTCAAAGTTTAAATAATCAGAATTGCCCCCCACCCCATTTCAAATTTGGATTACTTTGAATCACTCTTATTTCCTGATCTAAAGATGGCATATTTCACTTTCAGATCTTGAAGAAAATAATTTTATTACCTTTTTAAAAAGACAGTGACAGCTTTTTTTAATCATGAAGTCTGATTTGTAAATTTCTTGCATTTATAGATTTATAGTTTCCAGAGAGAAAGCAAAGTAGGATTTTTCTCTAGTAACTTTTATCTGAAATACTGAGCTGAGTTCTGGACAGTGAATTTTAGATAGGATAGTTAAACTTGCTACAGATTCAGAGGAGAGCTCAAGATGGTGACAGGACCATTAACTAGGTCATCCACAGAAGATTTGAAGGAATCAAAACCAAAGTCTATCAAGAGAAGAGATTTAACAGAGACACAGTTAATGTTTGTAGATCTTTAAACATTTATCATTTGAAACATAATGGTAGAGAAAGCCATGCTGAATAGTGGATAGAACCTTGGAAATGTAGGATAGATCTGAGTTCAGATCTTAGTTATGTGAAACTTGAGGAGTCTCTTTCCCTCAATTTTCTCATCTGTGAAATGGGTATAACAGAACATAACTCCCAGAGTTATTGCGAAGATAAAATTAGATAAAATTGTTAAGTTAAATGTTAAATGTTAAAGTGAAATGTAAATGCTAATTGAGGTGGTGGGGATGATGATGGGAAGAACTGTTGGACTCAGATTTGAATAGACTTGAGTTTGATTGCTGAATCTACTACAAATTAACTATGTGACCTTAAAAGACTGATGCAGCATCTCAATACCACAGTTAGCTTTTTCATTTTTTTTTCTCTTTAAAAATTTTATTAATGTTTTAAGTCACATTTCATGTGTCATATTCATGAGATATCTTAAAACAATGTAAAAGAACTAAATTGAAATATTAATCTAGTTGAAGAAATGTGAAGAAGTATAAATGAAGTACCCATGTGAGAATGAATTACATTGTGAAGAACTCACAAGATAGACATTTATCACAGCCACAAAGGATGCTCTTTATTAGGTGAAACAGTTCATGGAGTTAATCAAATATGTTTAAGCAAGCTGGAATTACATGTGATTAGGCAAACAGCTTCTAGCATCCAGTAGTAGATTTGTAAAGTCTCAAGAAAGAGGGGAGGGAAGCAAGGGGAGAGACTAGGGAGGTAAGAAGGAACTGGGGAAGAGTTGGGAATGAGTTAGGAAGGGGCCATGTGGAGAATAAACTCCCAAGCAGATGTGACAGAGAACAAGTACAAGATTAAGTTTGTCTTAAGATATGCTAATCAAGACAGTCTCTGAAATTGGTCTAACTTTGTGACAATGGAAATTGGATGGATGGATTAAAGTTTCGACAATGGACAGATTAAAGTTCTTGTTCCATATCATAATGACCTCATCTAAATGAACACAGCACTAGATATCTGTAGTACTTCTTGATCTCTATTTATTGAAAAATAATATAAACTTTTTTGTCTCTCTCCCAGCCCTCAACCATTTGGGAGGGCGGTAAAATTTTATAAAGATACAGAGATTGATAGTAAAACATGCTATAACATGTTTTAATACTATATGGTATATGCTTTATTAAATTAAGTATATTATATCATACCACACAATATTATATTTTCTCTACCATGTGATATCACATCACATGGTATCATATATCAAATATGATATCATATCAGATTGTCTTGCCTCATATTAAATTGTATTATATTTATATATACCTATAGCATTACATTGCATCATATCATATAATATATTTTATCATATTACATAGTATTGTTTCATCTCATACTATATTGGGGTAGATTATATCATAAACACAAATGACAGATAAATTATGTTCCTTATCAATATAACACAAATATCAATCATGTACCATATCATATGTTTTATTATGTAATATTTTTATTAAATAAATATTACCTATATTTTTATTAAATTATATGTCATTTTGCAATAATTTATTATGGAAAATAGTTTGTTGTGAAATAATTAATTTTATTGTATTATATTATAAATATATATTGTTATATTTATAAAATAGCATATTCTTTTAATATAACATTATACTATACTATCTCATATTATAGTTGAGCATATCATTTATAACATTATATGGAATATATTATTATTTTGATCCTGTTACATTTCAACTTCAGGAACATTAATTAAAATTGTCAATTCAAATAAAATGATTCTTCATAAAATATGAAGTACCTAAATTAAATAAAACAAGAAATTTAAAAATGAAACAACCCAATCTCATAAAATGAAAAATGAACATTCAGTAAATGAGCTATCAAAAATTTCAGGAGGAAGGAAATCAGAAGATTTAAAATTTATTTCTACAAGACTTTTAATTTCTATCCACAAAAATAATTTTAATGAAGAATTTTTTTAAAAACTAATTTATGTTGATGAAAGAATTAAGTTGTGAATGCTTAATCAGAGGATGATGCATCTTGGATAATACAGACCTTCTTAGTATCCTCAGTTGTCTCTCTCCTATGACTGAAGGATTGGAGGGCATATCTTCAATGCAGGTATGATTTCTTTTTTGCATGGTTTTATTGATGTAAAACTATTTCCAGTTGAATAAACACTCTCTTCTTAATGCAGATCTGTAATTTCTAGTCAACTGGTCTTAAAGGGTTGCCGGAAGGCACAGAAACAGTATATGCCAGACAGAATATTTGAATCCAGATCTTTCTAAAGCTGAGGCTAGTTCTTTAACAACAACCTACATATTGCCCCTCAGAAATGGTAAATAGAGCATCTAAATAGCTCATCAACATGAGTCCAATTCTTTATTATGTTCCTATGAAAAATATCTCTGAATTTGGTAATACATATATCAGCATATTGACTTTGCATAAAATATTTTGCATAAAATGTAACTTTAAAAAAAAACTAAAAATAATTTTAAGAAATTAACCAAATCATTTCCATGTTAAATTTATGATTTCCTCATGGCACAAGATACTTGTCCCAATTTCAGCAAAATGGACCAAATTAAAATTTAAAATGATCTCTAAAATATTCATCTATATCTATCTACCTATCTGTTGATGTATTTTAAGTTAATATCTATAATAATTTAGTAACTAGGAAAAATTATTTGGTAATTTCAGAAAGGTGATATCAGAAAGATAGTTATAATTATATTTAGGAAAACTGCTTAAGTCATTCCTTTTACCTTTTATAGCAAGGATAAGATATTGGAAATGAATAGGATAACTAGTTAAAATATACTAATTTAATAAATTTTTAAGTATTTAAGAAACCAACATTCTACCATGAAAAAAATGATCATTCTGATAGGAGCAGGTAGGTATACAATGACAAGCAATAATGTAAAGTGATGGATTTCTTTTCTTTCTTCAAATACCTGAATTTACTTCTCACATCTAACTTCTGCCTAGAGGAACAATAGGTATAATTTATCTTGGGCTCTTTTTTCTTTTCTCTTTCATTGCTTCCAACACATCCTGCTTTGTTTCACCCCAAGGTCTTGTTCCCATGTTTTATAATAAACAATTGAAAGGTACTTGTCTCATGTTTCATCATCCAGCCAGCCCAAAGGGCCAATAATGCAGTATGATAAATTTCTTTAATTCAGGAAACATCGATTCAGCGACTACTATATTTCAGAAACTGATAAATTATGGAAACCAACAAAAATGAAATAGTCCTTACCCTCAAGGAACTTATACTCTTTTGAGGACTGTAATACACGCAGAAATGACTAAATATCAAGTCATGATATTATGGAATATTATTGTTCTGTAAGAAATGACCAGCAAGATGATTTCAGAGAGGCCTGGAGAGACTTACATGAACTGATGCTGAGTGAAATGAGCAGAACCAGGAGATCATTATACACGGCAACAACAGTACTATATGACGATCAATTCTGATGGACATGGCTCTCTTCAACAATGAAATGTTTCAAACCACCTCCAATTGTTGACTGAAGAAAGCCATATACACCCAGAGAGAGGGATGTGAAATGTGGACCACATCATAACGTCCTCATACTCCTTGATTGATGTTTGCTTACATTGTGTTTCCTTTATCTGATATATCATTTGTGTAGATAAGATTTTTCTTGCACAACAATGATAAGTTTGGAAATATGTATACATATATTTGATTTGCCAATATTTTAACATAATTAACATGTAGTAGATATCCTGCCATCTAGGGGAGGGGTGGGGAGTTGGGGGGAAAATTTGTAACGGAAAGCTATGTAAGGGTTATTGTTGAAGAATTACCCATACATATGTTATGCAAATAAAATAAAATAAAATAAATATATCAAGTCATGGGAAAGATCACTAACAGCACCAAGGATCATCAGTAAAAGGCTCCTATAAGATGATGTATCTGAGCTATACTTTGATGTATCTGAGCTGGGGGTACTTTGAGACATAAAAAATGATTTATGAATTAGTGTAATAGCTCAGGATTGAAATTATAAAGTTTTATTGTTCAAAAGAAGCAATGTGGAAAATTTCCAGATAATCTGTATTTGATGGCACTGGCTATCTAGAGGTATTTCAATAGCTATTTGTGATTTTAATGTAAAACAGATCAGGCCAGGTAAGAGAAAATATTTTAAAATAAAGGATGTCTGGAATCTGTCAAATCCCACCACCTACAAAACTACATACTGTGGGTAATATTTTGTGGTTGAATAAATCAAACACCAAGATGATTCCACTTTTGTATTCTTTAGGGGAAGTATTATTTCATCTTTCTGAAAATATGAGCAAAAGCCATAATGTAAAGGGTAGGAGAGATAGTGAAACTATAGGTAGAAGCCTAGACATTTCATTACGATGGTAATGTTCTGGAAATCTCAATAACTTCTCTATTAATTTTGATGTGGATATTTAATAAAATGGTAAGGGAGCCCTTTGGGGAAATTTTGCATAAGGGATGAAAAAGTTGTTGATAATTTAAAGTTTTGAGCAGTTTGTGGGTACAAAATTTTTAAACACCAAAATAACCACATTAGTCTTGTTGGCACAGTGAGGAAGGGATATTCTAAAAAAGCAATTAATTGACTTTTATGACATTAAATGATATTTATACAGCAGAATCACATCTATCAAACTTAACATGAAGCCAAAATTGATGTTCCAAACTGCTTTATTTGGTTAAATCAAGAGCAGCTTGTTTATAATTTTTTTCTTATTTTATGCTATATCCAGTAGACAAATGTTATTCCTCCCTCCCTTCCTCTCTCTCTGTCTCTCTCTGTCTCTGTCTGTCTGTCTGTCTCTCTCTTACACACACACACATTTTAGAAAGACCTACATAGATTCACTATGCTCATTCTCAAAGAATAAAATCTATTTCTGTTTTTCATCATACTTCATGACATGGAGTAACATTTATTTTTGAAATCTCTATTAGGTCTGATGAATGAAATAGAGAGACACAGCATGAATTCCAAATTAGGAGGACCTGTCAGCCAGGCTTTTTTCTGACAGGTAAAAACAAAACAAATTGAGCAGGAAGGTCACTAATGTGTATAAACAGAGCAAGAAGTCATCTTGATGAAGTGATTTTCTAAATTTGAACTGGGGTACAATATTCAAAATATAAAAACTGTTCTTTGTTGCTTTCTGGCTCTGCTTTTATTCTGGAAACACATTTTAGAAGAAACATTCATGTGAATTGATTCTACAAGTTGTAAGCCATGATACTTCTACACATACATTTTTTGGTGTTAGAGAATTCCAAATCACATTTGCCTTCACAGATAAATCTGATTTATAATTAAGTTTTTAAAAAAAAAAAGATAGGCCTTAAATTTCCTTCCCTAATCTATCTTTGGAAAAGTGTCATGTCCATACAAGTCCAAAAAGGATCACATAAAAACCAAACCTATATTCCAAATATGGAATCATCATATGGTAACAGTGCCATAGAATGGCACCTTGGAAATGAGAATCATTATCTTTTTAAATCAAGCATATATTTTTGGCTTATTGAACTTCCTTCTTTTGATAGACTATGTGTTCTTTCCTACATGTGCTGTAACTTTTTTGTTGTAGAGGGAGGGAAGGTGTAATGATGTGTGTGTATGCAATGATCTTTCCCACATGAGTTATTCTGTATCACCATAAGGATAGTTAATATATCTGTGATTTCTTTGGTAAGGAACTTATATTCCCTCTACTTTTACCATTCTATAAATGGTAAAATTCTGATGAGATGAATAGTTTTAGATAGTTTACTATCACACTGAAGATTACAGGATGATAGAGCCAGCATATATGAGGTGCAGATCTTAAACCTAGGTCTTCCTCACTTTGAATCCAGTTTTGTATTCATTTTGTCATTTTACCTCCTAGCATATAGTTGATGAAAATGGGTTATAATAGTACAGCATTATAAATAAGGAATACTCTGTTAAGACATAGTTCTTAAGATTTACATCTGATGGTTTCAAATATAAGCAGATGAAATTATTCTACCTCATTTTCTTTACATGATGACATCGAACTAACTAGTAAAACTGGACAAATCAAGTATATTTTGCTGAAAAGATGAATTAATCCATATATTGTCAGTTAACACCTCGATGGGACAAAAAATTTAGAATCAATATGGGGCATTAGTAGGATGCTGAAATGCATTTACTCTAGGAAACTGGCACAGATCCCATCTCTGAACCCAGGATGCTCATTGTTTTAAATTAAATTTTATTAAGGCCAGGTGTATTCCAGTGATGTTATATGAATATGAATGATGAAACCAGTGATTTCAGAAAAGAAAAACAAAAACAGTAGTAGTCCAAATGCTAAAGGGAAAAATGTGTTGGAGGGGTGCAAGGGAGATGCATAAGTAGTCTTTTTTAATGTTTTCTTGTAATATTTTTTTTCCTTTTGATCTGATTTTTCGTGTACAAGATGGCAAATATGGAAGCTTATTTAAAAGAATTACGTTTATTTAACTTATATCAAATTGTTTGCTTGTTGGGGAGAGGAGGAGTAAGGGAGGGAGAGAGAAAATTTTAGAACACAAAATTTTACAAAAATGGGATAAATAAGTAGTCTTTTTAGTATTACCAGTGCGAATTTACAAAATTAAATTTTGTTCTCTACTTAATTGAGGAAGTGTATGGCCAGAAAGAGAGCAGAAGAGTGTGGAATATGTTCACTATTTAGTCCATCCATGACCAGCATGAAGATCATTCTAAGTAACTGAACTATTGCCATCCCAGAAAATGTTGATATTTTTCCTAAAGGACTGAACAGTTAATATGAAAAAGTCCAGAGAAATACTGTAAAAGAATTTCAACTACATCAAAATTGAGTTCATTTTCCTTGGGAAGAAAAACAAAACAATAGAAAACAAAGGAAAACATTGGGTTAAATTTGGTGGAGAAATCTAAAAGAATTTACAATAATGAGCAAAATCTATAGTCATGTACAAAAACTAATCAGAGACATTATTCTGGATTTTTATTAAAAGAAGAAGTCTGCTTATGCTTATTGGATCACCAACACTATTATTTAAGAGTATGGTTCACTTGTTTTAATCAGAAACAAAATGGGTAGAAAGTATATTTCAGTTGTACAGTAGACTAGGGGTTGTTAGTTATTTCTCAAATCCTCCCAAATCAGTCCACTCTTTTATTTTAATTTACTATATTTTTCTATAACTATATGCTTTTTTATGCTTCACAAATGTTTGTTGATTAATGGGTTGATTCTGCTAAGACTAGGATTTATTTGTTGAAGTTGCTTATATGTGATTTCACAGTAATAAATGAAATAAAGTTAAAATAGCCATTTATAGAGTAAATGATGCCATGAGCTTTCTAGATATAATTAGTTGTATTCTTCTCTATTCAGAGACTTGAATGTGGAAATATATATATACATGCATAAAACATTATGTATATAATAATAGATATATTTACAAATACACACTATATATACATATGTATGTATGTATAGTATAATGAAGATAATAGTTGACATTTATAACATCCTTTAAAATTTTTTTGTTCTTTTCCCTTAGAATTATTTTCCTTTATTACCTTCTCTCTTCTAGAATGTAAGCTCCTTTGGGGCAAGGACTGGCTATGTTACCAGGGGTGGAGATTCATGTTCTGCAACATCCACTTAATGAGGAATCAGGAGCAGGGACTTGTGCTTCAGGATAGGAAATAAAATGCTGCCTTTGGAGTTTCAAAAGTATGTCTACTCACTTAGTACCCATTGTTGCAAGAATGCAAAATAAAATCTTTCCTGCATTCATTGGTGAAAAAACATAACACCTTTAAAGTTTACAAAGCTTTTTACAATCAGTAAATCTGATCCTCACAACAATCCTTGTGATGTATTATTACTATTCCCCATTCATATATGAAGAAACTGAAGCCCAGAAAAATTACAGCATTTTTTCTTCTTAAGAGACAAGATTTGAATCAGCTTCTTCCTTTCTACAAATTCAGTCTCCATGCTGCCTTAGTTAATTTTTTGTTTGTTTTATATATATAAACATATATGTTTTACATATATATATGTATATATGCTATATATGTAAAACACAATGTATATATGTGTATATATCTACATATATACACATATATACATTGTGTTTTACATATATAGCACACACACACACACACATATATATATGTTATCACCCAATTACATGATAAAACAATTTTTTAAAGTTTTGAGTTCCAAAATAACTGGGGCAGCTAGTTGATATAGTGGATACCAGCCCTGAAGTCAGGAGCACCTGAGTTCAAATCTGCCTGATACTTTAACACTTCCTGGCTGTGATGGAAAAGATCTGCCCTCAAAGATCTTAAATTATTTCTCCCCATTAATCTAATGAGTACTTTTTTGCTAGAAAATTAGCAAATGCATATATATATATATATATATATATTATATATATATGTGTGTGTGTGTGTACATATGTATGTATGTATATAAAATTTCTTTTAGCATACAGAAAGTGGTCAATTCAAATAATTATCAAAACCAAAATAGTCAAAATGTATTCAAAAATCAAATTCCAATGAAGCATGATTTGACTCCAATAGGGAGAATGAAATGATTTGTGTACCAATGACAAACTATGTAGGAAAGTTGTATTCCTCTTGAGAGGAAAAATTGTAAGCAGGTCTACTTTTTTTTTTTAATTTCAGTCACATTGCTTTAAAGATTGGTTTTGCAATTTTTCTTTGTAATTAATTGTTCTCTTCTTCCTCCTTTTCCTTCCTTCCTCCTCTTCCTTTCTTCCTTCCTTCCTTCCTCTTCTTTCTTCTTCTTTTTTGTTTTCCTTTTCCACAAAGCTTTTTGAGTTACCTTTTCTTTTCCTTAAAATTCTTGATCTTGTTCCTTGTAAAAATCAAAGAAATGGAGTTTCCTTATGAGAGCAAAATAAGGTATTATAAATGGGATGCCAATCATGAGTCTCCTTCCTTTTGGCCAAAGGCTATTCACTAAAAAAATGATCCTACTTTCATGGATTTGAAAAAGATGGGGTGACAACTTTTTAAAATATTTGAAAAGTCATTAACATGGGAGGAGACATTTGTAATTCTATGGAACAGTAGAGATCTGTGGAAATGCACTTTGATTTGGCCTAGGCATTTTAAAGAAGACAAAGATACAAGTAGAAAAATCTTTATTTTTCAGTTTCAATCAAACTGCTTTTGGCTACTCAAGAAATTAAGGGAAATAAAGCAAAAATTGAATTATTCAAAGGAACATAAATTAATATTATATTTTGAGAAAATGCATGCAAACAGTGCTATGCTGATGACATGCAGTAATTCTATTTAGCACACTGGAGATTCAATGATAAATGGCTTTCATCACATAAGTGACTAGAAAGAATTTATATTGAGCAATTTATAAGGAAGTATTTTTACCTTATTCATAAAATTATGGGTTTTCTATGTAAGTGCTATTCAGTAAGTTATTTGGGTAATTCAACTCAATACCAATAAAAGAAACAACACGGAAATAATTGGTTTTTTGATATTGATAACAATGATAATTAGGAGGAGACATGTTGAATAGGGAGCTGACCTGAGAGTCAGGAAAAACTACTTTAAGTATGGCCAATTATACAAAGTCTAGGGATTCCCTTGGCAATCACTTAAATTTTCAGTGTCCCAGGCAAGTAAATAAGTTGGAGATTAAATACTCATTTGCTTCAAGACAGAGGGTTTCCTTAGAGAACCTAGCAATAAATGAAATCACAGACATATTTCATTTTAAAAAAAAATTATCAGCAAAAAACAAAAACATATATTTCATGTTTGTAGTGAGGGCTTCTTTGCTCCAAAAAATCCAATGATATAATGTTGTTAGATTGCTTTCTATTGGATACGAGACAAATGAAAAATGACTCTTTAGCAAGCATTTATTAAGCATCTACATTGTAGTGCAGTGTTTAATTGTATTAGACATTGGACAGATTAAGGACCTATGAGTTACAATATAGATCAAGATAAATATATAATTTATATTCTGAAAGATTTCTGAGATTTAGATAGTATAAGAGACTTATATAATCATATCTTTATAACAATATCAGTCACACCCCTACCATGTGTCAGAAATAGAATAGGAAGCAATGTCTTTCTAATTCTAAAACCATCTTTCTTTCCCCTAAACCATGCTACCTTTTATCTTGGAAAAATATGTCCCTACAAAAGTTATCCATTATTTTTGTCAATTTAATCATATTTCAAATGTATGAAATTTTCTTATGTAAAGAAGTCCTAGATGAATTCCTGCTGTTGTATTTGTTTTATATGTTGCCTGGAATTAAAGATGACCACAAAACAGATAGAAAGAGGACCAAATGCAAGAAAAGCCAAAATGATACCTTGTATTTGTAAAACAAATTCCAAAATATTTCATGTCTTATTAAAGAAATTAAAATGTTTAGTATGATAGGAAATAAACATTTGACCAAGGTATATTTCAAGAAATAGGAAATGTGGAAGACAAGACCAAACCCTTTCCAAATATGTGTGTTTTTTTTTTACTATCAATCTTTCACATAGATTGATAGTAAACAAAAAAAAAATCACATATATGTTTCATCATGTGAGTTTCCTGAGTAACTCTTTGGAGATAAAGTATTTGAAATGTTCTTGGGTTGTATAATAAAAAATAGAAATGTCCTAGCCCACAGAACATATCACTAGCATTATTTGAGGTCTGTAAATCAGATGCTTGCCATGATAAACAAAAAAACAAAAAGCAAAAAAAGTATATTTTGTGGATTATAATTGACACATGTACAAGAAAAATCATTGAGACAGAGCTCTGATTCAATGACACATTATTAAATAGTCTATGGTTCCCTCTAATGAAATGGACCTCAGATCTTCCTTCTGATTTGATATGTCCCCTTCTTCCAGGGTATTATTTTTAGGTTTTGATATTCAAATATTCAAAAGAAAAAAAATGTAGTATCTCTTTGGTTGATAGACCTTGCTTTTGACAAATCAGCAAGGGCCTCACAAATTGGACAAAGTATGTGACGTGTCCACTAATTAAGGGGTCATAAGATGACCATAAAACTGTCACCTGCTCATGTTGGACAAAAATGAGGGGTCTGGAGGCATGAAAATAAGTTTGGGGACTTTCCAAAGTCATTTTATTTATGCTGGTTTTGTTCATGGAATTTGAGCAAACCGGTATGGAAATATCTTGGTTAACATTTTATGGTAGTGCAAGTGAGCCTTGTAACCTGGTAAACAAGTATTGAACATTACATTAAAGTTTGAGGCACATTATAAAGTCTACTACAAGAACCTATCTTATCTAATTATCACTATATGATTTATGTAAAATACAAAACTAATTAATACTGCTTGGAAGAAACTAGAGGTCCAAATGAATTATTTCTCACAGTATGACCATGAAATATTTATATTGTTCTTACTGCTATTTCATTTGCATTTCAGTGGAGAAAGAAGGTATAAAATAAGCATAAAGATTGTTACCCCATTAGAAAATAATTAAGTAAATGGCTGAGGATACTCATGATGAGATACTCCATCAAAGTAGCATGAGATACTCCAAGAAAATGGGCATTTAAAGTTTGGTGAATCAGGAAAGACATCAAGAAAGAAAGGGAACCTAGCCTAGGCAATGGATAAAGATAAAGTTTCTGAGGGAATGGAAATGCAATAGGAGAATATTTCAGCCATGTTTGACAGTGCATGTAGAATTACAGAGGTGAGAAGATTGGAAGACAAGGCTGGTCCACTTTCCCTTGAAACAAAAGAGGATTCAAAAATCTTTTTGAGTCAGATTTTGGAAAGTCTTAAATAATGAACCCTACAGTTTGTAATTTACTATATTGAAATTATACTATAATGGAATCCAACCTTTGATGTGGGGGATGACATTGATTCATTTCACTTCAACCTCCATTTATTGAGCAATTAATGCACAGATAACTTGGGGACAAGCCCTGGAAATACAAAGTTAAAAACAAAAATAATCCCTGACCATAGAAGGTTTGCATTTTGTTGAATGGGATCATGATAGAAAGATTTAACAGATTTACAATTACATAGTGGAGAAAGCACTTTCATGATAAGCTAAATCCATGAAGATGCCTGAGTAAAGGGTACATTAGGAAGGATAAGTGACTTTGGCAAGGACACCAATTAGGAGCTTAGGGCAATATAATGGATCAGAGGTATACATAGCAGTAGAAGTGAAAAAGAAATATGATCTAATATTTCCTCCTTTCCTTTCTCCTTCCCTTCCTCTCTCCTTCCTCGCTCCCTCCCTCCTCCTTTCTTTCCTTCCTTCCTTCCTTCTTTCTTTCCTTCCTTTCTGCCTTCCTGCCTTGGTTTATTTTAAATCACAGCTAGAATATAGCCTACTTTCTGCAAAAAGCCTTTCTAAGTCCACTTTAAACTCTTGGTGCCTTTTCTCTTGTGTTACTCCTTGTAGGTACCTACTTGTTCCATATTGTCTTTTCCATTAGAATGTAAGGTCCTTAAGGGCAAGATACTGTGCTCTCTCTTATCTCAAATTCTTATCATACTGTTAGGCACATAATAAATACTTCATTTCTTGAATGGTTGACATAAGGGTTAAATCTAAGTTGTAAACAAAGAATATAAGCTCATTGAGGAGATGTTTCATCTAAAACACCTACTTTTTGGAATTTTAAATAAATTCTCAAAGTTTTACTGATTGATTTGCATCCAGGTAAAGCACTAACAACTGGTAACTGGAAAGCCAAGAATAGAATTCAAGATAAACCTCAGTGCTTGAAGATACTGACACATAATTATGAATTACACACTGATAGATAAAAAATTTTTGGCAGAAATATTTACCTAGGTTGATATATATATATAGATATACACACACACATATACATGTGTGTGTATATCTATATATATAATTTTAATGTTCTCTAGTCATCTAGGTTAATACTTTTAATAAATAAGATTTTTTTTTGCTCATTTCTAAATGTTTGACATTTCTACCAGTGCCAGGATGCTATTTTATTTGTATTTTTTTTAATATTTTAAAATTTTATTTTAATAAATATTTTCTGAGCATATGTAAAAAGTTGAACAATAATATAGAATTGGTCCTGCATTCTTAGCGATAATAATTCGTTGTTTTTTTGTTTTTTTTTTAAATTTTATCTATGTGTCCTTTAATTGTCAGGATTTCCATTTTGGTATTTAATTGGAGGTTTTAAATTCATTGATCTGATTTTTTTTCCCTCTTAATTGATAAAAGAAATTAGAGATACAAATGTTCCTTTAAGTACTGCTTTGGCCACATCCCACATATTTTGTGATGTTGCCTTATTCTTGTCATTCTCTTTAATTAAAATATGTATTGTTTCTATGTCTTGTTCTTTGACCCATTTCTTCTTTAGAATTAGATTACTTAGCTTCCAATTAGCTATTAATCTATGCTTCAATAAGTTGTTATTGAATGAGATTTTCACTGTGTTATTTTCTTAAAAGGGCATATTTAAATATATCTGCATTTTTCTCATATTTAGTTGTAAAGTTTTTATGACCAAAAATATGGTTAATTTTTTTAAGATGTCATGTATCCTTTTAGAAAAAGGTATTTTGAATAGATTTTGGAATGACAAAACCCACAAACATTCAGAGTGCATTAACACAACTAAAACAACTACAAAAGACAAATTGTGAGTCCCAGAACTCCAGGATAACAGGTGGGACTTATCCAGGTCCACCTAATGCAGTAGGAAAGCTTGTAGCACTACCAGCCCCAGTCCAGCACAATCTGTAGTGTCCCCAGTCCCCCCTTCAAAAGAGTTTGGGACAATTCCCCCTGTGCCCTAGAAACAGAGTTCAACTTTTAGAAATGAGCAAAAAAGCAAAAGAGTTGACTAAGGAAACCTATAATGAAGACAAGAAAGATTATAACATAAACTAGAAGAACATGGAAAAGGCAAAATGCCTTCAGGTGAAGCTTCAGTGGGGGATATATACTAGTGTCCAGATCAAAAGGCTCTCTTGGAAGAACTCAAAAAGGATCTTAAAAGAGAATTAGAAGAAAAAAAGGAAGAAATGATCACTATGCAGAATTATGCAAGTTTTTTTGGAAGAATCAACAGCTTTGAAAAGAAAGCAAAAAAAAAACTCATTGAAGAAAACAATTCTTTAAAAATAAATTTGGCAAAATGAAAAGAAATTATACTGAAGAAAAAAAAAAACTTTTTTTTTCCTGAGGTAATTAGGGTTAAGTGTCTTGTTCAGGATCACACAGTCAGTTACATGTTAAATGTCTAAGGCCAAATTTGAACTCAGGTCCTTCTGACATCAGGGATGGTACTATATCCATTATATCAACTAGCTGCCCAAGAAAAAATTTCTTAAAAAAATAACTGTGGCAAAATGGAAAAAGAAAACAACTCTTTGAAAAATATAATTAATGAAATGGAGGAAAAAATCCACTGAACAACTTTAAAAGTACAATTTACCCAATGCAAAAGAGGATTTAAAAAAGCTAAGTGAAGAAAATAATCCACTAAAAATTAGAAATATACAAATGGAAGTGACTCAATGAAACAAGAATCAGTCAAACAAAACCAAAAAAGAATAAAAAACAGATGAAAATTTAAAATATTCACTAGAAAAACAACTAATCTGGAAAACAGATACAAGAGAGACAATCTAAAAATTATTGGACTACTTGAAAGTCATGATGGAAAAAAAAGAGCTTGGACAGCTTGAAAAAATCAAGAAAAACTTCACTGATATTCTACAGCAAGAGAGTAAAATAATCATTGAAAGAATCTACTGACCACCTCCTGAAAAAGAACCCAAAATGAAAACTCCAAGGAATATTGTAGCTAAATTCTGGGATTATCATATCAAGGAAAAAATGCTCCAAGCAGCCAGAAAGAAATAATACATATATCAATGAGTCACAATCAGAATTACCCAGGATCTAGCAGCTTTCATTTTAAAGGGCTTGAAATATATTTTGGAAGGCAAAGGAGCTTGGATTATAACCAAGAATTAACTACACAGCTAAACTAAACATTATTTTCATTCAATGAAATAGGGGATTTTCTTTTTTTTTTAAATGATTCTTTTTGAAACGGGATTTTCAATCATTTTTGATGAAAAGACCAGAGCTGAACAGAAAATCTGATCTTCAAATACAAAATTCAAAAGAAGCAAAAAGGTAAACGGGGGAAAATGATTTTTTAAATGTTAAAATGTTTATATTCCTATATAGGAATTTGATACATGTAAATTTTGAGAATTATCTTTGCCAGAGCAGTTAGAAGCAGTTAGGTATAAGTTTACTTTAATGCAATGATATAAAAAAGAAATTAGGAATGGAAAACAGAATGTACTGGGAGAAGAAAAAAGGAGAGGTAAAAATGGGGTAAACAATGTCACATGAAGAGGTACAAAAGATCAATTACACTTGTGGGAAAGAAGGGAGGAGGATGAGCATTATTTGAACCTCAAATGCAAGCATGTTATATTGGGTCCACATTTCATATCCCTCTCTCTGGGTGTATATGGCTTTCTTCATTGAACAATTAGAACTGGTTTGAAACATTTCATTGTTGAAGAGAGCCATGTCCATCAGAATTGATCATCATATAGTATTGTTTATTGCCATGTATAACGATCTTCTGGTTCTGCTCATTTCACTCAGCATCAGCTCATGCAAGTCTCTCCAGGCCTCTCTGAAATCATTCCTGCTGGTCATTTCTTATAGAACAATAATATTCCATAACAATCATATACCTTAATTTATTCAGCCATTCTCCAATTGATGGGCATCCATTCAATTTCCAGTTTCTAGCCACTACAAAAAGGGCTGCCACAAACATTCTTGCACATGTGGGGCCCTTTCCCTCCTCTAAGATCTCTTTGGGATATGAACCCAATAGAAACACTGTTGGGTCAAAGGATATGCACAGTTTGATCACTTTTTGAGCATAATTCCAAATGGCTCTCCAGAATGGTTGGATCCGTTCACAATTCCACCAACAATGTATTGGTGTCCTGATTTTCCCACATCCCCTCCAACATTCATCGTTATCTTTTCCTGTCATTTTAGCCAATCTGAGAGGTGTGCAGCAGTACCTCGGAGTTGTCTTAATTTGCATTTCTCTGATCAATAGTGATTTGGAGCACCTTTTCATATGACTAGAAATAGTTTTAATTTCATCACCTGAAAATTGTCTGTTAATATCTTTTGACCATTTATCAGTTGGAGCATGGGGATGAATTCTTATAAATATGAGACAATTCTCTATATATTTTAGAAATGAGGCCTTTATCAGAACCCTTAAATGTAAAGATGATTTCCCAATTTATTGCTTCCCTCCTAATCTTGACTGCATTGGTTTTGTTTGTACATAAACTTTTTAATTTAATATAGTTAAAATTATCTATCTGGTGTTCAATTAAAAGTTCCAGTTCTTCTTTGGACATAAATTTGTTCTATTTCCATATGTCTGAGAGGTAAACTATACTAGGAACACAAGATTTTTCAAGGGTGAATTTTGAAAATTGTGTTTTGAAAATAAAAGAGCTTTAATAAAAAAAAGAAAAATGAAAGAGAAGAAAAGAGAAAGAAGAGAGGAGAGAGGAGAGAAGAAATGAGAGAAGAGAAGAGAAATGGGTCTGAAAATCATGCCATATAAAAAACAATTAAAGCATATGACTATGTTAAGTTTGTAATAGAGTAAACTTGTATGATAGATGAGGCAAAGAAGGGATAATTATAGCAGTCTTCTAATAGCTAAAGTTCTCTTAGATGAAACAATCTTATACATGGAGAAAAGCAATGGATTTGGAATCAGGTAATCTGGGTTCAAACCTTTGCTCTGTTAATTAGCATCCATTAAATCTTTGGCAACATTTCACTTCTCTGGGCTTTAATTTCCTCATCAATTAAATGAAAGAGTTGAACTAAATGCTTCCAGATCTTATTTTGATGTCTGACATTCAGCAATTTTAACTAACAAGGAAGCAAATGTTAGCTCAATATAGAAAGAACATAACAGGTAGATTTGTTCCAATAATAGAATAAGCTCTGTTGTAAGAAGGTGATCATTTTATGATTAGAAATGTTCAATCAGAAGGTATATGATAATCTGTCATGGAGTATGTAGAGATGATTGTAGCTATCCAAAAAGTAGGAATGGAAGACCATGACATTAATGTGCCCTTTCAACTAAACAAAAGGTCTATGAGTCTTATCTTTAATCAATTGTTTTAGGTTGGTATTGTAACATTTGTTTAAAAAAAAATAATGCTATGTGTTAATAGAAACTGCAAGAACCAAAGAATTAAAAGAACTATGTAAAATCCCAACTAAAACCCAAATGTGTCTAATGTATTCATTTACTAGCTAACTGAAAGCCCAAGAAAGACAATACTCTCAACATAATAAAATTTTGCAAAACAATCGACAATTTTCAATTATCAAAATTGTAGGTTTTGCATTTTATGTCCTTTTCTCAAACAGGAAAAAATTATATTCAATAAATCTATTGGGATCTTGAAATATGTAGTGCAATTAATAGTATTATTGATGAAAGCTTTAGCATGAAACCAAATGAAACACATGATTAAACTCTCTTTAGAATACTGGATGGTTAAATGTTTGTCTGTACTTTAGAAAAAGTCAGTGTTCCAAATAAACAGGTATAATTATAAAGAAGATCATTGCTATGATATTGCTGTGATAAAATTATTTTTTATTTTCCAAAATTAATGATACCTTATTGTTAAATTACCTCAATATAAACAGAAAAATATGGATGATGAAGAAATATATTAAGGATTTCTATGAACTAAAATGAAGCAAAATAGGTAAAATAATATTTTCTGAAGAAAACCAATGTGAAATTCTAATCCATGAATGGATTAAAATAGAACTAGTATATATGTCTATTTCTATCTATATTCATATCTGTATCTATCTATGCATGGGACATTAGGTGACAGTGCATAAAGTGCTGGCACTGAAGTCAAGAAGACCAGAGTTCAAATCTGACTTCAGATACTTACTAATTATATAACCCTGGGCAAATCACTTAAACCTGTTTGCTTCAGTTTCCTCATCGGTAAAATGAGTTGGAGAAGGAAATTGCAAAACACTTTAATGTCTTTGCTAAGAAAACCTCAACTAAGGTTATGAAGAATTGGACATGAGGGAAACCACTGTACAATAACAACAAAGATCTTGTGACAGGAATAATCGGGAAAGGATTGATACAAGTGCCATGTTTTAATTACCAAGTGGATATTGGGAGAGCAAAGTTCTTCCTTCCATTCAACTTACTTTAAAGCATTTCAGTCAGCTGTAGGATAGGAGGGCTCTATTTGGGCCCTTTACACCACACAAAGCATTTGGAGGAAAGAACAATAAAGCTTTTGCTAGCATAGACCCAATAGGAATAAAGACTTTGGCAAAACTAATGGAGCTGTGCATGATGGGCTAAGAAATTGAGGGAAGAGTTAGATTGAAGAAGTGTAATTAATAGATCCTTCCATGAAGGAAGAATATTACTGTCATTCTTGAAGGGAACCAGCTAGAACTACGATGAATGGATTCTCCCAAAGAAAGAATAAGAAAAGAATCCTAAATGAAAAAGAAAAAAAATGTAATGGAGAATTTTAGTGAAAATGTGTTTTGCTAATACCCATATGTGTGAGTGCTATTTTACTAGCTAAAATATAATGTTCCTACTTCAGGGTAAGGGCTGCTTTGATTTTATCTTTGTTTCTTCAGGTCCTGGCACATAGTAGGCACTGAATAAGTAATTTCTAAATGGTATTGTTTAGTCATACATTTGGATGAGGATAATGATGATGATGATGATATATTTATATATCCATGTATATATACATATAGATATATCCATATTGTATATTTCATGTATATAATTTATGTGTGTATATGTGGAATCATGCTATTATTAGTATGATGATATCCTTTATAGAAAGTCTCCTCAGGAGTTCATTGGTAATATGTTGCAACTATTCATGTCCATCATGAACTTCTTCATTGTTTTTTGGTTATCCCTTCACTGCAATTCTTTCAGATTGGCAATACCCAGCAACTTTCTCTGCCAAAATAGGAAAAAAATTGTCATTTTTTTTGTTATTTGAGTTTTTATTCAACATTAATAAAGCTATAGGACTCTTGCACATGTGTTCGATTTTCTGAGTTTCTTACTCCATTTGGGATTAAATTCTTCCTTTCATTCTCTCAGTTCTATTGTCAAGATATATAGTTCTCTAGCCAGTGGAGAAGGAAAGCATGAGCTCAATACTTTAGCATACCACATGAAGAGTTTTCTCAAAGTTGTCAAAATAATGTATCAACTCTAGCCTCAAAGGACTTGGTTTAGCACGAAGAGTTTAGTCTAAATGGCAAAGCTTTATAGCTGAGACTACAAAGTAAGTTGCTTAATGGGACCTTGGTGGCTTGAGAGGTTTCAGTTGCTCCAGAGGTGGCTAACTTAAACTCATTCTGGGTACAGGGAGGAGATGACACAAACTGAGATTTTTTGTTGCCTTAAATGCTCCTAGTTCTCAAGGGCAACTTCTAACTTTATTTTTCTAAAGGTTGTGGGATGGGGTGAATGTCTAGTTCCTACAAGTCTTATATGGTCAAGTGGCTACTTGGAATTAAAAATATGAAAGCATTGATGGTTATTTGAGTTCTGGAGTTTCTGATGACTTAGCAAAAGGATGTCCATAGCCAGAAGACTGGATAAGTTATTCCTCAGTTATAGTTTTATAGAGTTAGTATTTAAAAGAAACTTAAAAGCCATTAAACTCCACTCCTTCATTTAATAGATAAGAAAACCAAGGCTAGAGAGTTATGATGATTTGCTCAGATTCATGAAAAAAATGAAATTTTGAATTTAAATAAAGTATTCCAACTCAGTTGTTTAGTTAATGAACATTCATTAAGGCCATTTGCTTAGAGGTGAGTACAAGGAAAAGTAAAGCAGGGTATCTGCCCTCCAGAGCGCACAATCTAATGGAGGAAAACAATACATTAAAAAGAAGTTTAAAAGTGGGGATAGGGGTGGGCTGGGAACGTAAATTATCATAAGCTTAAAGTACTCCAACACAGTCTCTGATTATTAACTTCCACCAACTTAATGCAATACTTAAATATGTATCACAAAGAGTAATATTATTTGATGAAAAATGTTCTATTAAGTCAAAACAGAAAAGATAATGAGCTTTCATCATCTATTGAAGGTAAGGAAGAAAAGAATAAGTATACCCAGCACAGTGGGGCATGATGAAGTCCTAATTAGCATAGCTATGTGGGAAATGGAAAAAAATATATTGGATATCCTCCTTAAATGAGAGATGGCTTTCAATGTTCTTTCAACATTTCCAATGTTCTTTTTTTTTTTTTCAAAAACAAGCTATAGACAGTATGACATAGATACAAGTATTCCTAATTCAGGAGATCTAATGTCATTTCCTATCTCTTACTCAAGTGTTTGGGTCATTTCCATAAATTATCTATTTGTTGATCAATTTTTTTAATTTTCCTGAGCCTCACTTTGCCTATATATAAAAAAGAATTTGATAATATGCCTATAGGAAGTATAGATGGCCATATAATTAGCATTGCAGTCTGAAACATCCATGTTCAAACCATGCTTCTTACAAATTCCACTTGTGTGATCATGGGCAAGTCACTTAATATTTCAGAGACATATAGGAAGTTTAGATTGTTTCTTACAACTATATGTTGGAGAAATGTTGCAGATCTGAATTAATAGAGGACATAACCACACCAGGAATTTGCAATAATTATGAAAATATACTTCTACTCTCTCCTTCCACCTTACATCTAGAAAAACAAAATAAGCCTTTCAGTGTTGCTGCACTGATTAAATGAGATAATTCATGTAAAAAAATCTTCAGATTCAATGATTCCTGATAGTAAGCATGAAGAAATTAGGAATTATCTCTTAAAATCACATATCACTAAAGGGGGAAGGGAATTTCTACCAAAAGTCACTAAAAAGTTATGTTCTTGAGCCTTCCAGTCCTGTTGGTTCCCTCAGGAGCTTGAGAAGTCAGGTCTTCCTGAGCTGCAGCTCACAGTTGGAAAATGCTTCCTTCCCTTATACAGAGACTACTCATAAATATCCCAAAGATGCAATAACTGAAAGAACTAAAGTCATAATAGAGTTATTTATATTATTATTATTATTTTATTGATATTATAAATTATTACAATATATTATATATTAATAATCATACATATTATTATTTTATTAATATTTATATTAAATATTTATTATTTATTGGGCAATAAAGTTATTTGCCCAGAAATCTGTACTTTTGATTACAGGTCAGGTGAGAATGTGAAATACATTTAATGGCTCTACAAAATGCCTTTAACTTTAAGTAAAATATAAACGATGCAAAAAGTCATTAGTTCTGTTATTAGTCTTTATTAATGAGTATCCTTTTAAATTTTTTTGCTATTTTTAAATTTTAATTCAAACTGGAGGAAATAAATATTCATGGGATAACTATAAAAGAAACAAAACACTGTTTTTTGTTTTTATTTGCTTGCTTTTTCCTTGCTATTTTTATTTGCTTGCTATTTTTCTCAGAGGACAAAAAATAGCGTCACTATGTTGGGGTCAAGATACAGTGCATGTGACTGTGGCTGATCACACCAGTATGATCTTGGAAGACTATCACAGATCAGGCACAAATAGTTCACTTGAACTTTTGGAGTGGATAGATCTCTAAATTTGCACACTTCACATTTCTTTTGAGCTGCCCCAATTCTGCTTTGCTCATAGAGCACTGCACCTTCTTTGATTAGGGCACTCCATGCTAGGCAATCCTTTGTCCTTGGAGAGACCTTGAGAGTGGCAGATCACTTCTTCTGACTTTCATGTCACCACTTGATTTTTGTGAGTTCCTGGTAAAGTAGTCCTTTAGATAAATGTATATTTGCCATTTAAATAATGAGTCCAGCCCATGGGAGTTTCATTTTCTGCCATAGAGTTCTAATTCTTGGCAGTTTCCCTTGAGAAAGAACCTTGGTGACTAATACTTTATCTTGCCAGGTGATCTTCAAAATCTTCCTAAGACAATTCAAATGGAAGAGATTCAGTTTCCCAGAAGGGTGTTGATATACCATTCGGGTTCAATGAGGTCAGAACAATGGTTCTATAGATCCATTCAGTTTGGTTAGCAGTCATGGAACCTCTTCTTTCCCACACTTTCCTTTGGAGCCTCCCAAACACTGAACTAGCTCTCAATCTCAACATTGATGTGTACATCCCTGGAAAGTATACTGCCAGAGTAAGTGAACTTATTCAGAAAATTCAAAACTTCTACATTTGCTGTCACAGTGTTTCTATACATGGATGGTGTCATGCTAACTGGTAGAAAATCTGTGATTTCTTGGTGTTAACTGTTGAGTCAAAATTGACATAAGCAGTAGATAATCAATTTATTCTTTGTTACATCTCAACCTCAGAAACTACGCTGACTGCTCAATCATCTGCTGACTAATTATCGTGCACCAGCTCTCCCTTCATTTCAGTCTTGACTTTTCAAGTTAAATAATTTACCATCAATGTGGTAGCTGATTATGTTTTTATTTATCCTCCTTGAAGATGTTTGACAACATTGTTGACAACTTTATGGTAAAAGCCATGGAAGCAAGCATACAACCCTACTTCACTCCATTGGTGACTGGTAAAGTGCAAGAGTTTCATCCATTAACAAGAATCTGTGGAAGCATCTGTCATGAAATGGATAGACAATACTGATGACCTTCTCCAGACAACCATATTTCATCATAATTTTCTGCAAGCCCACATAATTAACATTATCAAAAGCCATGGTCAGGTCAATGAAAATTATGAACAGACCTCTGTTCAGCTCATGGCATTTTTCCTGGATTTGTCAAGCAGGAAATACCAAATTGAATATTTCTCAGCCCTTTTGGAAAACCTGCTTATTCCTGGGTAGATGACCATCTTCCAAGTGAAAGATCAACCTATTACAACATTGCTTAACAGCAATGAGTAAGAGAGAGACACCCCATCCTTACTCCATAGGATTGTCACAGGATAAGCTATTTCATTTTCCAAAATAAAAACTACAGTCCTTAAAAAAGTTCTGTATAAATACCAACTAATACTGGCTCAGCATAGATTAAAATGAAAATCTCTTTCATATATCTTTATTTTCTATCTTTCTTTTATTTTCTTATCTTTTTCTTTTAATTTTCCATTTATGTACTTTTAAAATTTGATTCCTACTTTCAATTCTGACTTTTTACTTTTTTGTCTCATTTCTACATATCTTCATCTAATTATAATACATTTATGCATTAATTATGCCCAGGCTCTAAATATTGAAACTTCATATTGGCAAGGGAGAGAAAGTAACTGAGAAGAAAAGAGGTTCAGCAAGACATGTCTCCTGACTTTATTTAGAATTTTAAAAAATTGTGTTCAGGTCATTTTACAGGCTATGAGAAATATGTATGACTGCAAAATGACAATAGCAAACCCCAAAATAAGTACAATTATATCTGATCAAGATATTATATCAAGAGCCATTAGGTGGCACAGTAGAGCACCAGTCCTGAAGTCAGGAGAATTTGAGTCCAAATCTGGTCTCAGACACTTAACACTTCCTAGCTGTGTGACTCTAGGCAAGTCACTTAACCCCAATTGCCTTGGGGGGGGGAGGGAGATATTATTTCAATCATAAATGGGCAAACATTCCAAATGTATAAGAATAATTCTCTGATACATATGTGATAAAAGTATATGAAAGAAAGCATTTCCAAAGAAGAAACCCAAACTACCAACAAGTATATGAAAGAGCTTAAAAATCTGTAATATCACAAGATAATCTAATTAAACATATACTTAATTTTACTTCATTTTCATAACATTTTAAAAGATGAAAAAAGAATTATAAATGCTGAAAGAATGGAAACAGGCTCAGCAAGTCATTACTAGTAGAATTGGGACATACCTTAATAATTCTGGAAAACACACTGGAATTATATCACCCAAATTATTAACCTTTATGCTCTTCAACCAACCTTTACTATTATTGTTATTAAGGAGGTTAACAGAAAAAATATTTGTAGCAGCACTTTTTGTGGTAACAAAGTCAAATAGGGGACCATAAGTTTTTGAATGTCTTTAAAAAATCTTGGCATATAAGCATAATTAAATTATTGCACTGTTAAAAATAGCAAATATTACTAATTCAAAGAAACTTGGAAAAAGCTGCATAGAATGATGCAGAGTGAAATAAACAGAAGCAGTAAACATTATTTACATGATAGACACATAATCTCTCTCAATTTTAGAGGATGGATGCTGACATTAAGATGCTTCCTTCTGGCAGAAAAATGGCTAGTAATACCTGTAGAATAAGTTGTGTATTATCATACATTTGTGGTGCATTGATTTGTTTGCTCAGTTAAATTCTTCTTATTACAAGTAAGAACTTTTCAATAGCAAGATAGATAACTGAAAGTGGTAGTAAGGAAGTTTTTATTGTTGTGCTATGAAAAAAAATAAAAGGAAAATATCCAATTACTATGTTGATCAAATATGAGCTACTTTATTGCATATGAAGAAATGAAAGGATACAGAATCTTGAGAGACACCAGATTTTTTTTTGTTTGTTTACCTATTCCAGTTAGAAGTTTTACTATTTTCAGATGTCCCCAGAAATCCCTAGACCATAGGGAGGGATGAGAGAATCCATCTTTTGTGAACATATTTATTAGGGAATATAGTAGATAAATTTCTGGACTTCCTTTAAGAATATCTGGTTTTGATTCTTGCCTCGAACACTTAGTAGCTGACTTACCCTAGGCAAAACATTTAGCATCTTTCAGCTTCGGTTTCTTCATCTATAAAAGGGAGAGATGAATAATATTTGCAACTTGAGGATTTTTGTGAAAATCAAATAAGGAAGTATAGATAAAGCATTTTATAAACTTTCAAGTATTATTCAAGTATTTGTTAATATCATCAATCTATGCCAGGAAATTATACTACCTCTGGGGGGAAATGAAAGTGTTTTAGAATTCTAAATATATCATGAGTTGCAAGAAAGAATATTATGTCCTTCAACTTGATTTAGCTAACAAATGTTTAATGTTATATAGACTTATGTAGAACGTTGAAAAGTGGAGAAGACAAATTGATTTCTTTTCTCCTTAAAAATAGCAGAATGATACTCAGAGTTCCTGAAGAGCACCAATTATATTCTTAGGCTGGACTTTTGGTTATTTTACAAGATCAAGATAACTGGCATCTTTCTCTCCCAACTCCCTTCTTCAGTGCCCTTTCTGATAAAAGAAAAAAAAAGGTCCATTGACAATTTTCAAAAACAATAAACAAACAAAAGTAGAGTATCATGGATAGAAGCATTTTAAGGTTTAGAAAACAATTGAGATAGATTATATTATTCCTCATTTATTGATGAAGACACTGAATTTCAGAAAGGTTTTATGACTAATCTGTGGTCAGATTGCTTGTTAGTGTTGGAGACAGAATCCAAAACTATTTTTTGATTCCAAAGTATATTGAAAGTATGTTGACCCAGTAACCCATTATTCCCAAACCTACCTGTCAATTAGTGTTGGGAAACATGACACCAGGTCTGCAGTTTTTTCATTACATGCTCTTTGGCTCCAGTCCCCTATCTGTGTCCTTTGTACCCCTACCTGCAAATTGTCCTGTTCTTGCTACTTTGGAGAGCAGCTGAGATGCAAGGGTCCAGCCTCTTGTTGAGGTGGATCTATCTAAATTGTGTTAAAGTTACCTATAAAAGCTGGCACCATCTTGAAGCCATTGATGATCCTCACTGATCAGTTTATCAATATGTTGCTACCTTAAAGTACTTATAATAAACTCCTTTGAATCCTCTTTTTTCCTGAGTTTTGTCCTGTTGATCAGGACAAAAGTCTAAATGAAGAATGTTACTTTCCACAAATATTCAATCCCTAGGGTATCTATATATAAGAGGTGGTGGATCAATGATCTAACCCAAGCTGCAGTTCACACCAAAAAAGTTAAAATGATATGCAGAGTATAGCCAAGAAATTTGTTAGTTTTCCATCCTAAAGGTCAGGATAATGCCTTAGACCTTCTTTTAAGAGGTGGACATTTACAAAATGTGGTCACTGTTAAACTGTTTTGGGGAATTCTACCATCATTTCCCCCCTTCCAACTAGAAGCACTGTGTTGAATCATATTTGCATCACATGGAAATTAAAGAGCTAAATAATAAACTTGCAGGCAGCAAGAATTAGAAGTGATGTTTACCAGACAGTCCACAGTTTCTAGTGAAAGTTGGCTGCTTGATGAGCTCTCTCTACTAAAGTAGACTCAACAAAGGAAAGAGTAGGCAGAAATTTTGCCCTCCAGGAAACAATCTACTGAGTGACAAAGCCTTGGTACTTGAGAAGAGGGACTATCATTCAGAGAGCAACCTTTCAACAAATGCAAATCAGGAGAGTCTAAAGTGAGCTCCCTTAGTGCATAAATATTGAGAAGAGGGAAAGTGATCCAAGATATAAGGTACAGTCAGAGAAAGGTTGTTGGCAAGGTGGGACTTAAGTCCATGTTTGGAAAAGAAAGAGAAAAAGAAAAGACAATTGATGATGATAAGGAGGAGGAGGAAGAAGAGGAGGATAACCTCAATATCTTAGACCATCCCACTATACTTAGTATCATCATCATCATTACTCTCCTTCTCTGATCTGTAAAGGCATGAACTCTAAAATCTCCTTTTAAGGAAGGCTGTCTGTTCAAACATTTTGTTTCTTACTTGGCTGTACTACTCTGACATCTCCGACTTCTATTTCCCTTTCACAATCATCTCCTTTCTGGACCACCAGCCTTCTTACCTTTTTAATCTTTTGTGCATTGTCTTCTTTCATTAATGAATGTTTATTGGCTAATGGACTAAATTGTAAATAGTCACCCTTCTTTCTAATATTTTATACCATTTAGGGACATGAAATAAACTGTGAAAATAAATGATATTTCATTGGTTTTCAATCATTTCAGTCATGTCTTTCTTTTCATAATACCCTTTAGGTTTTCTTTTCTTGGCAGATATACTGTTCATTTTATAGATGAGGAACTGAGGGAAAGTGTACCATAGAGCCGGGGGTGGAGCCATGGTGGCAGAGATCAGACAGGAGTCTCTGTAACCTCCTCTAACCTCCCCTCAAACCAACAACATATGAAGCCTCTAGACTGATTTTGAAGCAAAAAAATCCACAATATCTGGAGAACAACACGATTCTAGAAGAAGATACTCTGGAAGAACCTAAAAACAGGTCTGTTTTAACTGGGCAGGGGGTGGCCTGCTGAACCCAGACTGCAGCAAAGGGAGACCAGGGCAGGGAGCTGGAGCAGGGAGCTGGAACAGGAGTCGGAACAGGAGTGGGAGCGTTGTGCTTTTCACACACCTGGGAGTCTTCTGGGGGCCTCTTGGAACAATTTGTCCTGATTGTGGGCAGGTGGTTTGGAGGGTCTGCCTTTTGAGAGGGATAGATTGTGAACCACTGAACCCCTGATGAGCATCTGACCTAGCTGCCATTACACAGCACCTTAAAACAATCAATCAAACAACAGGACTGATAAGCACCAGAAATAATTCAATCAGTGGAGCTGCCCAGTACCTGAAATAATTCAATCAGCAGAACCACCCCAGGGTGAACTAAAGCAGAACTGCCCAGCCCCTGATGTAATTCAATCAGCAGAACTGCCCACTTCCCCAAATAACTCAATCAGCAGAATTGCACCAGGGCAAATTAAAGCAGCTGTCCCACCTTTGCCCTAAACAGACCTCACACCTTTAAAAAAAATGAATAAAAAAACAAAAAGAGCTCTCACCATAGACAACTTTTATGGAGAGAGGGAAGAACAGACCTCAAATCCTGAGGCCCTAAAGGTAAAGCAACTCCAGAAAAAGCCCCAAAGAGAGACATAAATTGGTCTCCATGTCACAAGGCTTTCTTTGAAGATTGCATTAAAAATCTTAAAAGAGAGTTAGAAGAAACATGGGGAAACGAAATGAGATCACTGCAAAATAAAATATTAAAAATGGAAAAAGAATGCAATGAACAAAAACATGTAATTGGTCAATTGCAAAAGGAACTAAAAACAATAACTGAAGAAAATAAGACATTAAAAATTACTATCGAACAATTGGAAATGAATGACTCATCAAGACTTCAAGAATCAGT
>JAJPUD010001510.1:278149-298291 GCA_023553655.1 Myrmecobius fasciatus | reverse complement strand
AAAAAAAAAAAAAAAAGATGAGGAACTGAGGCAAACAGGGTTGTGTGACTTTCTCAGAGTCACAAAGCTAGTAAGTGTCTGAATTCAGAATCAGAATTCAGGAAGATGTTTTCCTGAGACCAGACATGACATTTTAACCACTGTACTATCCAAGTGGTATTGTAGAGATTCTGTTTCTTGTTAGGGAAACCAAAAACATGAGCTCATTTGAACTAGAGAATCTAGAGCAAACCCCTCTTTTTGTAGATAAGAAAACTGGCCCAGAAAATGAAGTATCTTGTCTACAGGAAATAAGGAGCAGAGCTGGGACTGGATATCATTGCAAATGTGCCTTCCAGAGGCATCGGCAACATGTTAGTACTGATCATGACAGTAAATGGAAAGAGAGAAGAACAGAAAGATAAGAACAGACTCTTTGGAAAAATACATTGAGAGTGAGAAGTAAGTCAGGAGAAAAGACAGGAAAGAATTGGATAGGATAGAGAGGCAGCAACCAGTGAATACATTTTATGTGACAGCTGCCATTTGTATGGGACAAGTTTTCCCATTTCCAAGGTTTCTGCATCTTCATTCTTTTTCCTGTTCTTTGTTTTTTATGACTTTTTAGAAGCAGTGATGGAAGTGTAGATAATAAAAATGCAGAGTTGACGAGTGTCATGAAAACAATGAAGAGAGGTGCAGAGCACACGGGAGCATAGTAAATTATCACAGGAAAGCATGGCATGTTTTGACTATAGAATCCAGAATGGGAGTGAGGTTAGCATTAGGATGAATCTGAAAAAATTAAATGGAACTTGCTCTTAGATATTTTTCAATTTTAGATAAGAACAAGATTTAAATTAAATTCAGCACTACATCTCATTGTGAGTTCTACAGTGCTTCCATTGAAAAATCTTAACATCCTTTTATATAAATGGTATAACTAAATGATAATTATATTTATTTAAATTAAGAAAAATTGCTTGTTTTGACAACTAAATGAATAACTTTCATATTTCCAAAAGAGTAAGATTTAGAGTGCAAGAAACCACCAATAATTCTATATTTGGTTAAATGCTAAAATTATTTTAAGCAAATCATCTATTAATTAGATGAATAACATATTCAAAATGTATATGTCTGAAGCATTTATTCTAATAATTAGGCTAACCAGCACTAACCATCTACATTTAAGAAAGAAAAGTAGCTGGGGTTAATTTTCCTACAATATTTTTATTTAATTTTTCCTTATGTCACACTGATTATGTATTATGCATTTAATGATTGTATCAGTATGATATATTTAGCTCTCAACTCTTTTCAGTAATGCCTTTATGCTTTTTATATGTTACTTAATTATGAACTCTGACTTTTTCATTGAAAATGCAAAATATATATGGTTACAAATAATTTTCCTAAAATAAAATTATTATAAAGGTACTTATTTTCACATAGCTGACCAAATTAATTTATGATAATGATATTTATGGCATATTGTCACAATCTTAGGGATGATCATTAAAACTAGGATGCCCTTTATTTTTAAAATTTTCTTAATTTTATTATTAAAGCTATACATTTTCAACATTCACCTCTGCAAAACCGTGTGCTCCAAATTTTTCCCTCCCTTCTCCCACTCCTGCCTGTAGATAACAAGTAATATAAAATATGCTAAACATGTGCAATTCTTCCATACATATTTCCACAATTATAGGATGCTATTTTCTTTTTTTTTCTTTATTAAAGCTTTTTATTTGCAAAACCTACACAAGGGTAGTTCTTCAACATTGATTCTTACAAAGCTTTCCATTACAAATTTTCCCCCTAGTCCCCACCCCTCCCATAGATGGCAGGAAGTCCACTACATGTTAATTGTGTTAAAATACTTGATAAATCAAATATATGTATACAAATTTCCACACTTATCTTGTTGTGCAAGAAAAATCATATCTACAAGGAAAAAAAATCTGAGAAAGGAAACCCAATGCAAGCAAACATCAATAGAGAGCATGAAAATATTATGTTGTGGTCCACATTTCATATCCCTCTCTCTGAGTGTATATGCTTTCTTCACTGAACAATTAGAAGTGGTTTGAAATGTCTCATTGTTGAAGAGAGCCATGTCCATCAGAATTGATCATCATGTAATATTGTTGTTGCTGTGTATAATGATCTCCTGGTTCTGCTTGTTTCACTCAGCATCAGTTCATGCAAATCTCTCCAGGCCTCTCTGAAATTGTCCTGCTGGTCGTTTCTTACAGAGCAATAATATTCCATAACATTCATATACCATAATTTATTCAGCCACTCTCCAATTGATGGGCATCCCTTCAGTTTCCAGTTTCTAGCCACTACAAAAAGGGCTGCCAAAAACATTCTTGCACATGTGGGTCCCTTTCCTTCCTCTAAGATCTCTTTGGGATATAGGCCCAATAGAAATACTGTTGGGTCAAAGGGTATGCACAGTTTGATAACTTTTTGAGCATAGCTCCAAATTGCTCTCCAGAATGGTTGGATCCGTTCACAGTTCCACCAACAATGTATCAGTATCCCATTTTTTCCCACATCCCCGCCAACATTCGTCATTATCTTTTCCTGTCATTTTAGCCAATCTGACAGGTGTGTAGTGGTATCTCAGAGTTGTCTTAATTTGCATTTCTCTGATCAATAGTGATTTGGAGCAACTTTTCATATGACTAGGAATAGTTTTAATTTCATCAAGATGCCATTTTCTAATGAATAATAATAATGGAATTACAAAGTTCTCCATAAATAAAACATCAATAATCACGAACATATTACTTATAGATCTGTGACCCACACCTACCACACACTTCTGTACATTTTTCTTTTACTGGTTTGGTATACAATGTCTTTTCCACATCATCTTTTCTCATGCATTTCTTGTATATTTTACTTCAAACAAGGTGAACCAAAAGACATTGAGATATTTTCAACTTCTTTTAATACTTTGAGAATAGCATTGCTTTATTTGGGTAATGATTATTGGAGTTTAATTATGAAATAAAGACAACCCTGTAATTTCATTGCTCCCAGAATCATCCTATCAATCAGTCAACAATCATTTAACAAGTGTCTTCACTATGCCAGGCACTGTGCTAAGCTTTATTTATATATAAAAAGGGCAAAAGACAGTTCCTGTCCTCGAGGAGCTTGCATTCTAATCAAGGAAACAACACACAAATATATACACAGCTAGCTATATTTGAAATAAAGAGAGGATGATTAGGAGAGGGAAGGTGCAAGAGTTAAGAGGGGATGTGGAATCTTTCAGTAAAGGATGAAATTTCAGTTTGCAAATAAAGAAAGGCAGGGAAAATAAACAGAAGGGAGAGATTGAAGAATATTCCAGGCATGAGAGATAGAGAAAATGTCTGGAATTGGGAAATAGAGAGTCTTGATTCATGGAACTGATAGGAGGCCAGTGTTACTGATCAAATAGAATGTTGTGGAGTGTAAATTGTAAGACTGGAAAAGTAGGATACCACAGATTGCTTTACCAAATAAGAAGTTCTATGAGATTGTGTAAAATGGACATCAGCAGGGACCTTTGTGGCATTATTTATACTCCTTTTTGTCCTTTAAGAGTGGCATGTATGGTGGAGAGGTAGTGGAGCTAAGAAAAACAAGATATGTCTTTCCTAGAGATTCTGAGTTTATCAGAGAGCTTCCTATATCTGAGAAATGGTACAGATAAGCAGTTCCATGGTAGAACTTTAATTATGTATTGTGTAACCACTTTTATTACTCCTCTGATGAATAAGGCCTCATATACCCTTAATTATATTCTTTCTTTTCCTGTAGGAAGTCGTCTGTATTATGCCATGGTTACATAATGGCTCAGTGAAAAACAGATGTTTAGAGAATAGAAGATGACATTTACCAGTAGAATGGGGAAACAATGACTTTCTGAATTGGTTAAAACCCCACTAACCATACTCTGTAGACTGCAGAAAAAGCATGAATACCCAGAGAGAAGTGGAGTTGGAGGATAAAATCCCAATTTTTTTTTTTTTTTGGAAACCTTAGAGAGTATGACACTACCATGGGATGACTAACAATGCAGTGTAATAGGATAATTCCCATGAAAAGAATAGGAAATCAGCATGTATGATCTTTCCTATGGAAGAATATCTTGTTATTGGTCAACAGTGATATACTGTGGTCAAAATGACATTTCAATTAACACATAAGCTTGAAAAAAGTATTTTTTTCTTTCTTCAAATGTAGGATAAAGCTGTGTAGGATATGACCTATTGTAAAATATATTTGCAAAAATCTTGCCTATCCTCTATTTCTGGTTCCTTGAAATAAATTATATTTTTATATTCATATATATATATATATATATATATATATATATATGTACAAATATATGCGTATAGATGTCATGCATATAATACACATATATGTATGTGTATATATGTCATTCATTTCTTTCATGAAACTAGAAAAAAATAATAGGATAAAGACATACATATAGATATAAATATATGAGAGAGATTATTCTTTATCATATGCTGATGAGAAAACAGATACATGAGTCAGAAGTGTCTCAAGTACATATTTTCTCCTTCACGCGCCAATAATTTTATGGATTAATATGACATTGGAAGCACAAATACATATGTGTGTATATATATATATATATATACATTTTTTTTGCGAAATTTATTTCTTCATTTTTAATGTGTATTATTAACTCTAAAGTTATGAGAGAATTTTTCTATCCTAAAGAAAAACATGTACCAACATATATCATGTATGTATTTTAGCTTTTTTAAAGGAATTTTTCAACATGGAAACATATCTAAATCAATTATAATTAAAAACATTTTTAGAGTCATTTGCTTCTGTTTCTGTTATTAGAAGAAATCACAGAATTTCAATTCTATTCTCATATACTTAAGCAAGTTCCAGACTAATTGGATAAGTGCATTGTTCTTTTCCTGCGTCCAGTTGGTTCATACTCAGTTTCACAAGAAATTAGTGCTGATGAAAGGACAAGGCTTACCAATCATAACCTTGTTACTGTTTGAGAACTGGAAATGACCAAGGTCACTTATTCTCTTCTGGACCATATTAGGCCATCCTGGACCAGTCATCTTGACTTCATTGAATTTTGATGACTTTGGAGGAATGAGGCTAATGACCTTATTTTAGGAAGATGATTATCCTTGGTATCCTTCCTAATAGTCATCTTGACCTTTATCTTGCAGATGAACTTCAATGACTCTGGAGGAGAGATTAATGCTAAGGATTTTGAGCAACTTTCCCTAAATAGAATCCAATTCATTTGCAAATTAAGTCTTTACTCTCATGACATCATTGGATCTTTTCAAGAACAAAGTATGAAGCATAACAACTACAATTGGCCCATTGAATTTGAAAAGAAATGCAATTCAGCACAAAGGAAAAAGCATTGGATTTTAAGTTCCAAGACTTAAATTTAACTCCAAACTATAGAAAAAAACACTTTCTCTGAATCTCAGTTTCCTTATATGTAAAAGGTAGGATTGGATTATTTGACCTTTACATTTCCTCCAAGATGAGATTCTGTTATTCAATCAGCTATATGTTTCAGTATTTGTCCCTTCCAATTCTAGATTATCCTTCACATCCATTTTTTTCCTTCCTTTCTTCTTTCCTTCATTCCTTCCTTCTTCTTCTTCTTCTTTTTTTTTTGGTCCTACCCCAAGGGCTCTTTCATACTAATGGGGATTTTAAAGGATTTAGAGCTCCCTGAATTATTCCTTATATAAAAGGATTTCTGTATTGGATTTCATATCATCATAAATTGTAGGTGGGTTTTTTTTTTGTTTGTTTGTTTGTTTTCCCTGTGATGGTGTGTGCCAATGTGTTGTGCATCTAGATCAGTCACAGAGTTAGATTCAGAAGAGAATTTCGAGAATATTTGGTTTAGTTCTCTGATTCTAAAGATGAAAAAGATTGCTCATATTTGCATGACATTAAAAACCCATGCTCTGGAACTCTAGGCTACTATCTCTTTTTCTTTCTTTTTTTTTTTTTTTCCCTTTCTTTTTTTGCTGAGGCAATTGGAGTTAAGTAACTTGCCTAGGGTCACACAGCTAGGAAGTGTTAAGTGTCTGAGGCCATATTTGAACTCAGGTTCTCCTGACTTCAGGGCTGGTGCTCTATCCACTGTGCGACCTAACTGCCCCTCATTTTCTTGAAGTATAATTCAACTCCTAAATTTACTATGTGCACATTCCTAAAATGTCTCTAAATAATTGTTTTAAATAGAATTAATCTGAGAATTGTGACCAAATATGTCAGGTCTTTCTCAATTTATTCATAGTTAGAGGAGAAGATAAAGAAAGCTCTATTCCCTGAATGCTATACAAGGGTTTTCATATACTTTTCTTTTATGTAGTGTAATATCATGATTGTCAGAAATCCACATATTTTCAGGAATTCCTAGAAAGGCCTCTCATAAACTATTGCTCTTCCATCTGAAGTAATAAAAATTAACAGATAGTCTGACAATCACTGATTATGTCTGTATTCCTTGCAATTAGCACAGTCTCTGGCACCTAAGTGTTTAATTTGAATTAATGTAATAATTGCATTCAGAACCAATTAAGTCACAAGCTCTGAGTGATCTGGGATTTCTGAAGAGTCATTTCTGAAACTTGGAAATTTATTAGAATACAAATATTCCACCTTAAACAATACTAAAAACGAGCCTTTTCTTTACTGTGCTGGCAACAAGGTGCTATTAACCTGCAGGTTCCTATGACTCCTTCCACCAGATGAAGCAGTTGTGATGTAACAACTGGGTCACCTTCTTAACAGCTTTATTATACTGTTGTTCATGTGTTGTGCTTTCTTTTTTTTTTTTCCTTCCTTGTTGACAGATTTAGAGCACTTCATGAAAGCAATAATTGGTCTGGGAGTAAAGCTGGCAAGCTTCCCTGGTAACGGGCAAGAATCAGGTTGCTGTGGGCCTTTTAACTGTTCAGAAGCAAACAGAGCAGCCAGCCTAATGTAGTTTCATTAGGAAAGCACTGACCCAGTCATCACAGCACATTACAACTCTTTTGGCCTCCAAGAGTGGAGTCCTCTTTATTACTCCTCTAGGGATAAGTGTAGAGACACAATGGAAACAAGATTTGGCTTACCTAGGTGGCTGAGATGCTAGGAGAACAAAACATTCTTCTACAAGTCATATGACCTGGAGCATGATTTTAGACATTGAGAGAAGACATATAGCAAAGGTAAAAGTAGTCATTGTTCTTAAAAAGGAGATCGGAAAGTGAAATTGAACTGGAGAACATGAATTTATTCTCCTTTCATTCCCCTCCTACCAATGGGAGCAAATTCTGTGAACACCATCAAAAGGGAAATACCCCACATTAATAAAAAATAAACATAATTTATGGTGATTGATATGCTGTTTTTTTAAGAATAGCAGAATAGGCTTCCCCATCCAACACCAACACTAAGAAAGACCCCCCTCACTTTTCCCCTCCCCAAAAGCTTCTCCATTCCTCAAATTATTTTAATAGATTTTTTTCTTAAAAACAAAACAAAACCTGGTGGTGCTTATTAATTCAAGAAAGATTTATTATATTAAGCACTCTGCTAGGTACAGCGGATAAAAAGATTTATTTTTTAAAATTCCCCTGCTCTCAAGTAGGGCAAAAAATAACCAAATATGTTGTTAGTCATTTTCAATCATGTCCAACTCTTTTTGTGAACTCATTTCAGGGTTTCTTTCTAAAGATACTGGAATGATTTGCCATTTCCTTTTCCAGCTCATTTTATAGATGAGGAAACTGAGGCAAAGAAGCATTAAGTGACTTACCCAAGATCACACAGCTATTAAGTGTCTGAGGGCAAAATCTAACTTCAGATTTTCCTGACTTCAAACTTGACACTCCATTTATTGTCACATAGTTGCTCAATATGCAAATATTGATGAATAATATATATATACAAAGAATATAATTTCAGGGAAAAGGCACTAACAATTTGGAGAAATAGAAAATACCCTACACATAAGGGTGGACTTGGTTTAAGTCTTAAATGAAACTTGTGCTGCTAAGAGTTAAAGTTGAGGGGAAAGTGCATTTCATAGGGAGGATATTACATCTAAAAGGCATAGGAAAAAAAAATAGACTGAGTACTTAAATGTAAATGTTTCTGGAAGCCATAATCCAGGTTGATAATGACTGATTTTATAGGCAATTTTTGAGTCTGGATTTGTAGAAAGGAGTGGGCACAGATTACTTGAAAGACAGAAGTACCATCAAGCAAGGAAAAAGTGCCAAGAGATAGATTAGCACCAATTTAGACAAACAGCCAATTTTATCATTTATATGACAGATATCGTCATTTCTAAGTTAGAATTCTAGCCCTTTGATGGCACGTGATATTTTTATTTTTATTTTCTATCTTTGTTATCCTACCATCTACAAAGAAGGACAACCATAGTATTTAATAAATGTGTATATGAGAAAGATTATATGATGATCAATTCTGATGGATGTGGCTCTTTTTAACAATGGGATGATTTAGGTCACTTCCAATGGTCCTATGATGAAGAAAGCCATTTGTACTCAGAAAGAGAACTGTGGGAACTGACTGTGGAACACAATATAGGATTTCCACTCTTTTGTTGTTGTTTGCTTGCATTATGTTTTCTTTCTCATTTTTTTTTTTCCTTTTTGATCTGATTTTTTCTTGTGCAGCAAAGTAATTGTGGAAACATGTATAGATGAATTGCACATGTTTAACATATATTGGATTACTTGCCATCTAGGGGATGGGTTGGAAGGAAGAGAGGGAGGAAAATTCAGAACACAAGGTTTTTCAAGGGTAAATATTGAAAACGATCTGTGTATGTTTTGAAAATAAAAAATCTTTCACATTAAAAATAAAAAAATAAAGAATAAATGTGTATGTGTTAAATAGAATTGAATGGTGATTAAACAACATTTAATTCTCTATTGATTCACAGGCAAAATTTTGAAATAGGATAAAACAGATTTGGACAGTGTGCTCTGTTAAACTATTTGGTAGTATATAAATTCAAATCTTATAGATTTCTATTTCTAATGCTAATTAGCTCTGTTAGCATGGAAAATCAACCTAAATCTACTCGTCAGTTTTATTTACTAAAAAATAGAAATAATATCATTCACAGGACCTGCTTTATATAATTTTCATGGAACTCAAATGAGATGTTTGTAAAAATCTTAGAAACATTAAAATATCATAAAAATGACATATTAATACTTTAGCAGAATAACTTTTGAGAGCAAGTATTGTTTTGTGTTAAAATTTGTTTCTTTAGTACCTAACAAGAGGTCTTGACCATGGGACCAAACACTATGAGGTGCTTCACAAGCATGTATATAGTTCACTGAAGTGATTTTTAGTAAGCATTAGACATCTTTATTGTTTCAAAAGCTAAGACAAAAAAAAATTATTTCACCAGCCTGAAAAGAGTGTGATCAGACCAGTTGCTCATCAAAGTTTATTTGATATAAATCATTACTCTTCCTGGATTAAAGAATATATTCAACAGACTTAGTGAAAATCACATGATCTTAGATAGTTTTGATTGTTTTACTCCTGGTGAAATAGAATTATGAGATAATATAGAAAAGAGAGAAAACTCCAGGAGAAATCAAAGACCTTCACTCATTGTCTTTTCCCTCCAGGCCTCACTCCCAGCACTATGTTATCTAACATGAGGCACTCCACAGATAACACTGCTCCAGTAAGTTTCAGTCAACTAAAGTGAAGACCACAGGAACTCCAGTCCAACTGTGCTGCTTGGTTTGAAGATAAGGCAAGAGGGGTGATTCCTTGAATAAAGAGTGAGTCTCCTTTTTTTTTTTCCTAGAGAAAAGAGGCACTTATCATTGGAAAAGAGTCTCCACTCTTAAAAAAATAAAAGAACACTTTTCATCTCACATGAGAGACACAGTTCCCTCTTGTAACATTAAAAACACAACCTCTGAAACCCATTAGGATGAAACTGAGAAGGGAGAGAAAATAAGAAACCAGCATTTATTTATTACCTCCAGTCCTTGCTTTGCAACCAGAAAGACATTTTTATGAATTAAAAAAAAAGATAGGAAGCAAAATTTTAAGTACTATGTAAAGGAGAAAGGACATTGTTACAGGCTGGAAAAATATGGGTTTTTTAGGATGTTGCACTTGGCTGGGTTCAACAGTCCATTTACATTTTAAAATGGTTTCTTCCCATGACTTTCACTAGCATGATATAAACATTATTTACAATAACATGAGCATTTCTCAAAAAAAAATCAGAATTCAATTATATGTTATATATAAAATGAAGTTGTTAGACATAGAGAATCTCTAAATTTCTTTCCATTTCTAATGCTCTATTTTTATAATCTTATGACTGATGACATCTAAGTTTTAGTTATATGTCTGAAGATTATAGAGATTTTCTGTTTCTACACATCTCTCTTGAATAATCTCTGGAAACATTCACATTTGTCAAGAAGTTCTGGCATCAAATCTGATCTTTCCTCAATTACCAGTCTTGTCTCAGTATTTTCTTTTTTTATTATTTTTAATACACATTGGTTTATGAATCACATTGGGAGAGAAAAATGAGAGCAAAAGGGAAAAAAAAAAACATGGGAGAGGAAAAATAAGCAGAAAAAAAGAAATGAACATAGCATATTTTGATTTACATTCAATCTCCATAGTTATTTTTCTGAATGCAGATGGCATTTTCTGTCCAAAATCTACTGGGATTGCTTTGTATCACTGAAACACTGAGAAGAACCAAATCTTTCATAGTTGATCAAGACACAGTTTTGCTGTTATTTTGTACAATGTACTCTTGGTTCTGCTTGTTTTGCTCAGCAACAATTCCTGTAAATCTTTCCAGGCTTTCTAAAATCAGCTTGTTCATAATTAGAACATATTTTAACATTTTCTTAATTATTTGGGAATCATATCTGCTTCTCCAGATGTAGCAGCATGCAAAATGCCCAATGCTTTAATAGTTAACTCTAGTATCTATTGCTAAATACAAACATATTAATAAAGGGTAGCAAAAATGTTATGTGGGATCCTAAAAGTGAGATTTACCAGTGTAAATTTCCGGAGGAAGTAGACTTTGAGTTTCACACTAAAGACTTAGTATGAAAATTATAATTATTACTTAAAATTTTAACTCAATGGAACACTATCGATGTTGGCAAAATACGAAGTGCAAATTTTAATTACTGATAAAAATAAGAGTACATGGTTTTAGGGGTTCTGCTTTTTGTAGAGTGCTTTTCTGGCTTGCTTAGTTACCGTGTTCCTTATCTACCTCAATAAAATAGCAATTGTTTATCTAAGTTTATATATTCTCTTTCCACTAGAATGGAAGGAATATCTTCAGAGTAGACATTGTTTTTATACTTTGTCCAATATCCCCAGCACCTAGCCCAATGTCTGTTATAGAACTGGTGGCATAATGTACATGGGATTATACAGAACCCCTGGCAATGACCTTGTGAGATAAGTTATATATTTGTATTATACAGATGAGAAAATGGTGGCTTAGAGACTTGGAGTAATTTGTTCTAGTCATATGGCTAGTTGATGACAGAGCCAACACTTGAGCTCTAGTCTTTGATTCCAAGAATATTATTTTCATATTCCACACTGCCCCTCAGTCAATTAAAACAGTTAAAAGAAATGGAATGGAATTGGATTGCAGTTAAAAGCAATTTTGGTCAAGAGTAAGGTCACTGCCTCATGTAAGAAAGGGGGAAATAGTGGCAGAAAGCATCTGAGTGATAGGGGAAGAATAGGGGGATCATGGTGAAACGTCTCAACTTTTTTTCTGGAACACATGAAGCAAGTATTTCAGGTGAGAGGCTGGGCAAAGGGGTATCATAGGCAATTTAGGGAGAGTTGGAAAATCCCCTTTTTTCTCAGCAGGGAGCCTAAATCTGCTTCTTTCCAGTACTTCTTAATTCTAATCCCTTTCCTCTGGTAATTATTTTCTATTCATCCTACATGTTGCTTGCTTTGCACATGTTTGCTATCATGTTGCTTACCCCATTGGATTGTAAGGGCAAGGACTGTCTTTATCTCTTTTTTATATTTCCAGCATTAAAATCAATTCCGCACACCAAAAACACTTAATAAATGTACTTTGATTCACACACACACACACACACACACACACACACACACACATGCACACACACACATACAGGGAGAAACAGAGAGACATTGAGAGACACACAGAGACACAGAGAGATTTTCCAAAGTCCACAGATGAATTTCTGAGTTACACACACACAAATCTGAAAAGGCTCCCCAGACATTATGTTCTTGTCCTATAACCAACAGGGTTTCCCCTTGGAAATCAGAAATCATCTCATTTTTCTCATACTAAGTTTACCTCTGGAAATATCAGAATACAGATAATGTTTCAGTGTGTGTGTGCAATCTCATTATTTGCATGAAAATCTCTGCCATCTGCAACCAGCTTTGTCTCGTGTACAAAAATTCAGTTGAGCTGGTGGAGAATGAGGATCTTGGGAATGGCTTCATCCAGGAGGAAGTGGAGCCCAATGATGTGGATCTTTGCACCTTGACTATATGAGTTCATACATTCTTATTCAACATTTCAGGAGGTCAATAGATCTTTGATTTCAATGGTTTGTGCCAACAAAAATACTAGATCCTTTCTCGTTCTATACACTTTTTCTCATGAATATACATTTTACATTGATCATCAATCTTGTGATTTATAATTCTACTAAAAAACTATAGAATTTCGTTAGACAATTAATTTTACTATATGTGTGTGTGAATGCAGGATGCTTTGCATAACTACAGTATGGAAAACTGCAATGCATATTTACTATATCCAAGGGAGTGCTGTTCCAACTTTATCATCTCAACTCATAGAGATTTTAAATTTTGCATGAAATATATATTTATACAATGAAATTTACTTGTTGGGGAAAATGCTCAAAGTAATTGCAATGTTTTAATTTTCCTAATATTTCAGCATGCATGTTGCTTACCAAAATCTTAATGTACTCAATGGCCTCCCCTGTATGCCTAAATGAACAAATCTGCAATGAACAAATGAATATGACACTCTTCTCTTTTTAATTTTTATGATTTTCTTACAAAGTCATGAACCATTGCATATTCTTGATTGTGAACGTGTCTTTGAATATTCCAATTACTTCTACAAGAAGGTGAGAGTGATAGAAAATACAGAACATATTTAGCAGAGTAGTCAGCAAGGTTGTCTATCGTCATTCAGGATCAATTAATTGCAGTCATCAGAGACAACAATTTAAACCTGAAACCTGAATTGCTTCATTGGGAAATAAAGTGATTCTTTTTGGATTAGTGTTGACCTATGTGAAGAAACATCCCATTCAAGCTCTCAGATACAATCATAAAATAATTGAGACTGTATCACAAAAACTCTCAACTTACAGTTGTTACTTTCTAATTCAACTTTGGAATGGGAGAAAAGTGAGGTGGAAAGAGCTGACCACTTCATTCTCAGTTTTCTGAACTTTTTCATCCCAACAAGAAAATATTATTGGTTTGTTTTCCCAACTTAGCGTTGCTTGATTTTATATTTGCCACCAGTAACAAAATTACATCTAAGAGAATATAGTATGGCAAGCTAATCTTAAAAGGAGGAAAGAGGTTTTTGTGATTTCTGATTCAATAACCAATTATGGGTAACTTTGGACACAATTTCCATGTCTGTCTAGCATCTACTTGTCATGAACTAAAAATATTCTCATGCCCTTGCTCAATCTCTTCATTTTGCCTTTGGATTCTTGGGCTATATCTTGAAGTTGTCAACTGATCATGCTTGGAATTGAACCCTCACCTAGTCTGATCTCTGTGATGATTATTATCAATACTATTTAGTCTCCTAAATCTTTTTGCCTGTACCTCTGAGCCATCCTGTTATAGAAGTCTCTTCATCCTTGAAACTAATTTTCTCTCTCCTCTCCTTTTTGAGGAGGCGGCCTAGGATATATACTTGTTCATTTATCTGCAATCCTGACTTATCAATAAAAGACTTTCTCACCCAAGGCCCTAGGTGGGTCAGCTTCATTTTATATGATGTCTTCCTCTATTCGAATGTAAGCTCCTCAAGAACACGGACTGTTTTACAATCCCTTTTCCCCTTCTACTTTTATTTGTATTGTCAGAACTTGGCACAATTTTTGGAAAATAGAAAATGCTTAGTAAATGTATTCTGTCTTGACTTGATTAGTTCTCATGAAGAGCTTCCTCCTCCTCTCTGTGGTAGTGTTTGGGCTAATAGACAGGTGACAGCTCCCATGTTCCTTCTTATGTTAAAGCACCAGAACTTCATCTAAAGACTCCATCTGAAGGTGTATATGTAACAACATTGAGAAGGGCTCTTGAATTAAAGAAGTGAGGGGCAGTAGAAATCTATTTCTTGTTTCCAGACTGCTTTTTTTAAATCAGAAAACAGAAAAAGTCAAATTAATCTCTTATCATTCCTGGATCTCATCTGAGCCCAGAATACTCTATATATGCTATAGCTAATTAATTTAACTTGAGGAACAGGACCTAAAATGAAATTTAAACTTTGAGTGCTTCATTTATTCTATAAATTATTGATGTCCAACTCCTAGTTGTGTTTGTTGAATGTGTACATACATATATACATATAATATATAGCATATATAATATAAAATGTGTATTTGAGTGTGTATAAATTTTGTTCAATTGTTTGGCATCTCTGATCCTCTGTGATCCTATTTGGGGTTTTCTTGGCAAAGATACTGGAGTGTTTGCCATTCCCTGCTCCAGCTCATTTTACAGATGAGCAAGGTAAACAGCATTAAATGACTTGCCTAGAATCACATAGGTAGGAAGTGTTTGAGGCCAGATTTGAACAAGAAGATTCATCTTCTTGACTCCAGGGATAGGACTCATTATACCATCTAATTACTCAGCATAAAATAGATATTTAATAAATGCTAGATGTTGGGATCAGGGGAAACAGTGTTCAAATTCAATTCAAACACCACCAAGCAAAAACCTAAGCATCTGAAGAATTGGTGAATGATTCAATATAACTCAATAATTATTTTTGAAAGGCCTACTCTGTGGAAACATTTTGCTTGAAACTGAAGTAGAAAAAAAAAAACAGATAAAATAAGCAATAGCCCAACCTGATAAATTTCAGAAGACATGAACAGGTAATTTTAAGAGAAAAAAAAATCCAAGCTATCAATATCCACATAAAATGTTGCAGATCATTAATACTTAGAAAAAAATCATTAAAGCAATTTGGTGTCTCTGCCTCAATGTGTAACTGGTCCAGCCATTTTTAAAGCACTATGGAACTATTTTCAAAAAGCTAGTAATCTCTGAATCACCTGCCCCCTTGACCCTAGGTAATAGGAGCACATAGTTCAAGTGATTTCATGAGGAGAACCTGTAGGACACATATTCTACTTTGGAAAGAATTGATTCTTTGAAGTGTAATCCAATTGTCTGGAGTATAAACAGTAAGCTTCCTTGTTATAGCACTATTCCACTTGAAGAGTAGAATTCATTTTCTTCTTGATCTAGGCATGGTGTGTACAGCAAAGATGTGATGCTTCAGGGAATGAGATAAAAAACTAGTTCCCACAGTCAAAAGTGGCCTGGTTGCAGTGTTTATGATGTACAAGGAGAAAAACATATAAATGAGAGTATTCATGAATACAAGAAAAGTAATGAAGAGACAGGGTGGAAATGGTGATCAGGCAGAGATTATAAGTTTAAGATTATTAATTTTGTATTAATTAATAACAATTATATTAATTTATCAATTTTTCAGCTTTCACTTCAAAATTTATTATATCTATATTTTCTAAAATTTATCAATTTTGATGTTTGATGGTAAACCTTCATCATTGTAAAAAGAAAGAATAACAGCAAAACTGAAAATTCTAAATAAAATAATTGAATGATTTCCTAACTCTATTTTTGTTTTTCATTTGTTGAAGACCTTCATGGGTAAAAAAGAGAGGAAAATACAATGGATAATAATAGTGAGATCACAGCAACAACAAAAATAATACATTTCAAATATTTTAAAGAGTTGGGAAGTAACTTTGAATGATAAAGTAAGATGCATCTAACAGATGAATAAATTGAGTCCCTGATATATGTAAGTTCATAAAACTTGTTAGGAGAACAAATATAAATCAAATTCAAGTTATCTGCCTTCAAATTCAGTGCTTTTCCACTATAAAACATGAAGGACTATCTTTAGAGAAATAGAAGTGTCACAAGCACTGCTTAACTAGGGATGAAATTGAAAGAAGCAAAACTCTGTAGGAAGAATGTATTCATGTAGGTTTGTTGGAAAACATCCCTCCTATTTCATATAGCCATCGTCCATGGACCACATGCACCAACAATGCCATCCAATGATGTCATCTTCAAACACTTGGGACAGTGATCTTTTTTTGGTCACAGTGATATCATTTTGTAACTTGGCAAATTTTCTTATCAACTCTCAGACAGATGCAATTACAGTCTCTCTTCAATATAGAATTAAGATATTTGTGCTAAGTAAATTCTTGCACCCTCACAAATTAGGATTTCATTGAGCAGCATGAAGCCTCTGATCCTGTCTAAACCCAGGAATTGTTTAGGATATGCATTTGGTCCTAGCAGCTAAACCTTGATACTTGACTAAAAGAATTGAAGAACAACATACAACTGGAATTTAAGATTATATTATTCTTTCTTTGAAAAAAAATTATACTTTAATATCACAATAAAAATGTTGAAGCAAAGCATACCAGGAAGCAAAGATAGGAATTTGGAAAGTGTTTGATTTATTTTACTAGAATGCTTTTCATCTGTTGAAATGACTTGACATTTAAAACTGCGTCAATAATAAATTACATGCGTGACTGTGAACCCCATCAGGTGAGACTTTGAATGATAGAAACTGTTTAAATAGAAGATAGGGAATAAATAAATAAATAAATAGAAGATAGGAATGCTACATTCATCTTCTGCTGATGTATTAACCCAGTGTCAACATATACCCATATACTGGGTGAACCAAGACACTTTCTGATTTAGAATTCTCAAGGCCACTATGGAAATTTTCCAGATGAATTTCTAAACATTAAACATCTTTATAATTGGCTATTATCCTTGATACTTATCACTAAAAATAATTCTTCATAGCAAAAAATAAACACACAATTGTAATTATTCAGCATTCCTTCAAAAATTAAGATATTGTTATATTACCTTGCAAAATCCTACATGTAGTTTTATCTGCTTACAGAAATTCCAGTATGTAGTCCCAGTGTTAAAACTCCTCCTCCCATTGTAACCTATTCACTCATGTAAAACCTTAGTAATAATAATAATAACTAGCATTTATATGGTGCTTTAAGATTTGAAAAACATCATATTCCTCCATCAGTTTCTGAGGTCAAAAATATTTATTGCCTTGGTGGACAAGAATTTAAAAGTGTTAATGGTTTCACATCAAATTCCCTACAACTTTGTAGGATCTGACAGAAGACTTGCTCTACTGGCATGGTCTTTGATAAGTCAGGGTAACTTCATGTTTTAATGAGGGAAAAGAGTAAATCTTTAGAGAAAATGTCACAACAATATTGACTGTCATGATGGTGGTGATGAAGATGACTGGACTACTGATACTTTATGATATTTATATTTTATAGCACATAAGATAGTATATTTGATAGATAAATGATGATAGATAATTTACCATGGACATACAAATATTAGCAAATAAGATGGTTCCTACCCTCATACATTTCTACTGTGTCCAACTCTTCATGATCTTATTTGGGGTTCTCTTGACAAAGATATTGAAGCAGTTTACCATTTTTTTTCTCCAGCTCATTTTATAGATGAGGAACTTAGACAAACAGGGTTAAGTGACTTCCCCAAGGTCATTTAGATAGTAAATATGTGAGTCCAGATTTTAACTCAGGATGATGAGTCTTTCTTACTTTAAATTCACATTCTATCCACTGTGCCACTTAGCTGTCCTTCAAGAAGGTTATACTATTATAATAAGATAGAAAACACAAACATAAAAAGGATCTTGAAATGGGCTGGGATCAGGCCTTAGAAAGGAGAAGTTTCAAAAAAGGCAAGACTTTTTATAGTGATATCAAGCAATCTGGAAAATAAATTGAATTGAGAGTATAATGAACATGGTTGGGTCACCTCATAATGTTTAACTAGAGATAAATATTTACTAGAAGTTGCTAGGAAGTAAAAGGAAAAAAGAAATAACCAAAAAGTGTGACATGATTTCTCATAATGAGCTCTCCTCAGCCCTTTTCTTGTGCTAGTAAGGAGTTTTGTGAAGAGAAAGAATGGAAATGAGCCCCATCACTAACATTAATTGCCTGTTCCCTCTGCAGTGGAGTGTAGCCTAGAAATAGGGCAGGATGGTTCTACCAAAGCAATTCAAACTACTGAATCAAAGAAATATCAAGAGCATCCTCAATTTGACTTTCAACTGAAGAAGGCTAATTTTTTCAGCAGTGTGACAGTGGCAATGAATTATATAAAAATTAGCTAATGATATTACTGAGCTAGATAAAATGCTGTCCATCACAGGAGAAATTATACACACACACACACACACACACACACACACACACACACACAGTTATATGGACAACTGTCTTCTTGACCAACAAAAACTCTCTATACATTCTTTGCATTTGGGAAGAACCACATCATTTCAATGTTTATAATGGAGTATATTTCCAAAATATCAATTTGACAATGATCCACTTCATCCTTTCCTGTTTCTCTTCCTTCTTTTTCTTTTTCCCACAGATACACTGATAGCCATATTTTTGTTGTCTTCCATTCCTTAAATGAACTCTCTCCTTATTTCTGCCTCTTATAGTCACTATTTCCACTGAAGTCTTAGCTCAAATGTCACTTTCTATTCAAGTACATATTCTGAATCTCCATTTCTTAACATCCCACAAAACTGCATTGCATTTACATATTTGTGTACATTTTGCTTTCACCCAAGAGAATGCAAACTTCTTATCTGTGTAGGAACTATTTTCATGCTTGCCATTGCATGTCAAATGAATTAATGAATATATTAATGAATGAACAAAATTAAAGCATTATCAAATTCTTACGATGTTTCTCCCTTTGTTATTTTCATATAGTAGATGTTTTATAAATGCTTATTGGATTAAAGTGAAATGAATTTTGGTTTCCTCAGTCTTAGGATACCTTGTAGAGTCTGTTCTTTCATCTATCTTCCATTCTTTTAGTTCCTAAAACTATAGTTGATAGTTATAGGTTGTTATTTAGAAACACTTTAACTAAATGTATCATATATTGACATTATGACATTATATAATTCAATTTTAAATTTATGAAATCCTTGTGGACAAGCTTGCTTCTGATACAAAGGGCTGAGGTATACTCTGGAGAGTCTTCTCTGTATTCTAGTTTATTAAGCTCTGCAGTAATTATGTGGAAAGTTCAATGTCTAAAGCTCAAGATGCCCTGAGGAGTAGTTGCCAGGTCCTCTTACAAGGACAAATATGAAAAAATTTATTTAGATGTTGAGGAAAAAAAATAAAACCAATCAGCTAACAATATCAACAGCAAATCAACAACTAAGCCCATTGAAAATACCAATGTACATCAGTGAAGAATTATATACCTGAGACGTGTATACTCTCAGTTGCTTAGTCTTACTCTAAGTAGCAGTCCAAGAGGGGTTATTTCCTTCTTAGAAGTGACTTTTAAGTGTTATAATTTCCTTTTATGTCTCCTTTTTTTGGTGTGCCGATTGTTGCAAGTATCCTGCTGATAACTTTCAGCAGATGACATCATGAATATAATATACAAAGTCCCATCTTATTTATCATTCTCCTCATGTTTTTCCTTAGTCCAAAAAAAGGAGGTGTCAGTCTTCTTTACTTGGGGACAAAATTTCTAGCACAGCCGAGGACTTCCTTCCTGGGGTGGAGCCATGGTGGCGGAGATCAGACAGGAGTCTCTGTAACCTCCTCTAACCTCCCCTCAAACCAACAACATATGAAGCCTCTAGACTGATTTTGAAGCAAAAAA
>JAJPUD010001510.1:217222-273149 GCA_023553655.1 Myrmecobius fasciatus | reverse complement strand
TCTCTTTCTAAATCTGATGTTTTTTGTGCAGTAAGATAACTGTATAGATATGTATACATGTATTGTATTTGTCATATAATTTATCCTATCTAGCATGTATTAGATTATCTGTCATCTAGGGGTGGGGGTGGGGGGAAAGAGGGTAAAAGCTTGGGAAAAAAAAGGTTTTTGCAAGGATCAATGTTGAAAAATCACTCATATGTTTTGTAAATAAAAAGCTTTAAAAAAAAAACAAAAAAATATTTCTAGCACAGCCATTAGAAAAAGAGTACTATGTTCACTGTCTCTTCAGGGTATTCTCTCAACTAAATATATTCATTCTAAATGGATTGAATCTTTTTTTTTCTGTCCATGTTGTATACTCTGGGTTCTGTAAACAACAGAATTAACGGAAGCTGAAGGGAACAATTCCCCATTATGTCCAATCTGCTTTACCCCAGGTTATAGGTGACTCCCCTTCACTGCTCTCAACTCTTATCTCCTTCTCTGCCCTCTTCTCTCCTCTCCTCTCCACTCCTTCTCTTTCCTCTCCTCTCCTTTTCTCCCTTCTCCTTTCTTCTTTCTGTCTCTTTATCTTTCTGTTTCTTTGCCCGTCTCTCTGTGTCTGTATCTGTGTCTCTTTTCTCTGTCTGTGTCTTTTTGGGTCTGTTTTTCACCTTCTTCCCTCCTCTCTCTACCCTCTCCAATTTCCTCTTATTTTTTTTCCCTTTCCCATTTTGATTAATGTTAACAATGACTTGTCATATGTTCCACTCAATTACCCTTTGTTGCTCAGACTATGTAGATTGAGGGAGGGTTGGGAAAACCAAGAAGAATTATTCAATTTGTCTTAGGTTGTTTTCAAAAAAGGACTAGGAAAAAAAGAGGCTGCAAATATCCCCTATAAAGTCCATGTGCTTTTCTTGAAGAGATTTTGAATCCTTTCTATACAATATATGACCACCATGAAGCAATGCTAGCAGCAAACAGAAAAGGACATTAAAGAATAAGCATCTAAATTGAATTGAATAAATCAGAAATTTTTTCAATCAGGCTTTCTTTGACAGAAAAAAGAAAATGCTACTCAATTTCTATTGGACAAGCTTTTGCTTCTCCAAAGAGATTAATGCAAAGTTTTCCTCAATGTAGTACCTTACATACCTGCTGAGCCATGTTACAATTTCTATTTTGATAATATGGAATAATGTAATAATTAGTCATTAGTGAAAAGAGTTATTTCAGAAAATAATGGATTCCTGTGAAATTCCTTTAAGCTGAGGCTGTGGCCACTTATTTGGCTTGTTGTGTTGATAGTTTTTGGAACAATATAGGATGAATTTTTATATTATCATGAAACATATCATTTTACCTGTATCAAAGTACTTTAAAGAATATATAAACTAGAGGCAGCTAGATAGTGTAGTAGATAGAGAACCAACCCTGGAGTCAAAAGGATCTGAATTCAAATCTGGATTCAGACACAAAACTTTCTAGCTGTATGACTCTGAGTAAGTCACTGAAATCCAATTGCCTTGTCCCTCCTGCAACCCACCCCCACAAAGAATATATAACAAATGAATGGGAAAGCACTCTGAATTGTACTCTTATTCAGAAAGATAAAATGAATGGATTTGTCTAAAAATAGAGCTACATATAATGAGTTTAAAAACCACGTTGTATGTTGGGAAATTTAAAAATATCTGCATTTCAAATGAAATGGTAGGAAAGCTATTTTAAATTTTGTATTATTAATCACAAGCAATCTGAAAGAGCAATACTCATTATTTTAAAGACTTAAGTATTTCTAAATATGAATAAAACATTTTTGCATAATTTTGCCAAAAGCTACATTTTAATGATGTTTTCTATAAAGATGATAGGTTTTGTAACAATTTCAAAAATTATACCTAGCTGTTTGCTCATATTTCTTGACAAAAATGAAAAATATGATCTGTTTAAATAATAAAAATTGTCATATTTTAACTAGTGCTTGAAGACCTGAATTTCACCCTCAAATTTATTGATTTCCATCAATTCAGAATTAAATAGTTCTCCCTTTTATGCCATTATAATTCAAATATTCATCAAATCATATTGAGATTTTTTATTGATGTGTCAATTGCTAACTTATAGTCTAACAAAGCAACATGTCTTCCCTAACAGTTTCAAAGACATGTCAACCAAATGGAATCCATTATTTTAAACTACATTTGTTGCCTCCCTCACTTATAAAGACAAATAGAAAAACATGTGTTTACTATTTCTGCTTTTCTGCATTTGATTTTGAGGCTTTTGTGCCTAATACATGATCAATATTTTTTGGGTTGGTTTCATGTACTGCTGAGAAAAAAGTATATTCCTTTCTATCCCCATTCAATTTTCTTCAAAGGTCCATCATACCTAACTTTTCTAAAATTCTATTTATTTCCTTAACTTCTTTCTTTTATTTTGTGGTTTGATTTATCTAGTCTTGATAAAGCAAGGTTGAGATCCCCTACTAGTATAGTTTTGCTGTCTGTTTCTTCTTGGATCTTTTTAATTTCTCCTCTTGGAATTTGGATACTATACATTTAACACATATATGTTTAGTATTGATATTTCTTCATTATCTATGGTATCATTTAGCAAAATGCATTTTTTCCTCATCTCTTTTAATTAGATCTATTTTTGCTTTGGCTTGACCTGAGATCAGGATCAATATCCCAGCTTTTTTTTTTTTACTTTAGGTGAAGCATAATAAATTCTTCTCCAGCCTTTTACCTTTACTATGTATGTATCACTCTGCTTTAAATGTGTTTTTTGTAAATAACATATTGTAAGATACTGGCTTTTAATCCAGTCTATTTGCTTCCATTTTATAGGAGAGTTCATCCCATTTACATTCACAGTTAAAATTACTAACTCTGTATTTCTTGCCATCTTATTTTCCCCAAGTTATACTTTTCTTTCCCCTTTTCACTCCTAACCAGTGTTTTGCTTCTGATCATGGCCTCTCTCAGTCTACTCTCCCTTTTTGTATCCCCTCCCCCCTTTCTTATAGCTTTCCTCTTGTACTTCTTTCTTCTATTACATTTCCTTTTCCTTTTCCCTTTCTCCTACTTTCCTATAGGATGAGTTAAGTTTATATATTAAAGTAAATATGTCTGATATTCTTTCTTTGAACAAAATCTGATGAGATTAGGGTTCATACAATACTCACCCCCCTCCCTTCTTTCCCTCAATTATAATAGGCATTTTTGGCTCTTCATGTGATGTAATTTACCCCATTTTATCTCTCCTTCCCTATTCTTTCAGTATAATCCTTTTTACACTTTTAGTTCATTTTTAAACCATCACAATAAAGTCAAATTATGTCTACACCCTCTAAGTATAACCCTAACAAAGATACAGTTTTGAATATTTAAACATATCATTTTGCCATATAGGGATGTAAAAATTTTAACCTTTACAAATAGTTTTCTCTCATCCCATTTGTTACATTTTTATGTTTCTCTTGAGTTCTGTATTTGAAGATTAAATTTTCCTGTTGATCTCTGGTCTTTCCATCAAATATAAATGAAATAGCTCTATTTCATTGAATATCCATATTTCCCCCTGAAAGTTGATGATTAATTTTGCTGGATAGTTGATTCTTGGCTGCAGTCCAAGCTCCTTTGCCCTCTATAATAATATATTCCAGGCCCTTCAATCCTTTGAAATGGAATCCTGGGTAATGCTGATTGTGACTTCTTGTTACTTGAATTGTTTCTTTCTGGTTGCTTACAGTATCTTCTCCTTCATCTGAAAATTCTGTAATTTTGTTACAATATTCCTTGGAGTTTTCATTTGGGGGTCTCTTTTAGGAGGTAATTAATGGATTCTTTTAATGGTCATTTTACCTCCTAATTCTAGGACATCAGGGCAGTTTTCTTTGATGATTTTTTTTGAAAGCTGTTATCTAGGCTTTTCTTTTCATCATGGTTTTCAGGGAGTCCAATAATTCTTAGATTGTCTCTCCTGGATCTATATTCCTGGTCAGTTATTTTTTTCTTATGAGGTATTTTTATTCTATTCTATTTTTTCATTTTTTAAAATTTTGTTTTACTGATTCTTGTTGTCTCATTGAGTCATTTTCTTCCATTTGTTCAATTCTAATTTCTAATGAATTATATTCTTCAGTTAGCTTTTTTACCTCCTTTTACATTTGGCCAATTGAACTTTAAAATTGAGTTATTTTACTCATTGTATTTTTATTTCCATTTCACCAATTCTATTTTTAGAGAGTTACACTCTTTTTCAATTTTGCCAGTTCTGTTTTTCAAGGATTTGTTTTCCTCCCTGCTGTTGGGCATGGCCAAGTTCTGCTTGTTATGCTGGGATTCACTTCTGTAGCTGTGTTGGAGGTCTTACAACTTGTCTGATAATTCACAGGACACAGTAGCCATTGTTGCTGTATTTTGGCTTAAAGTCTCCAAGTAGATCTCCTGGTGCATGGAAGCTGGGTTCATGCACTGTGCCTATGCTGAGCTGCCTCCCACCCCTGCCCAATTGAGCCAGACCTTTCCTGAAGTTCTTCCAAAATGTCATCTGATAGAAATTTTTTACATTCCAAGTATTTGTGGGTTCTGTTAACCCAAAACCTGTTCAGAAGCTTGATCTGGTGTTGTTCTGAGAGAAGCCAGGAAGAGCTCAAAGACCTGTCTACTCTCTGCTATCTTGGTTCCTCCCCTATAAATACAAATAGAAAGGAAGACAAGATAAAGCTATGAAAAGAAACAGGGAAGTCAAAGACATTTAGAGGGAACAGTGAGTAGATCAGTCTGTTGGGGAAAAAAAGCAAAATAGAATTGTGCTTTCCTGGTAGATTGAGGAGATCATTGAAAACTGAGATGATGTAATGGAGAATATACTGAATTTAGAGACAAGAACATCTGGATTTATGTCTTACCTATTAGGTTTACTAGGTATGGGACACTATAATCACTTAGCTCATTGGAGTTAATGACATTTGCAGTACCTACTTCACAGGATTGTGAGGCTCAAATGAAATAATTTAAATAAAGAATATGGATTAGCCCTCTAATGTTCCATTATTAGAAAATGCTCTCTCGGGGCAGCTAGGTGTCGCAGTGGATAGAGCACCAGCCCTGAAGTCAGGAGGACCTGAGTTCAAATCTGGTCTCAGACACATAACAGCTGTGTGACCCTGGGCAAGTCACTTAACCCCAATTGCCTCAGCAAAAAAAAAAAATGCTCTCTCTCATCATTTAAATTTGTAGGCCTAAAGAGTTGCCTAGATTAGATAACTGAGGAAAAAAATAATGATGATGATGAATAGAAAGATTTAGGGTTTTAAATTAAGAAGTTCTCTTTTCCAGGGTAATACACAAACAAAAACTTTAAAAAATATCATGTGAATAGTAATAGTGGCTGATAACATCAATGTTTTTCCTATCAAATGAGGTTGTTAAGTTTTTTTTTTTTTACACTGAGAATTTAATTTAAGGAATGGTATATGAAACAAGAAATATTCTGAGTGATACTTTTTTTGAAAAGAAAATTCTTTATTTAAAAGCATCCTATTTTCTATGGAATTGAATATAGTCTTCAGAATGTATCCTGAATAAAAACTTTCAAAATGCCATTTCAATTTCTTAGGATTTACATTGTTTGTTTTGTATGAATGTTTCAGTCCAGATGATAGTATTTATTCTACCCTAATAACATTAATTTTGGATCTAAATATATCATATCCCCCACAATGGTATATTCACAGCCTGGAAAACTCTTATTTAAATAAAGTAACAGATTCATAGCAACATGGGTTAGAGAAAATACACAGTACAACTATACAGTTATGGACAAATTTGAATATTTATTTTCAACCAAGGAACATAACGTATCTGGATCAAACTCTGTACTAGACATAATAATTCAAAGACAAAATCAAAAATAACCTATTCCCTCAAAGTTAAAAATCTAGGGAAATCTAAGAAATACTTCTCAGTAAGTTTTTTTTTAATGCATCTAAACTACACAGAATCAAAAATGTAACCAATTATATTTTTTCACCTATCTCAGGTTAGCAATTTCTGCAATAGGGTAAGTAGAATGAAGATTCCTTGTTTGAAGCCTGGCTCAGCACCATGTCAGTTCAGTCCAATACCGCATGCTCTCATGTTTAGCAAAGATCAAAGAAGTTCTCGAAAATTGTCACTAACAGCAGCAATCACCTTAGAGACAGGAAGTATCACCATCCTAATACAGCCTTCACTACCATTAGATCACTGAGGAAAGCAAGAGAGGTCGCATCATAGGGAACAAGAAGGCTTGTTGCCAAACAGAAGAAGGGAAGCTTCTATACTTATGATAACAAATACAATGAACACTCCTAAAACCCACAAATATCATTTAAATATTCCTGAACTCTTGCCACAAAAGGCCTGGAATTCTGCCTTACCTCTTGGCTTTATGGTATTCTTGAAACTTTTCCAATGTTTACTGACCTCCTAGCCTTGAATGTGTTCCAGCTCAGCATCTATCTGCCAAGGTTTTTCAACTGGTTATTTTCCAACTTTTGGATCAAACATAATCAATAGCTTTCCATGACCTACCCCTAAAATACTTGCACCAGCCCCCAAGGCTGAGCCATTCTCAAACTAAATTCCTTTATCATAAAATACATCATTTCTCTGATTTCCACTTTTTTTCTTTTTAAAAGTATTCACCTTCTCTCTTGTATAATTTTGCTCTTCTGCCTCTGTTTCTCTCTTTCACTGTACTTCTCTCTCCTTCTCTTTCAACATTTTCACTCCCATTTTAAATCATTCTCCTCTGATTTTCTGCAATTTTTGGATTCTCCCTACATGTTTTAGTGCAATTGGGAAAAAAAAAAGGATTTTGATGTCACTTAAGATTGCTCAAGGATGTTATATTTGCCAAATCCAAGATGGTATTGGAAGGATAAGAGGAAAACCAAGCGAAAGTTATGCATACTTCTACATTTTCCAAGTCATGAGCTAGGGAAGAACATATACAACCTACAGATTGTTGTTTATTTGTTTTCAGTTATTTTTGACTATTAATGACCCCTTTTACTGGTTTTCTTGGCAAAGATACTGAGCTTCCTTGATATTCCATTTTTAAACTAATTTTATAGTCAAGAAAAGGCAAACAGGTTTGTGACTTTCCCACGGTCACAAAGCTAGTAAATGTAGAAGGCCAGATTTAAACTTAGATTTTCTTGATGACAGGCCCTTTCTATCCACTGTGCCATCTATCTGCCTGCAGATAGAAAGAAAGAAAAGATTTTCAGCAAAAGTCTCTTAAAATTCAATCATATCTTGAAAGGACATTGAGTAAAATTTGAGAATATATTTCTTTTTTTTTTAAATTTTATTTTATTTGCATAACATATGTGTGGGTAATTCTTCAACAATAACCCTTACATAGCTTTCCGTTACAAATTTTTCCCCCCAACTTCCCCACCCCTTCCCTAGATGGCAGGATATCCACTACATGTTCATTATGTTAAAATATTGGCAAATCAAATATATGTATACATATTTCCAAACTTATCATTGTTGTGCAAGAAAAATCTTATCTACACAAACGATATATCAGATAAAGGAAACACAATGTAAGCAAACATCAATCAAGGAGTATGAGAATGTTATGTTGTGGTCCACATTTAGCATCCCTCTCTCTGGGTGTATATGGCTTTCTTCAGTGAACAATTGGAGGTGGTTTGAAACATATCATTGTTGAAGAGAGCCATGTCCATCAGAATTAATTGTCATATAGTACTGTTGTTGCCGTGTATAATGATCTCCTGGTTCTGCTCATTTCACTCAGCATCAGTTCATGTAAGTCTCTCCAGGCCTCTCTGAAATCATCTTGTTGGTCATTTCTTACAGAACAATAATATTCCATAATATTCATATACCATAATTTATTCAGCCATTCTCCAATTGAAGGGCATCTATTCAATTTCCAGTTTCTAGCCACTACAAAAAGGGCTGCCACAAACATTCTTGCACATGTGGGGCCTTTTCCTTTCTTTATGATTTCTTTGGGATATAAGCCCAATAGAAATGCTGCTGGGTCAAAGGGTATGCACAGTTTGATAACTTTTTGAGCATAGCTCCAAATTGTTCTCCAGAATGGCTGTATCCGTTCACAGCTCCACCAACAATGCATCAGTGTCCCAGCCCTCCCACAACCCCTCCAACATTCATCATTAACTTTTCCTGTCATTTTAGCCAATCTGACAGGTGTGAAGTGGTACCTCAGGGTTGTCTTGATTTGCATTTCTCTGATCAACAGTGATTTGGAGCACCTTTTCATATGACTATAAATAGTTTTAATTTCATCCTCTGAAAATTGTCTGTTCATATCCTTTGACCATTTATTGATTGGAGAATGGCTTGAATTTTTATAAATATGAGACAAGAGAATATATTTCTAACACTGCAAAATCAAATAAGTTCTGTCACTAAGGATGGAATAGATAGATTTATCTATTCATTTTGAGGTCTCATGACATACAGTGATAATAACCACCTATAGCAACTATCAAGGTCTATTGCCCACCAGAAGGATTTATTCCTTTTAAAAGTAAGATAAAGCCAAAATTTATGATATCTCTCCATCAAGCAATTTCATGGGAATTTTGGAAAACCTCACTTTTTCCATCTGTAAATTAATATTAGATTGTTTAATTCAATTCAAATATTAAATTCATTTATGTTCCAATTCTTGTTGAATCTCTCTTGACCACATCTTTCACATCCATCTTGTCTATTACCTTCTCTCCTCTTGCATTTCACCCAGTCTAGATTGTTACCTTATTGCCTGTGACCTGCACTACAATTATCCCTTCCAATCATGACTTTCCCCATTGTGATTTCAATATATCATGGATTAGCATAAGAAATTAAATGGGAATTTTTTGGTAGTTTTATGGAAGCCACAAATGACACATCAAAGCCATCAGATAAGATAGAAAAGGTTTAGAAACTCAAAAATGCATAAAATATAAGCATAGTATTGCATAATATACACATATTTTTTTAACACCACAAACAAACATGATTTCTTTTTTAAGGTTAAAATAAGTAAAAAGTTAGAGGTTGAGAAAAGAACACAAAAGCCAGGAAATAATAGATGAAGGCTAATATTTTTAATTGACATTGATCTTAGCCTGTGATCAAATAGTGAACTTAAATTTTGCAATAAAGTACTTTAAACACTCCCTAAAAGAAAAAAATATATTTATATACATATATATATATATATATATATATATATATTTCTTCTCTGATATGAAGGGACAGCAAAAGATTTTATGTAAATTTTCCAGATAATGAGTGTCATACCCCTAAGCAAAGCAATGTAGAAGAGATTATTTATATTTTGGACTTCCTATCTCATGACTTTCCCCCTTCAATTAATATGTCATATATTTGCCAAAATGTTATTCCTTAAACAGAGGCATAAGTATGTCACTTACCGATTTACCAACCTCCAATATTTCTTTATACTATTGTTTAAAATGTAATGAATTTCACAGTCTGGCTTTTGTGTATTGTTCCAAAATACACTCTCCACTTCAAACATTCTATGATTTATGTAGCTTGTCTTTTTGGTGGTTCTGAGCTTCAATCTTTCATCTCCCAGTTCTATGCCTTTGGAGAAGCTTTTTTAACATTCTAGAAATGTGTTTTCTTTATAGCTACAGCTATTCAAGTCCTAAGGTTTCAAGCACAGCTCCTTTTCTCCACGAAATCTTTCATGCTCTTCTAATTGATATTTTCCCTGCCACACCAATAAATTTGTGATTATCATGACTATTTTCTATTTATTCAATAAGGATTTATTTTTTTCCTTTGATAGATTAAAAGATTTTTGATCTTACAGATTATTTCTTTTTATTATTTTATTATTTTCCTTTTAAAGCAAATAGCACAATGACTGGAAATAGTAGATTCAATAAAATGTTTATTTTAATTTCCTCATCTTTCTTCCTTCTTCATCTTTTTTTCTTTATCTCTTCCTTCTTTTTTCTCTTTTTTCTTATTTTCTACCTTTTCTATCTTTTCCCTTCTTTCCTCCTTTCTTCCTTTTTCTCTCTCCTTCCCTCCATACTTCCCTTCTCTCTTTCCTTCATTTCTTCCTTCTTTCCTTCCTTCGTTCCTTTCTTCCATCTTCCCAATGCTGAAAATAAGGTTGCCATTCATAGGCACCACCCCATTCCAAACTTTAGCTAAAGCAAGATTTTAATCTGCCCTGACCTAGATTGGCTCACCCTTACCCAATTAACCTGTAACCTTTTAAAATAATCTTAAGTGCTCTATAATTTCTAACAATTGTTATTATTCATGATGATCAAATTAATTTCATGCATGTCACAACCTAGCTTTTCCAAAGTTGGATTTATAATGGCAAAAGTGATAGTCTTTTCAAAATAAAATAGCATAACTTGACTGATTAATACTTTATAAAGTGTCCAAAGTTATGGAGAAGGTAGATAGGCTCATGCTATAAAATTAGAAGATTCGTTTTCTCTTTGCTTTCATAATGTCTTTTCCTTTATATACAAAGTTGATTAAAAAATGTAAGACTTTCAGTGATATAAAAATAATAAAGAAAAGAATCACAAAAAGAAAAAAGAAAAAAAAAAAAAGCAAGGGACTTCAGAGGTCATGTAATCCAAAGTAGCTAATTAAAAACCTCTATGCAAATACTAACCAGAGCAAACCTAAACTCTATCTAAGCTAAACAACCACCAGTAAAGAATATTAATCCAGATCCTACAACTTAGGAATCAGTGCTCTTCCCCCATTCCATGCTCTTTCCCATAACCTCCCACTCCATTTCGATCATTAGCAAATATTAGCAAGTTTTCATTCTCCCCCCCCCTTACATAAAGATCCAACTGCTACCATTGATCTCCTATCTGACTGAAGGCACAAAATAAGACTGGTATAATAGTTCTTCTAGAATACCTTAAAGAAGCACTCTTTCTACTTTACATATATGATTGCTTCTTAGTTATCATCTCTAAAACTGTATTTACAGTAGTTGGTATTATGCACAAGTGATAGATGGTTAGCATAACTAGTAGAATCACACCAACTTTATAAATAAAACATATGCTTCATTTTTTTTGAATTTTTCTAAAAATTAAAAAAAACATTTTTTTTCTCTTTAGTAATGTTAAATAAATGGAGGTCAGCAGGTAACTTCAAAGACTGTGCCAACAGATAATAAACTCCAAATAAACACAATTGCAAAGTTGTTTAATATGGGCACAAGGATAAACTTAGCATGCCCATTGTTTGAGAACTCACCTAGATAAGTTTAAACAGACATTGATGGCTTACAAATAATTACCTATTCTGCCACAGCAACAGCAGAAGAAAATTAATTCTATGTTGATTTGATCAACAACTTGAAAAAACCTTATAGGGATAGGACTAGAAGATTTTGGAACATAAATTAACTCAGGAATAATAAGCCCAAGACATGTGCTACATATATCAATCTATGATAAAAAGAACTCTTAAAGCAAAATTCAAAGAAGCAATATTCAAGATCCCATTTAACTTTTTTTTTTAATTTCTTGGTATTTTGTTGTTAATTTCTTCCATAATTAACTAAAGGCTACAATGCCTATCTCTCTCTTAATTTTTTGTGGATATATATATGTATATATATATGCATACATATATATATATATATATAATTTTATTGAAGTACATCCAGAAATCATTTGCCATTTAAATCATTCCTAGGCTATTCTTGAAGTTGATAGTACTATATCGGACAGCTTTGGTGTCATTTAGAGAAAGATACAGGCTTTAGTTCTTTTACTGCCTTATCAGAAAAGGCTTTTTCTTCCTGCTGCTAGCTGTGATCATCAGATGTATTTCTCTGTCCTGAGTTAACTCAGGGATGTATTGAAGTATTTTGGAAGAGAATGCCTTTTTTCCCATAGTGCCTCATGGTTTGTCTATACCTGCTTCTAATGTACTGTTTTCATTCTGTCCTGATGGAAAAGCCCTAATTATCATACAAACAGGAATTATGCTATTATAAATTATATAATAATATAATATTATTATAATATTATAAAATATATAATATAATAATGTGAATAAATTTCACAACCAATTATGATCAAAGTTTAGCTTAATTGTCACAGCAACCAGATCTGTCACATTCATTCTTACACTCTTATTAATGAATCATTTATATGGAACTAGAACATTTTTATTTTATGAACAAAAGTAATATCACATCACTAGTACCACCATCATCACTATTACTGACTTGAATTCCTTCAAAAGCTCAGCTGCCATTTAGGATAATTCTCTTTTTAAAGATCAGAATATTAAGCTCCAATTGATATTGAGTAACGAGTATATAAAACATTGAAAGCAAAAGTGTGAAATTTCACTTAATTTTAAAGGGAGGTCTCATGATCAATCTTCTACCTCTTCTGAACTGCAACAAACATATACTCATTTTAACAAAATGGGGACAACAAAGAATGGTGATAGTGGTGGTGCTAGTAATATGTTATTTTTGTTCACAAAATAAAATAAAATAAAAACTTCCTAGTTCCTTTAAAAGTTATATAATATGATAATCAAGGATAAAGAACTCATAAAATATAAATGATTCATTGATAAGAGTGAAAAATTAAGCTGAACTTTGATTTCTTCTTCCTTTATTGTTTCTCCTTTTTCTCCTTTTCTTTTCCTAACTCCTCATGTTTTTTTTTTCTTCTCATTCTAACCAAAAATACAGAAGACATACATTTATGAATATATTTAATGCAACAATGTTTGTTTGACTATATGTTGTGCTTATTTTTCTTTTGTTTTGCATTGTTTCATTGAAGTGAATAGGAATTGTAAGGAGATGAGGAAAATGATGGGATTAGACTCAATTGGACCTAAGACATCCTTTCTAGTACTTAGCTTATGATCTAGGATTTCATGCTTATTTGACCTTTAATAATACAGCTCAGGGACTATCCATGTATTTTTGCTAACCTGTGTCCCCTTATGGCCATTAATATCCTTGTCACCATTTTTAATATTTGAAACAATGTCATTATCTTTAGAAAATATTTTTCTGGGGGCAGAACCAAAATGGTGGAGAGCAGACACAACTTTCTGTGACTCCTCTGACCTTCTCTCAAACCAACAGCAGATGAAGCCTCTAAACTGGTTTTGAAGCGACAGAACCCACAAACATCTGGAGTACAACAAATTTCTAGAAGAAGTTACCTTGGAAGAACTTCAGAACAAGTGTTTCAAACAGACAGGGGACAGTCTGTGAGTCCAGACTGCAGCATAAAGAACCCAGGACAAGAAGCTGTGGCAGGAGCCAGAGCATTGCTGTGTCCTAGTCCAGGGAACTTTCTGTGAGACTCTTAGGCTACTCTGCCCTGGTTGCAGGTGGATGGCTCATTAAATTTGCTGCAAGACACCTAAAAGCTAATAGAAAAGGTAATTTGTAAGCTGCTGAGCCCCAGAAAAAGTTGGCACCTGGCCCCAATTACCCAGCACCAGAAGTCAGTCAGAAACACCTGCAGCATGGCAAATTAAAGCAGCTGACAGTCCTTTGCCCTAAAAGCAGATCTCAACCCTTAAAAATGAGCAGAAAGAACTCTGACCATAGACAACTTTTATGGAGAGAGAGAACAGACCTCACACCTTGGCGAATCAAACTCCAGATGAAGCCCCAAAGGGAAAGATGAGCTGGTCCTCATTTCACAAGGCTTTCTTGGAATATCTTAAAGAGGATCTTAAAAGAGAGTAAGGAGAAAAATGGGGAAAGGAAATGAGATCTTTGCAAGAGGGTTTGGAAAAGAAAAAAAAAACAGAAATCATCTGATGAAAACTCCTTAAAAATAGAGTTGATGAAATAGGAAAAGCATATACCTCTCTACAAAATAGATTTGATGAAATGCAAAAAGAATATATCTCCTTATAAAATAGATATGAAAAACAGAATTTGTGAAATAAAAAAACCCGCAAAGAACAAAACAATTCAATTGGCCAAATGCATAAGAAGCTAAAAAGGTAACTGAAGAAAATGCTATTCTAAAAATTAGAAAATGCTTTTCTATTTAGAATTTTCAGAGGATATTATCTAAAACAAGTGTATGACCTTTTCTCTGTTTTATGCCTTGTTTGTAGTGTTTAGCCACGGGACCAGTAAAGAGAGTTTTCTCACATATATTAATCAAGATTTTTTTTGCTATTAAAAGAAAAGACTAAAAGAGGGATTCATAAACTGGGATCTGTGAAATTGATTTTTATCATCATCATTATAATCATTGTATTTCCTCTGTTATTCTCCATTTTATTTTATGAATTTAAAAACATTATCCATAGATGATACCACAAGATTTCATAGGATTTCCACAGGGATCTCTATTAGATCCCTGTGGATGTAAAATTCTCATGTAAAGTTTTAACAAAATACCTAATTATTAATATGTTCTTTATTCTACAGGTAAAGGTCTGGAGCAGCATTAATATGCCTCAGAAAAACTTTTTTAAAGGTTAGGAGTAATAATCATGATCTCAAAAAAGCAAAAGCAAAAATACACCTACTTAGAAGACATGAAAGCTACATCTTGCTAAAAGGTACAATAAACAGTGGAATGATATAAAAAATAAATTTAAGGCAAATTTTTCTGATGAAGGCATCATTTCTCAGTATATACCAAATATAGTCAAATTTCTGAAACAATAAATAGTCCCCAAAATATAAATTGTTAAAGTACGTAAATAGGCAGATTTAAAAAGAAAATACAAAATTATCTTTAGTTATATAAAAAAATGCTGTTAAACCACTCCAGTATCTTTGCCAAAAAAAAAAACCCTCAATGGGACCGTGAAGAGTCAGACACAGTTGAAAAATTACTGAACAACAAAACTGCATGTGCATTTTGTCTTCAAAATAAATGTTAATAAAGATACATGTATTTTTAAAATTCAAAAATTCTCTATCAGATATATCTGAAATGACTTATGTGAGAAGGGATGAGGAAAAAAAATAGTAATAAACTTGGTTGAGTAGTGAATCAGTTCAACCATTCTGGAGAACAATTTGGAACTAGACTACAAGGTCATAAAACTGTGCATAATCTTTGACCACTGCAAGGTTTGTATCCTCAAAAGACCAAACTAAAGGATTTATGTGTACTGAAACATTTATTGCAGCTCATTTTATGGTGGCAAAGAATTAGAAATTGATCTCATCAATTGGGAATAACTGAACAAGTTTGGGCTTATGATTATGTATTATTGTGCTGTGGGAAATAAAGATGGGGTGGTTATAGTAAAAGAAAAAATACTATGATGCTATGATAAGACATATATAAATCGATGAAAAGTCAAATGAGAATAAGTGGTAGATCATTGTGCACAGTAGCAGTTATTTCATAATGATTAACTGAAAACTTGCTATTCTGATCAATATGATGATGGGCCAAGACGATTCTTTACACTCATCAAAAAAAAAAATGCTATCAGAAGAGAAAACTGATGAACTTTGAATGAAAATTGAAGTGTAATTTTTTTTTACTTTTGGTTTTCTTTTTTTTTTTTTTTGGCAGTAGGACTAATATGGAAACATTGTACAATTTCACACATATAATAGATAATGTATTGATTGCTTTCTCAGTGATGAGAGGAAGGGAGAGAATGTAGAACTCATTTAAAAAAGAAAAAAGTGTTTAAAACACATAAATTATATTTTAATTCTATAGAATCAACATTATTTATATAACCTGTATGGCATAAAGGGCTGTAGCAAAAAAGAACCAAAATATTAGAATATAAATACTATGTAAATCATCATAAAATTAAAAGTGCTATATAAATGGCTGTTGATTCAAAAAGTGGTAGAAACAATTGGCAATATAAACAATTGAGTTTATAAGTACATTAATATATGATAAAGACAACTACTGACTATATTAGCACATGAGGATTTATTATTTGTTATTTTGTAATTTATGTTGGAGGCAGCCAGGTGATACAGTTAGTAGATAGATCACCTGGCCTAGAGTCAGAAAAACTTATCTTCTTTTCTTCAAATCTTATCTCAGACATTTACTAGCTGTGTGACCCTCGGCAAGTCACTTAAATTTCTTTGACTCAGTTTCCTCACCTGTAAAATGGGCTAGAGAAGGAAATGGCAACCCACTCCAGTACCTTTTCCAAAATAATAATAATAATACCCTCAATGGGGCTCATGAAGAATTGGACAAAGTTGAAAAATGACCGAACAACAACAAAATTTTGTGGGCATTATTTCATCAAAATAAATATTATTAAAAAAGATACGTCATATTTTTTAAATTTCAAAGTTATTTTTATATCTGAACAAATGACTATAGAAATAAGACTTTGAAAGAAGATAATCCATAAATACTTCAAAGTGCAGATAATCCAATTTAGGAAGAAGTTACAATATTTTCATTTCATTTATTTGTTTCCACTGGTAAAACAGTAGCCATTTTATGAATTACAGAGAGGTTTATCTTTATTTCTTTATAAAATGTTCCCACAGACAGTGCCAGAATGTAGGTATAAGTTTATTTATTTGAAGGAAATTTTTTTAAAGTAGATTACTGTGTATAGCATTTAGGAAATGAAAACTTATCCTTCATAATAGCTTTTGCCCTTCTTTTCATCACCATTTTGAATAATATAATTTCACTGAAATTCATCTTTAAATCCTTTCCCAGTCAGATGCTAAGTTTTTATTGGTGCACAACTTTGATCTCTAAATCTCTAAATATTTCAGCCGCTTCAGCTGATTTAGCAGACCTTGTGCTGGGTCTATATGACATGAACTTTTCCAGAAAAGCACTTTTATGTTTGGAATTGTGTGTACATCAGAACAGTTATATGTAGAATATGTGTTTCACCTTTCAACATATGGCTCAGAACTGTGGCAAGATAAATTGTGATGCCTTAATAGGATAGATTTTTGTTAATAAATTATTAACCTAAAATTGATCTTAATAACAAAATTAGTTCAATTCTGATTTCTATAAATTAATTTAAAATTGAATCTATATTTTTCACACTCAAGGTCAAGAAATACTGATAATAGTAAACTCTCCAGCTTTATGTTATCTTCAACCTATGATTTTTAATATTTGAAAATATTAGGACATTGGAGGAAAGTTGCTTTATTCCTAATCATCAGAGTTTAATCAATTACTGCTTCAAGGAATTTAACAGCACTACCTAAGACAAAATATAGAAATCGGCATTCCCAGATTTGGGGGAAAGCATAATTTTGGAGCTTATCACCCAGGAAAATAGGTGTGCTTAATGTTCTGTTTTATAAAATTCAAATCCTTTTGCATATCAATGAATATTAAAGCTGTCTTTATTATTTATTATTATGAGAGAGAGACTTCCATTGAAGCCATTTTGAAGTTCCTTCCATGCCATGAATGAAGGGCAAATTTTGAGATAATGACATATTGCAGGACTTTAAAAGAAAAAACTTTGTGAGATGATAGAGACTGATATGATCTATGAAATGTTAAATTGTATACATCATATTCCATGGAGATCCCAGTGTATTAATGTAGTGTTCATTGTCCATCCAAGGTACAATGAAAATATAAAATCCCAAATAATTGTTCATATTTGTATAACTTTTTTCATTTTCTGACTGACATGATTTTATGGATATAGAAAACTTTCAGTAAGGAAATACCATCAAACCAAGCTGAGCAGGATTTGATCTAAAAAGTCAAGTTATAGCAATTTCAGAGTCACTGAGAGGCTTATCTTTTAAGTCGATAGCAAGTTTTCTCCATTAATGACATAGATTGGCAATATGTTGCTTTGTAATCCAAAATGACTAAATTGAAGGATTACTTCAGAAGAGGGCAGATAGATGAAGATACTTCCAATCAAAAGTAAATATGAGAATTTTAGTGTATTAAAATACTTAGGGATCATTGATGAGTCCTTCAAGATCAAGGTGGAGGATGTCTTCAACATACTAAGGAATATGATGATATGGTATTCTATTGCCTATTAAATAAACCTCAAGCTCCCTTTTAAGATAGGTCTTTTAGATACAGTATAATTTCTAAAATTTCCCCAGACTCTTTGGATTGTGTGTGAGGAATGTGAGATCTCTCAAACATTGTAAGGGGTGGATGAAAGTTGTATACTTTATAATAAGGTTTCTGCCTAGAATCCAGTTAAATTATGGGAACCACATATAATTGCCTTGCTCATACAGATGAGATAAGAAAAGAGCTGAAGAAAAACTATGTCAAAGAAAAAGCAAAGGATTTAGAGCATAGCCCAGAATACATTCAAGGAGAAGTGGTTTGGAAATAGAAGGGCAAAATAAAAACCATAGGAGTCTCTTTCAATGTCTTAGTCTGCCATTCACTCTAGTTAAGAATACATTTGATATAATAATGAGGTCCTATTATATAAGCCCAGTTTGGAAATATCTTGGGCAAAAATTAATTGGAAGCTAGATAGGAGCTCCAAGAGAGCATAAACAGTGAGCAGCAAACAGCAGCATTTAGAGTCAGTTTGATTCCTAGTTTCCCTCACTCTTTAAATAATGATCCTTTTTGAACTTTTGGGTGAAAAAGAATAAGGAGGTGCTTTCTAAATATTAGTAGGTATGACTGACAGAGAAAATGTTGAGTCCAAAGCTAGATATTATATAGGGAATTCCTAAGTTTGGGGTATTTCTAGAGACAGATTTGAGCTTATTTGATTTGAAGAGGGTAACTGTGGGTACCTGGCTCATGTAGATCATGTAGTTATTTTAACATATTTGTTTATACTTTTTGTTTCATTGGTAAAAACTGTAGTACAATCCAACCAAGCCTGTGTAGTCTATTCTATTCTACCATGCTCAAATGATTAATGCTTGTTAAAAGGTAATTCGAATGGTGACTGGTGGAATTTTCTTGTGGGTGGGTATGAACCAAGAATTTCCTTGGATAAATCTGCATGAACCACATGAGTAGATTAATTAGAAGAATGAATTATACACCAAAAAGTGAAGGCAGAAGTCAGATAAAGATGCTTCTCTGTGAGGGGCTGGTGTTTCCCTACATACCTAGATATTGGATAGCATCATTGTCATGATGATTCCCCACTGTTAATAATGCAGAGATTAACTAATAGGGTACCATCATGGTTAAGTAATTTGGAGTCAAATTCATCAATGGAAAAAGATATGAAGGAGTAGAATTCATAGAGATTTTTCTCTAAGCCTAGACATCTGCTTGTTAGTTTTTCCATTGTAAACTTGAACATGTATTTGGATTCAGATATAAATTGAGCTACAGCTATATACTTCTGGAGTAGACATGACGTGGGTAGAGAGAAAATTGGCTCTGAAACAAGCCAGAGCAGTGTTCAGGTCCCCTCTGACTTACACTAGCTGTGTGACACTGGGCAAATGAATTAATGTCTTCATGCTCTTAACAACTCTCTAAAAATCAAAATCGCAGATGGAGCTGGCATACATTAGTACAGAAAGTTTCTTTATCAAGAAGAACATGTCTCCAGTAAAATCACAAGTCTGTTCTCTGTCTATATTGGTAAAGGTATTGATAGTGATATAGAAGAGGCTGTGATACACACTTTTTTTTCTGATACAGGAAAAATCCCCTTGAGAAACCTTCCTGCCTTCTCATTTCAAGCCTCAAGCTAGTGAGTACCAAAAGAAGAATTATAATTCAGATTTTTTCTATGTTCTCAGGTCAACTTTATCATACTTATGACTACGATGATGATGATGATGATGATAATGATGATGATGTATCTGGGGTGGTTACTTAGATAAAAGGCAAAGGTGAAGAAAAAAATTGGAAATAATTTGCCTATTCTGAAATTTTAATAAAGTAACATTGAAAAAGAAGTGGAAAAAAAAGAAAGAAAACTTTCTTAATTATATATACCTCATGCCTACCATCCCCAGTTTGGTTGTGCTAATATTAATTTCTACATTTTGAACTAATTGCTAAATATGGGTAATCCTAGGAACTTAACCTTTTATAATAATGTTGTTCAGTCATGTCCAAAATCTTTATGATCCTCTCTGAAGTTTTTTTGGCAAAGCTATTGAAAATGTTTTCCATTTCTTTTCCCTTCTTATTTTACAGATTAATAAATTGGAGCAAACAAGCTTAAGTGACTTGCCCAGGGTCACACAGCCAATAAGTGTTTGAGGTTAGATTTGAACTTGGGAAGATGAGTCTTTCATATATCAGGTCCAGTATTCTATCCACTGTACCACCTAGCTGCCCCAATATTGATTGTTTGCAAAAACGTGTTCTGAATCCAAGAACATTATTTACACATGAATTCTGGGGGTATATTCCCAGTTCATTTGCACAATGGAATTCATTGCATAAGTTTACCACTTAACTGATAATCAGGAAGTGACTCTGAGTGAGGGATAAAGGAGAATCACTGGGGGAATGAAGAAATTTGGAAAGAAAATAAAATTGGGGGTTGTAATCCTAAGGAAATTTAATAATTTTGATTGTCCATGTATATTTGTTATGATGTTTTTTAAGGACTGGAGAATGGGGAAGAAAAACATAAATTAATATTAATTTTTATAAAGATATTGAATTAAACATTGATTTCTTTCCTTGGAGTAGTAAATCAAAATGACAACTCAAATGCAGTGACAGATCAAGAAGCCTGGCTGGTATTCCCTGCCAAGAGCAACCTTTAGCAGTGGGATCTTGTTTCATCACATATACCTCTCAGTCAGTATCTACTATTTGCTTCTAACTATATTTACTTTAGCATCTTATATTGTTGTCTTAAGCTTATTTGGAAATATTAGGACCTTAATTTGTCAGACGGAAAATGGACCAAATCCAGAGTGATGTTGATTTTAATTTCTCACTTTGTAACTTCAAATAAACAAGCAAACAAATAAATATATTTATTTACCTATTTACTTATTTTGATGGCATTAGTACCATTGAATCAAATGAATTATTTTATATACATTAGTAGGCTCAATAATCACACTATAGAGATGTAGAGCTTAAAGGAATCACAGATAATCTTGTCCAATTCTTTGATTTTATAGATAAAGGAACTGAGACTTCAAAATGCTGTCACTTGCAAAAGATTAGGTAAATAGGAAGTAGCAAAGTGAGGGATTTGAACCTCAGTTTTGTGACTTCAACCACTATTTTTTCGCCTATAAATAGCCTGAGTTAGTATGGACTTGAAAAAAAACACCATAAGTTTAACTTCTGATGATCAAAGAATATTAAGAGTAACAGGTTTAAAGCTAGACATGGCTTTTGGGCACTTCTAGTCCAACCCTCTCATTATTTAGAAACAAAAACAAGGCCACAAAAAGGCATTCCTTGAAGATTCAGACCAAGTACTATTTTCACCATGAAGCCTCAATCACCTCTAAGCCTAGTGTCCTCCCTTCAAAACTATCTTGCACTTTATTCCCTTGTGTATACCAATATCTATTTACTTTTATCCTATAAATTATCCTATAAATATTATTTATATATAATTGTTAGGTTTTTCATTAGAATGTAGTGATCATTTTGTCTTTTGTATTTGTGTATATAGCACCTAGGTCAGTTCCTTGAAAACAGTAGATATGTAATAAATGTTTATTGATGGATTGATTACCCAATATCATAATAGCATCGCAAGCATTACTACTCAGGTCTTCAATATTAGATTTGATATGTTTTCTAATCCATATTGCTGCTTCTCTAGACTTCTGAGAACTGAACAAGGCTGATGATCATAAGGCAGCCTTCCAGCCTATTCCGACTTAATAATGTTTTTCTATCTTCCTTGTTGCTTAGTTGTTTTTCAGTATCCAACTCCTTGTGATTCCAGTTGAGGTTTTCTTGGCAAATATACCGGAATGGTTTGCTATTTCCTTTTCTCTTCTATCTTGGTGGTAACTACCAAAGCTTGTTTTATTGACAATACCTTCACGAACCAAAGGTCACCCCTAGATCATAATGAGACTTTGAAGTAGGAATTTCACATAAAATCAGGTTAAGTTATTTTAGGATATCCTTGTTAGAATTCCTTCTTGGGAATGGATATCAATGTCTTCTTCATTTCACAGATATTTAAATGAATTACATTTTTCTAATATTCTTTAGCTGGTTTATAAAGTCTTTTTTAAACTTTGTTTTTTATCCAGACACTGTCACTGTAGCCTAAATTCACGGAGACATTAAATAAATCATGTCTAAGAATATTTCTCCATGAAGGTGCCTGTAATTCAGCATTACCTTATGGTTGAAATGACCTCGTTGCCTTAAGTCTAAGCCTGTGTCCATAAGTGTCCAACAAAGTGCCACATTTAGAAATATGTAGAGCTTCAGCATTTAATTGTGTTGGCATCTTAACAGCTGCTCCTTGCCTCTTTGGCAGATTCACTGCATTTTGGCAGATTCATACTGCGACAGATTCAAGTGCTGTTAATCGTGCAATATTTTCATTATGCTACTCAGAGGGAGAGGAAAAAAAACCTTTTGTGGATGGGGTAAATGTCACAAATGGGAATTTCCACTTTGAGCTTCATTTTGGAAAGATTTTGTAAATAAATAGTAGGGTATTATAATCTTATCTAAATCTAGTAAAAGTTTCAAGGAACTCATCCATTATTTAGAAAAGTTCATGAATTACTATATATCCTTGTGATATAGCAATATATTTTTGGTGTCAAAGAATTGAAAATAAATTGAGAAATCATTGAATAAGATGAGTTATATGAATGACATAGAATACTGATGTATAATGAAAAATAGAAAAGAATTTGGAGAAATGTGAGAAAATTTTTGTGAATTAATAAAGAAGTAAACAGAACCCAGAAAACAAATATTGATTTAATGTAGATTAATATTGCAAAAAAGTTGATATTATTAGTAAAAGGAAGTCAATCTGAGTTTTGAATAGGAAGTTTTAAAAGGAAGTAATAATAAACTTACAACCTTAAGAAAAATTTGGCAAATTGATGAAAGAGCTATACAATTTAAAACAGCTCCAAGGCATAACAATAAGATAAACAAATATAACAAAAAAAGCACAGGGGCAAATGCTGTAGGACCTGTGGGCAAAGTGGCACAATAATACAGTGGCTAGAGTTGTGAATTGGTCATTGATCCTGTGATTCAAGGTTAAAATGCAAAGAAAAGAAAGAAAAAGGACAAAGAGATATAAGGACAGAAATATATTTATATATATACATATATATATATATTCAACAATAGCTTTTTATTTTCAAAATACATGCAAAGATAGTTTTCAACATTCACCTTTTCAAAACCTTGTAATCCAGATTTTTCTCCCTCTCTTTCCTCCAGCTAAACCCTAAGACAGCAAGTAATGCAATATGTGTCAAATATGTACAATTCTTCTATACACATTTCCACAATTATTATGCTATACAAGAAAAATCAGATCAAAAAAGGAAAAAATTGAGAGTGAAAAAAAAAGAAAACAACAAAAAGGTGAAAATACTATGCTGCAATCCACATTCAGTTCCCATAGTTCTCTCTCTGGGTGAAGATGGCTCTCTCCAACACAAGTCTCTTGAAATTGCTTTAAGCGCCTCATTGTTGAAAAGAGCCAAGTCCATCACAGTTGATCATCACATAATCTCATTGTTATTGTGAACCATATTCTCTTGGTTCTGCTCACTTCACTTATCATGAGTTCATGTAAGTCTCTCCAGACCTCTCTGAAATCATCCTGCTGATCGTTTCTTATACAACAATAATATTCCACAACATTCATATATTATAATTTACTCATATATAATTTGTTTTTAATAGCACTTTATATATATATAGACATCTGTGCATATATATATATATATGTATATCCATATCTCTATATCTTCTCATGTAGATCAGAAGTAAAAACTAAAGGGATGTTCTCCAATTGGGAAATAACTACACAAATCATGGTATGTGAATGTAGCAAAATATTACTGTGTTATAAGAAATGCCAAAATGAACAATTTCAGAAGAAAGTGAAAGTACTCCATGAAAAGATGCAGAGTGAGGTCTATAAAATTGAGGAATAATTGATGCAATGAAAAAATCACTTCAAATGGCTTTAGTATTCTGATTACTGACTCAGAATATGAAAGAGGATTCCTGTCAAAATGGTGAAATACAGAATACAAAATCAAACATGTTTCCTTGGACATTGTCATTAAAAATATTTTTCAAAGATCTAGAATATCAAAGAAATAAATGAAAAAAGTGTGAAGAAATGTGGTTGAGCTGTACCAGATCTAAAAATATCTCAGGAAGGGGAGAGGTGAGAAGGAGAGATGAATAGAATTTGGAGTTCAAAACTTTTTTAATATGATGAAAATTGGTTTAACATGTAATTAGGGAAAATAAAAATTTTAAAGGAATGAGAGACATTTTTGAACACGTTTATTGAGAAAATTTATTTTGCCTGACAATTCACATTTGTTATAAGAATGCTTTTCCCCCTTTTTGCTCCATGGATCAAAATGGGAGAAAGATAAAATAAGTGCACATTAATGGAAAGAATATAATTTGATTAATAACATTTTTTAAAATGTTCAGTTGTGACAAGAGTACCGATTTTCATATTGAGACTATTTTGTTTTATTTTGATTATTTGTGCTAGTAATTAATCAGGAAGGGTTTTTATTTTTGCTTTCTGGTCTTCTAAAATGAGATTTTTCAATTTTTGAATACAATGAACAGACTACTGGTGGCAAACTTATGAGAACACAAGGACAAAAGTTTCACAGGATCACAAAACAAGAATGGCATGCAATCTGCATCCTTGGAGGGAGTACACACATCAGTGACATCACAGATTCATCTGAGTATTGATTTTTTTTTAAAAAGGATTGCTGAATTGATTGGAGCCAAAATGTTTCCTCTAAGTACGCATCTCCAATTTTGTAATGGAAATCAATGAGAAAGTATGATTTAATAAATTTAAAAGCCAACTTTTTTAGAAACACGTATATTCCCTTAAGTGACTTGATTCTGTTTGTACTGAGCAATCTTCCGAGAAACTCTGAGTTTTCTTATAGTGTTGAAAAATTTCTCATACTTTGACTCTCTGCAGAAAGTTTCTTGAGTCATGTGAATTTTAAATGATTGAAATGGCTGGTACACAATTGCTTCTTCTTCTGGAGAGAATATGTATATTTTTACATCTTTCTCATTCTTCCCATTAAAGTCCACCTTAGAGAAAGTTTATTTTAGGTTTACATAATGAGTTATTATGAACCAAGGTCAACAATATTAGCCTTTCATTGCTAGATGTCCCCAAAGCCTGAGTCACATCTTCCTATTAAGTTAAGCATCTATTAAGGTGATACATAACTGTGAAGAAACCAAGATAAAAACAGTTTCAATCAATCCAATTTCCCCAAGATGGATCATCTATTCAAGAACCTTGATCAGAATTTCTATCAGAGGGGATAGGCATAGATGTAGGCTATGACAATTTACATTGACCAATTCAGTCATATTTGGGGGAACTTTTCAGGAAAAACAAAAATAATTAACATTCATATAGAACTTTAATATTTCTAATGTTTTATAAATATTACATCATTTTTATCTTTATAACAACACTGGGAGGTAGGTGCTATATTATTTTCATTTTAAAGAAGAGGAAATAGATTGAGAAGTTAAATAATGACCAAATTTAAACTGACAACTTTCTAACTTAAGGTCCATCACACTATCCATTATACTACCTTGCTGCCTATTCAGAAACAAATGTCTGATATTTACAAATAAAATGAAATTTTACCCTTTTTTCATCAGAGTGAAAAAAGCATAGTATCTAAATTTCAGCCATATGTACTAAATATCAGGATGGTTTTTGTGTTAGAGGAAAAAAAAAAGAAAGAGGGACAGCTAGGTGGTGCAGTGGATAGAGCACCAGCCCTGAATTCAGGAGGACCTGAGTTCAAATCTGATCTCAGACACTTAATTCTGCCTAGCTGTGTGACCCTGGGAAAGTCACTTAACCCCAATTGCCTCAGCAAATAAATAAATAATTTGGATCCTACCTCTGATACTGATTAGTTCAATATCATTGATGTGCCCAAATATAAGACATGAATATATACAAATCATTTAATTTCAAAGAATCTTATTTTCCTTTTATGTAAATTGGAAATAATAATTCTTGTCTTACCTGATGAGAATGTGGTGAAGTTCAAAAGAGATGTAGTGTTTAAGAGTTTCAAAAGTTAGCAGAAGTCAAAGGAAAACATCTAATCTATATCTCCACAATCCATTTTTTGGTGGTTGTTGTTGCTACACTTAGCTGAGTGCAATATTTCCTTATTAGCTCAACTAGGACGGTGATATTGTACAAATTAATAATATATACACAGATGGAGGGTAATCATATTTTCTATTCTTATTTAACTAAATTGACCATAGGATTTATCTCCACAGACAACCAGCCCAAACACTATTAAACAAAAGCCAGCTAAAATCATTGTCATTAGTGTTAGCCAGGACCTAGAATCCAAAGTTCTGAGCTCCATAAATTTACTCAATTTAAAAGAAATACTCTAACAATCACATCTCTTTTGCTTACTTTGCCTTCACCCAAAATTAGCTCTGGGAAATCTCAAAATATAGTTAATGCAGGTATAGAAAAAGGAATGTTCCCAGGTTCTGTTCAGGTCCTTGAGAACACAATGCATCTCAGGGACAAGCCAATCTTTATTTCCAACATCTGACATTTGGGCCAACAAATGACAAAGTGATGTCACAGTTAGCCTGATCCAATCAAATTACTTCTGCTAATACATATAGCCCAATTCAATCAGGCCATCATCCATAGATATTGAGATTAGATATCCTTAACCTCAATATGTTACTAACAATTATTTCTCCTAATTTTCTCATGACTATGTTGAAGTCATGTGCCCTCCCAAAGAAGAAAAGCTCATCTTATAAATTCATTAAACTGATATGAGATTCCATAATCAACCTCCTACTAGATAAATGTCTCTTGACTGACTCAACTCATTAATATAATCACAATATAGCAGTAAATATCTGAGCTTCTGGGGATCTATCTTTCAGGGACAAATAACAGAAACTCATCAGATATTGCTGTAAATTCCATAGGAGTTTTTGTTTGTTTTGTTTTCATTAGAACAAACTTTTGAACCCATTCTTTTTATCATTTCCCTCTGATTGGACTTTAACTGCAGGATCAGCTGAAAAAAAATGAAAACATTTTTAAAAGTTAATTCCCACAGCAGTTGGCACATAAGAAGGTTAATAAAGATTATGGTGATGGGAGATTATAACAAAGATTAAAAGTATGCTCAAATTGTGGAAAGTAGAATTCTCTTTCATTCTAGCAACTTTTTCCAAAAGGAGAAAAAATAAGGCTTCATTAATATTTGTTACATATTCTTTAAATTTTAGCTGTAGTTTAAATCCATTTATGAGACAGAGTTCACTATAACTGATAAACATAAATTCCCTCATTCACTGTTACCCAGCAATATTTACACTTGGTAACAGTATGTCTTGGAGTCTTGGGTTTCAAAGTGGCACGCAATAGTAATTTGTCATTTTCCTTCAAGTTCCTTGACATTGTCAAGGTATGTTTAACCCAGCGGGACAACTTAAATTTCATACTTAGTGATTTCATGAAACATTTTTTCACCCCAAGGTTTTCTTGCTAAAACTCCCTTTGTATTTCTCTCAACAAATTATCATCTATTCATTTCTCATGACTTCATTAGAATGTTCCAAGGCGAATAATCAAAACACCACCTGCTTTCAGGCTATGTTTATAGAAAAGTTTATTCCTAATTTATAATTTAGATAATGGTTGAAGGAACGCTTATGAATATAATCTCTGTGGGCAAGCAAAGGCAGGGAACCAGAGGGGAAGGGCCTTGCATTGTGTACTATAATTTTCTCAGGCAATACTCATGGATTGAAAACACCTGCCTTTTCTCAAAAGACATTTGAGAATGGGGGGTTGAAACAAAAGAGAGAAATGAGAAGCATTTAGGAGACCTAGACATTTTAAGCCTTAGCAATAAATAAGAAATCAATTGTTTGTTTGCTCTGTCCCATCTTGAGGAGTTGAGAACTGGGAAGTCAGAATCATAAATTTATGAGTTGGAAGAGATCTTTGAAAGTACGTGCATTAATCCTCTTCACTTGGCATTTAAGGAAATTGTCCCAAAGAGCAGAAGTTTATTGCCTAAGGTATCCCTCTGGGAAGTACCTTGACACAAATCTATATATGAATATGAAAGTAATTTTAGTATCTTTGAATTAATAAAGACAACTAATAAGTTCCAAAATACACTGCATATCTGATAATGGCTAACATATATATATATATATATATATATATATCCCTTTAAATATATAAAATATTTTCAATCTGTTATGTTTATTCCTGATAATAACCCTGTGAGAGAAGACCTTTTGCCATACCCTTTTAATAGATGAAGAAACTGAGCCTGGGTAATATAAAGTAATGTGTTTCAGATCACACAGCTAGTGCTGAAAGTAAGGATCCATCTCAGATTTTCCTGACTTCAAATTCAGTACCCTAACCATCCTGTAATACTTAATGTTAATTTGGTGAAACTTACCAAAACATGGACTTAAACATATGGGCTGATCCAAGAGACTTCCACAGAGAGTATCACCCTCACAGAAGGCTATTAGGGGAGTGAAAGAGAAAGGGCAGAATCTCCATTGCATGATGAGCACTCGATGCTGAATACTTGTTCCCACAGGAAAATTCAAGGCAGAGAATCTGGAGACAGCTCTGCTGAACTCAGCTGAGCAAGCAGCAATGGTGACTTTGCCAGAGATAGCTTATGACATTCAAGGCTTATAGACTCAGAGATGGATGAGACCTTCAAGATCATTTTGCTCAATCCCATTATTTTCAGATGAGAAAGTTGAGACCCTTGAGTCAAAGTAACTTCCCCATCAGCACTAAGGATAGCTTAGGTTAATCTATTTGCTAATAGGATGTGTCAAGCTTTATGCATTCAAGGTGCTGGGGATATGAGTACAGACTGTGACATGATTTCTACCTGGAAGAAAGGTATCCTAAAGGGAAAGACAAGTATATGTACAATTACACATGGGAGAAACATAAAAACCAACAGCAACATAAGAGAACTTAGGATGAAAGGAACTTGCTTTTGGGAGAATCAAAAAAAATATTTCATATACAAGGTAATGGAGATGAGGATAAAGTGTATTCCCAGAAAGTGAGATGCAAAGCAAGGAAAGAAGCACTGTCATTTGGGGGGAAAAGAGAAAGGGCCAGTTTGCATAAATGCAGTTCTGGGAGGTGAAGGGATGACTTACAGTGAGGCTTCTGGGATATGTTAGGGTCTGATTTCATAGGAATTTAAAAGCTTAACAGAAGCTTGTTTGTTTGTTTTGTTTTTAATTCCAGAGGTAAGAAAAGGCAACCAATATTTATTGGGTAAGATACTAACATTGTCAGTATCTCTGAAGAAAAATGGTTTTGGCCGATTTCTAGTTTTATAAGCGGCAACATGTCTGGATTATCTTTCAGATTCTTGTGATTTGTAAAATATTTTCTGTCCATTATTATGTTTGTTCCTCACAACAGTCCTGTGAGAGAAATTCTAAGCCTAAATGCAATTGCATCTGAAGTGTCTTTTTAAGTGTCTGAGGGTACATTTGAAGTCAGAGAAGGAGGAGGAGGAGGAGGAGGAGGAAGAGGAGGAGGAGGAGGAAGAGGAAGAGGACAAGGAGGAGGAGGAGAAGGGCAACTCTTGAGCAATATAATCCTGCTTCAAATGTATAAAGTCTACACTTGTTCTGTCTGATCCTAGAAGGCAGAAGTAGTATCTACATATTGAAGTTACAAAGAAATATATATATATGTATATATATATATATAATCTTTATGTTTCATAGTAATTAGAACTTAGCAAAAGTAAAATCTACTGCCCCAAGAGATAATGAATTCTCCATCATGAAAAACCTTCATATATAGGTTTGACAAGCACATTTAAATCATAAAAATTTTTTTTCAAAAACCTATTAATTAGATTCCCAATGACTTCCATTATGGTTCTGAAATTCAGTGATACTTAGAGAGTATAAACACTTGCATTGGACATTGGTCTTGAAGAATTCAAAACTGATTTATTTTTCAAAATCAATTATCTATCAATGTAAAATGCATCTACATGGATCCCTGTGGCAACGTGAAAGGTTCCTGCTGTAATCTGAAATCAAAGTATTGAGTTAGAAAAAGAATGAAGATCTATCTTAAGGCAAAATCTGTTTATCTACTTTGAGAAGGATTGAGACTCTAGTCTTTGTTATTTTCTAAAAGATCCTATAAAAAAGGATGCCATATTTTAAAGCTGCCTCTCCTATAGTGGATAAGATGAAGGACTCTCCATGGATGAAGTTTGCTCCAGTTGTACTGCAAATAAAAAAGAAAACAGGCTCTGGAAGAGAGAAAAGCTACATTCCTGAAATGAGGAAGATGATAATAACAATCAGAATCATATGAACATTGACATTACTCTCTTAATAGATTTTTCATTAAAATTTAAAAGGGAATTTTTTAGAATTCTGCTGTGTTTCTATGAGCAACCCTGAAAAGAGCTCAGCAAGCCCTCACTCCAGAGGTGATGGTCTTCCCTTAACCCTCATCCATTTTTGGTGTCCAACCAATTACCCAGCTCTCTCCTGTGGCTCCAAGAAACTGCAGCACGTGCAAAATTAGTAGGTTGATTAAGGGAAACCAAAAGGACTTAAACCCACCAGTGAAATAGAGGGATGTCTACCCAAGCATGGAAAGACTTTTCACTGGAGAAATGGGCTCAGGAGAATAATTTGTTCCAATGGTCACAAAGGTGTCTGAAGTAGGCATTGTAAAACACTTAGAACTTGTCAGACACTGATGATGTCAAGGTCATCCATTACATCCTGGGACATTGTCAATCATCCAGACTTTTGTCACTAGACTTTGATGACTCTGGAAGAGAAAATGAGGCTGAAGACTTTGTACAAGTTTCCCTCTCTTAAATCCAATTCACACAGAAGTCAAAACATCACCCTGTGAGGCCATTGGTCTGCTTAGAAAACAAATGACAAATAACAATAACAACTGCATTTCTATATGAATTGCTGATTATCAACAGCACTATTTGTAAATAATCATACAATTACAACTTTAAAGTTAATAAAAATATCAGAGGTTATCTAAGTCCTATTTTTCCATTTTACAGATGATTGTAGTGAAGCTCAGGAAAGTTAAATAACATGTCCAAATCCTATGTGGCTGGGATAAGATTTAACTCTGTATTCTGACTCAAGATCTTGCACTCTTTTCATTTGATAATGGATATCTGGGCATATTTCAAGAAGCATTTCTTAGGAATAGCACTAGTACCACCGTTGAAAATTTATGCAATATATTTTTCCACATCTTAATTTTGTGCAAAAGATATGACAAAAGTAGAACAGATCACACCATGACATGACAAAAGGAACACTGGTGTTTGCTTTTTGTTATTAATTAATTTTAATACACATTAATTTATGACTCATGTTGGGAGAGGGAAAAAAAAGGAAAAACCATGGGATAGAAAAAAAAAAAGAAAAAGAAGTGAACATAGCATGTGTTGATTTACATTTAGTCTCCATAGTTCTTTTTCTGGATGCAGATGGAATTTTCTATCCAAAATCTACTCAGATTGCTTTGGAAACACATCTTTTATAATTGATCATCTTCCATTCTTGCCGTTACTATGTACAATGTATTCCTGGTTCTGCTTGTTTCACTCAGCTTCAGTTTGTGAAAATCCTTTCTAAAATCAGCTTGCTCATCATTTTTTTATAAAACAATAATATCCTTTTACCTTCATATAACACAACTTATTCAGCCATTCCCCAGTTGGTGGGCCTCTAATCATTTTTCAATTCTTTGTTACCATAAAAAGAGCTGCTACAAACATTTTGCACATATGGGTCCTTTTCCCTTCTTTATGATTTCCTTTGGATACAGACCCAACAATGGCACTTCTGGGTCAAATGGTATATACAGTCCTATAGTCTTTTGGGCATAGTTCCAGATTGCTCTCCAAAATAGTTAGATTATTTCACAACTCCAACAACAATGTATTAGTGTCCCAAGAACACTGGTGTTTGAATAAGACAGATCTTAGGTTATATCCTAACTGCCACTTATTATCTCTGTGATCATGATCAAGTCACTTCTGCTTTCTCCAGCTTTTCTAATTCACAAACAAATGTGAGTCAGTTCAATAGGTACTATTCCTTAAGAACCTAATTAATAGCAAGAAAATGTGCTAATTGTGAAAAGGAAAGTAAATGAAAATCCAGATAAATATTCTACTTAGAAATATAGAGTAACTAACTATTTAGTCCAATATCTTTCTTTTGTGGAAAGGATAATCGAAACCTAAAGAAATAAAATGACTTATCCAAAGTCACATTGTTAGCAAGGGATGAAGCCAAGACTTAAGGACTAATGTTTTGTCACTATAGCAAAATGTTTTTCTCCGATAGAAATATCATCAAAATTCAAGTAAAGATATATGTACAAACTAATGCTAGTAAGTCATAATCACCTAAATGAAAGCATCCTCATTTTTGTTTTTAAGGAACTTTTATGTGAGTGTTAATAGTAATAATAATGCCATTATAATAGTTCCTATTAATAATGTAGACATGGCAACACTTTTTATTTGCTATAGTATTTGCAATATCCCTTATCTGGTCATAATATTTTATATTTCTCTAAAGATTTTTAATAAAGTAACACATGATCAAGGGTCATTATTCCAGCTGGACTATTAGCAATCACACTTTAAAAAGAAGAAACAAAAGGCAGAATCTTATTTTCTCTTAGTCTTGCTTAAATAAGATTTGTGAAGTTTGGCACACTTATCAAAGCTCAATGTTCATGTTTTACTTTGTTTTGTTCTGCTTGTGTTGATTTCTAGTAGGACTCTTGAAATTACTTTAACATAACTGGGGATCCACCAAGATACAGAAACTAAGATAATTGGGTGATAACTCAAATGACACTTTTGAAAATCTTCCAAATGCAAATTCCAGTTAATTTGGGAATCTATCTCCCTCTCTCTTCTCTTCTACCCCAGAAGTCCTCAAATCTATCTTTTTCTTGGATGTAATTAAAAGGCCTATAAGTCTCTTGTCTATATCTATTCTCCCCCTAAGGATCCTATAAGCAAGTAGTCTGCCAAAGGATAATTAACTTATACTATGGACCATGAGGGAAAAAAAAAAAAAAACCAGAACTCATCAACATGTACATGCTGTCAAATGCTTTAATATTCAATGGTGTCTTGATTTGAATAATACCAGCAACAAAAACCATTGTATGCAGAGTGACTTTGATTATGCTTTCTAAAAGTATAAGCTAATATCATAACATGAAATTATTATTATTTTTTTGTTTTTTCAGTGAATATATGCATAGGAATGAGGGAGAGAATTCAGAACTGAAAACAAATAAAATTGAATTTAAAAAGGAATACTAGCTATAGTTGTAATATGAGAAAAATAAATCAATGGAATGAGATTGAGAGAGTAATAGTATGCATATTTTTGATTATACATTATTGTTGAAAAACTTGACACAAACAAAATTAAATATGATCAATGATGAAGGAAGGAAAAAAGAAAAAGAAAGAAAGAGAAAGAAAAAGAAAGAAAAAAGAAAGACAGGGAGGAAGAAAGGAAGGAAAGAGAGGGAGAGAGAGGGAGGGGGAAGGAAGGATGGAATGGATGGAGGGAGGGAAGAAGGAATGAAGGGATGAAGAAAGAAAGAGAAAAAATAGAAAGGAAGAGAGAAAGGGAGGAAGAAAGAAAGTGAGAAAGAAAGAGGAAGGAAGGAAGGAAGGAAGCAAACAAGCAAGTAAGCTAGCTAGCTAGAAGAATTCATTTAACCATTAATCCATTTAACCAAATCTGTTTATTTTCAAGATGAAGAAACTAAGGTTCACAGAAATAATTGGTCCAAGGTTGTCAAAGTTTTAAGGAAACTATTAGAAAACTTAAAGGCTGATCTCCAAGCTCCAGAATCAGTACTCTTCCCACCCCACTGTCACCCTGTTTTCCAAACCTGATACATGGAACAAAACAGAATTGGAGGAAGGGATTACAGAAGGGTAAATTTAGTATTTAGATAAGGAAAAAATGTGACATAGTTGGCTAAAAAGGGAAAGAGCTGCCTGGGAAAGTAATAGAGGCTGTTTCACTGAAAAAATTCAAAGTGGAAGGATCACTTAATTGACACTCCACACCAACCCCATGAGGTTTGTTTTTTTTTTGTTGTTGTTGTTGTTGTTTGTGTGTTTTGTTTTTTTTTTTTTTTCTCTAGAGGGAGTGTTGTCTAAATGACTTAGTTGTTTCATAGTCCTTGATGCCAGGATTTGCAGTTAAGAAGACCTGAGTTCAAGTTAGATTTTTTTCTCATATGATTTAGGGGAATCACTTACCCATTTTGTATCTTAGTTTCAAAATCTATAAAATGAGGATAATAATAGTATCCACTTTATCAGGTTTTCATGAGGATAAAATGAATCAACATATATAAGTGCTTTGCAAACTTTAAAGCATATATAAATGATAGCTATGGAAATGATGATGTTGATAATGGATGATTTTTCAAGTATAAGTTAGATTTAAATTAAATTTAGATTAAATGCATTTAGAGATTCCCTGGAACTCTTAAGTACCCATGATTCTGTGAACTGAACATCTAAAATACTCATTTTAAAAAAATTGTGTTACAGAAAAACATTAAAATTTGGCATTTTAAACAAAATTATTTTTAAACAAGTTTCACTACAGGGTGATATAAAGTTTGATAATTAATATTTTATTCATGGCCAGATACACTCACTGAAGTGTGGAAAATCTTTTAAGGAACCCTGAAGTACAATGTCAGTTTTACTCTAGCTTGGATACAAGGGTAGAAAACACATCCAGATTTTCTTGTACAGCAAGCTGACTTTAAAATAGTTTTCAATGTAACTTAGAAAAGAGGAGTAAATACTTTCCATATTCAGAAAAATAAAATGTTTATTTTTTTATTAACTCAAGTCTGAAAAATTAAAGACTTCCTGTTAAGGCTCATCACTACATGATGGTGATACTGATTTACAAAAAATTTACCAAGATTCACTGGCTGGCCTAAATAAGTTTTTATTATTATTATTATTATTATTTTCTTTATTAAAGCTTTTTATTTTCAATAACATATGTATGGGTTATTCTTCAACACTGACCCTTACAAAGATTTCCGTTACAAATTTCCCCCCCCTAGGATCTCAATCTTGCTCTCTCAGAATTAGATAAATCAAACCACAAAATAAATAAGAAAGAAGTTAGGGAGATAAACAAAATGTTAGAAAAGTTAGGTATGACAGATCTCTGAAGGAAATTAAATGGCGATAGAAAGGAGTATACTTTTTTCTCAGGGGTTCATGGAACTTATACGAAAATTGATCATGTGTTAGGGCATTAAAAACCTCAAAATTAAATGCAGAAAAGCAGAAAAAGCATCCTTTTCAGATCATGATGCAATAAAACTCACATGTAATATACGGCCATGAGAAAATAGACCAAAAGTTAATTGGAAATTAAGTAATCTAATCTTGAAGAATGAATGAGTGAAAGAGCAAATTGTAGACACAATCAATAATTTCATCAAGGAGAACGGCAATAAGGAGACAACATACCAAAATTTGTGGGATACAGCCAAAGCAATTATAAGGGGTAACTTCATATTTGTAGATGCTTACTTGTGTAAAATAGAGAAAGAGAAGATCAATGAATTAGGGTTACAATTAAAAAAAAACTAGAAAAAGAGCAAATTTAAAACCCTCAATTAAATACCAAATTAGAAATTCTGAAAATAAAAGGTGAGATTAATAAAATTGAAAATAGATAAGTTTGACCATATCAAGTTAAAAAGTTTTTGTACAAACAAAATGAATGCAGACAAGATTAGAAGGGTAGCAGTAAACTGGGAAAATATTTTTACATCCAAAGGTTCTGATAAAGGCCTCATTTCTAAAATATATCGAGAATTGACTCAAATATATAAGAATTCAAGCCAATCTCCAATGGATAAATGGTCAAAAGATATGAACAGACAATTTTCAGACGAAGAAATTGAAACTATTTCCGGTCACATGAAAAGGTGCTCCAAGTCACTATTGATCAGAGAAATGCAAATTAAGACAACTCTGAGATACCACTACACACCTGTCAGATTGGCTAAAATGACAGGAAATGATAATGATAACTGTTGGAGGGGATGTGGAAAAACTGGGACACTGATACATTGTTGGTGGAACTGTGAACGGATCCAACCATTCTGGAGAGCAATTTGGAGCTATGCTCAAAAAGTTGTCAAACTGTGCATACCCTTTGACCCAGCAGTGTTCTACTGGGCCTATATCCCAAAGAGATTTTAAAGGAGGGAAAGGGACCCACATGTGCAAAAATGTTTGTGGCAGCCCTGTTTGTAGTGGCAAGAAACTGGAAATTGAAAGGATGCCCATCAATTGGAGAGTGGCTGAATAAATTATGGTATATGAATGTTATGGAATATTATTGTTCTGTAAGAAATGACCAACAGGAGGATTTCAGAGAAGACTGGAGAGACTTGCACGAACTGATGCTGAGTGAAATCAGCAGAACCAGGAAAACAATATACACAGCAACAAGACTATACGATGATCAATTTTGATGGACATGGTTCTCTTCAACAATGATGTGATTCAAACCAGTTGTTCAGCGATGAAGATAGTCATATACATCCAGAGAGAGGCCTGTGGGAACTGAGTGCGAACCACAAAACAGCATTTTAACACTTTCTGTGAATATTTCCATGCATTTTGTTTTCTTTCTTAGGTTGTTTTTTCTTCTTCTCTTTCTAGATCTGATGTTTCTTGTGCAGTAAGATAACTGTATAGATATGTATACATGTATTGTATTTGTCATATAATTTATTCTATTTAGCATGTATTAGATTACCAGTCATCTAAGGGTGAGGGTTGGGGGGAAGGAGGGGAAAAGCTTGGGAAAAAAAGTTTTTGCAAAGGTCAATGTTGAAAAATCACTCATATGTTTTGTAAATAAAAAGCTTTATATATATACATATAAAATAAATAAAATTGAAAATAAGAAAACTATTGAATTAATAAATAAAACTAAGATTTGGTTTTATGAAAAAACCAACAAAATAGATAAGCCTTTAGTTAATTTGATCAGAAAAAGGAAAGAGGAAAATCAAATTGTTAGTGTCAAAAATGATAAGGGAGATCTTTCCTCCAATGAAGAGGAAATTAGAGTAATAATTAGGAGCTACTTTGCCCAACTTTATGCCAATAAATTTGATAATCTAAATGAAATGGAGGAATATCTACAAAAATATAGATTGCCCAGGTTAACAGAAGAGGAAATAAATCCATTTTATAAAAAGAAATAGAACAAGCTATTAATCAACTCCCTAAGAAAAAATCTCCAGGGCCAGATGGTTTTACATGTGAATTCTACCAAGCATTCAAAAAATAATTAATTCCAATACTATACAAACTATTTGAAAAAATAGGGACAGAAGGTATACTACCAAATTCCTTCTATGATACTGATATGGTGCTGATAGCTAAACCAGGTAGGGTGAAAACAGAGAAAGAAAACTATAGACCCATTTCCCTAATGAATATTGATGCAAAAATTTTAAATAAGATTTTAGCAACGAGATTACAGAAAGTTATCTCCAGGATAATACATCTTGACCAAGTAGGATTTATACCAGGAATGCAGGGCTGGTTCAATATCAGGAAAACTATCAGCATAATCAATTATATTAATAACCAAACTAACAAAAAACATATAATTATCTCCATAGATGCAGAAAACGTATTTGATAAAATCCAACACCCATTCTTCTTAAAAACACTAGAGAATATAGGAATAAATGGGGTTTTCCTTAAAATGATTAGTAGCATCTACTTAAAACCATCAGCAAGCATCATATGTAATGGAGACAAACTAGAACCATTCCCAATAAGATCAGGAGTGAAACAAGGATGCCCACTGTCACCATTACTATTTAATATTGTCTTAGAAATGTTAGCTTTGGCAATAAGAGAAGAAAAAGAGATAAAAGGAATTAGAGTAGGTAATGAAGAAACCAAATTATCATTCTTTTCAGATGACATGATGGTATACTTAGAGAACCCTAGAGACTCAACTAAAAAACTACTAGAAACAATTCACAACTTTAGTAAAGTTGCAGGATTCAAAATAAATCCACATAAATCATCAGCATTTTTATATATTACTAACAAAGTTCAGCAGCAAGAGATAGAAAAAGAAATTCCATTCAGAATAACGGATCATAGCATAAAATATTTAGGAATCTATCTGCCAAGAAAAAGTCAGAAACTATACGAACTAAACTACAAAACACTTTCCACACAAATAAAATCAGACCTAGTCAATTGGAAAAAACATTAAGTGCTCATGGGTAGGCCGAGCAAATATAATAAAAATGACAATACTACCCAAACTAATTTACTTAGTGCCATACCAATCAAACTCCCAAGAAATTATTTTACAGACCTAGAAAAAAGAGTAGCAAAGTTCATTTGGAAGAACAAAAGGTCAAGAGTTTCAAGAGAATTAATGAAAAAAAAAAGGCAGATGAAGGTGGCCTTGCTGTACCAGATCTAAAACTATATTATAAAGCAGCGGTCATCAAAACCATTTGGTACTGGCTTAGAAATAGAGCAGTCGATCAGTGGCATAAGATAGAATATCAGGACAATCTAGGCAATAACCTTAAAAATTTAGTGTTTGATAAACCCAAAGACCCCAGCTTTTGGGATAAGTACTCACTATTCGGCAAAAACTGCTGGGAAAATTGGAAACTAGTGTGGAAGAAATTAAGGCTGGACCCACACCTAACACTGCACACCAAGATAAGATCTAAATGGGTTCATGATCTAGATATAGGAGTGATATTGTAAGCAAGTTAGAGGAACGTAGTATAGTTTACCTCTCAGACCTGTGAAGATGGAATAAATTTATGTCCAAAGAAATCTGGAACTCCTAATTGAACACCAGATAGATAATTTTGATTATATTAAGTTAAAAAGTTTCTGTACAAACAAAACTAATGCAGACAAGATTAGGAAGGAAGCATCAAATTGGGAAATCATCTTTACATTTAATGGTTCTGATAAAGGCCTCATTTCTAAAATATATAGTGAATTGTCTCATATATATAAGAATTCAAGCCACTCTTCAATAGATAAGTGGTCAAAGGATATGAACAATTTTTAGATGATGAAATTAAAACTATTTATAATCATATGAAAAGGTGCTCCAAATCACTATTGATCAGATAAATGCAAATTAAGACAACTCTGAGGTACCACTACACATCTGTCAGATTGGCTAAAATGACGGGAAAAGATAATGATGAATGTTGGAGGGGATGTGGGAAAACTGGGACACTGAGGCATTGTTGGTGGAACTGTGAACAGATCCAACCATTCTGGAGAGCAATTTGGAGCTGCGCTCAAAAAGTTATCAAACTATGCATACCTTTTGGCCCAGCAGTGTTTCTATTGGGCTTATATCCCAAAGAGATCTTAGAGGAGGGAAAGCGCCCCAAATGTGCAAGAATGTTTGTGGCAGCTGTTTTTGTAGTGGCTAGAAACTGGAAACTGAAGGGATGCCCATCAATTGGAGAGTGGCTGAATAAATTATGGTATATGAATGTTATGGAATATTATTGTTCTGTAAGAAACAACCAGCAGCACGGTTTCAGAGAGGCCTGGAGAGACTTGCATGAACTGATGCTCAGCGAAGTGAGCAGAACCAGGAGATCATTATTCTCGGCAACAACAATACTATATGAGGATCAGTTCTAAGGGACATGACTCTTTTCAACAATGAAATGCTTCAAACCAGTTCTAATTGTTCGGTGAAGAAAGCCATATACACCCAGAGAGAGGGATGTGAAATGTGGACCACAACATAACATTTTCATGTTCTCTACTGAGGTTTTCTTGCATTGTATTTCCTTTATCAGATTATTCTTTCTTGTAGATACGATTTCTCCTGCACAAAAAATGATGCAATAACTATACATATATTCGATTTCTTAAGTATTCTAACATAATTATCATGTAATGGATATCCTGCCATCTAGGGGAGGGGTGGGGAGTAGGGGGGAAAAATTTGTAAAGGTTAATGTTTAGGAATTACCCATACATATGTTTTGCAAATAAACAGTATTAATATATAAAAAAAAATTTCCCCCCTAGTCCCCACCCCTCCCCTAGATGGCAGGAAGTCTACTACATGTTAATTATGTTAAAATACTTGACAAATCAAATATATGTATATATATTTCCACACTTATCTTGTTGTGCAAGAAAAATCATATCTACAAGAAAAAAATCAGAGAAAGGAAACACAATGCAAGCAAACATCAATAGAGAGCATGAAAATGTTATGTTGTGGTCCACACTAAATAAGTTTTTAAGTGCAGACACAATGAATGGTTGGGAGTCTACTGTTAAGAAGTAGTCTATTAGTTTACCATATAAATCTTATCAAACCTTCAATTGTCACATCTTCCAGAAAGCCTTCCCCAAATCCCTCACCACCACCCCTTGCCAAAAAAAAATGGAAATTTCTTCCCTTTTCTGAAACTTTCTATTGCTTTGTAATTCTCTAGGTGTTTATTATTTTTTCTTCACACAGTATTGCAATATGCTGCAATATAGCACCAGGAGCTCTTTATCCCTGTCAAGTCTTACAAGATTATCTCCAGGTACTATGCATTTGTAGACCAGAATTTGCTCCAAACTGATCACACAGGCTACTGATGCTATGTTTGCTTTTACTAGTCACCTACATAACATACAAAGTGAAAAAATGAAATCACACCATAATAGTAATAAAAGAACAGTGCATCCATAAACCATGAACATATTCTTTCATCAATGCCCACTCGGTGTAAAAAAACAAACTTATAACAGGTTGGGTATGCACATGTGAGGGAGTAATATGGCTAGTCCATTCACATAGAGACCCACATATACAAAAACTATATTATCATAGTAAAAGTAGCATAAAAAAGACTGATAAATTGCTCTCATATTGTCTTTTGTTAAGACTGCACCTTCTATCTCTTTCACTTCCTTCATCTATAAAATTAGAAAAATAATGGCACCTATTTCCGGAGTAGTTCTGAAAGTAAAATGAAATGATTATTGTAAAATACCTTAATAACTAGCACATTTTTGTTGCTAAACTGTTTCAGTTGATCCCAACTCTTTGTGACCTCATTTGAAGTTTTCTTGGCAAAGATATTGAAATGGTTTACCATTTCCTTCTCCAGATCATTTTACAGATGAGGAAACTGAAGAAAAGTTAAATGACTTGTCCAGGTACATTATAAGATATAGTAAGTGCCTGAACCTGGATTTGAACCGAGAAAGACTCATCTTACACAGTATTCTATCTACTGTGCCACTTAGTGGCCAGATCTTATTCCTCTTTTCTTCTTCTTCTTCGTCTTTGTCTTCTTCATCATCATCATCATTGTCCTCCCCTTCCTCATCATCGTCCTCCCTTTCCTCATCATCCTCCCTTTCCTCATCATCCTCACCTTCTTCTCTCTTTTTCTCTTCTTCCTCTTCATCATCATCATCATTATCCTCCCCTTCCTCTTCATCATAACCTTATTCTTCTGTATTTTTCTCTTCTTCCTTTTCCTCTTCTTTTTCCTCTTCCTCTTCTCTTCCTCTTCCTCCTCCTTTAGCATCCTTCTCCTTGTCTTCTTTCTTTTTTCTTCTCCCTCTTTTCAATTTGTTCTCTACTTTTTGCAGTGGGATGCTATATGTGAAGTGATCCTTTAGAGCTGGTTTTCAGCTATCTGACAATATCCATTAGTTATTTTGTGTTTAATAAGCTTTTAACACTGGGGAAGAAGAGGGCAGCTTTCCTCTTAGCCAGGGACTTTGAAATGTCTTTATTCATACTAAGTCAGTAGTTCTTAACCCAGGTTCCATGAAATTTTGTGATGTGTAAGTATGGCAATAGGTGGGATGTTTACCTGGAGTCAAGACAACTTGAGTTTAAATCTGTCCTGAGACACTTATTACCTGCATGACCATGGGCACTTGACCTCTATTTGCCTCAGTTTCCTCATCTATAAAATGAACATGAATAATAGCACATTCCTCCAAGAATTATTGTGAAGGTGAAATGAGATAATAACTGCAAAATGATGAGCACGGTGTCTGGCACATACCAAACACTGTAAAAATGTTAGCTATTACATACACACAGAGATATTTATATAGATATATACACACATATATATCTTTATGCAATATTTATAAGCAAATATGTATACATTTAAATACATAAACATGTATTAATGTTGACTAATATATTTCAATATAATTGGTTTTCTTGGTAACGGTCCATAGGCTTCACTAGACTACCAATGAGATATATAAACATAAAATATTAAGAACTCTTGATCTAGAAGGTTCAGAAAATAACAAGAGTCCAATTTAGACCTGAATTTTTGAATACTGCCTGAAATATTGCGTTCAACTTACAGAGATGATTCCCAAGTAAAAATTCTTATTAGTTGTGGTCTCATTCTTAACATATCATGTTGGCAAATACTGTCCCCTTCCTTATTTCCCACCCCACCCCTATTTTGCCCTGGGCTCTGATTCTTCAAGGAAGAAAGGATCTAAGTGATACTAAGGTAAAGAAACTCTTCTTAACAGGCTCCATCACTCTCCTCTGTTCTACAGAAATAACACTGACAAGGCTGACTAAACATAGCAGAAAGGGTTGCTGATATCGTGATCATTGGTCACTTTTCCCTAGCAAAGGCCAGGGCTCAGTCTTTCTCTGGACTTTGGATGGAAGTTATTGATGTGTGTGGCCTTTCCTTTAGATTTTTGAGAACAGACTCTTGGACTATGGACAGCACTTGCATAGAACCTTGTACCAGTATGCAATTGCTGAATTGCTGAATTAGTTATTTAATCATTTTATAAAAGTATAACCTGAGACTTGCTGGTTATGTGCCCTCAGTCTTAAATGTGGCATTTTGAAAAAAGAAGCCTCAATGGAGTTTTAATTCTTCTTAATTTTGGGGGAAAAATTATCTAGTAACTGTGTGTGTGATAAAAAGAAGAAGTGTATTGGTTCTGGAGGTTCACATTGTGACTGACACTTCCTAAGTGTCTATGTGCCCTCATTCTAATCTATATTCCCTCAAGTAACTCCATAAGACTTATCTACTAAACTACTGGTGTCCAAATCAAATAGAAATAGTCTGTAGGGTTGAATTTTAACTAAGAAAGCAACACAAGTTTATATAGTTCTTTCTTTTTTTTAAATTTTCATCAACATGGAAGAAATTAGGGCTTGACCCACATCTAACACCACATACCAAGATAAGATCTAAATGGGTTCATGATCTGGATATAAAGAGTGATTTTGTAAACAAGTTAGAGGAACATAATATAGTTTACCTCTCAGACCTGTGGAGATGGAATAAATTTATGTCCAAAGAAGAACTGGAACTTTTAATTGAAAACCAGATAGATAACTTTGACTATATTAAGTTAAAAAGTTTTTGTACAAACAAAATCAATGCAGACAAGATTAGGAGGGAAGCAATAAATTGGGAAATCATCTTTACATTTAAGGGTTCTGATAAAGGTCTCATCTCTAAAATATATAGAGAATTGTCTCATATTTATAAAAATTCAAGCCATTCTCCCATCAATAAATGGTCAAAGGATATGAACAGACAATTTTCAGAGGATGAAATTAAAACTATTTATAGTCATATGAAAAGGTGCTCCAAATCACTATTGATCAGAGAAATGCAAATCAAGACAACCCTGAGATACCACTTCACACCTGTCAGATTGGCTAAAATGACAGGAAAAGTTAATGATGAATGTTGGAGGGGTTGTGGGAAGGCTGGGACACTGATGCATTGTTGGTGGAGCTGTGAACGGATACAGCCATTCTGGAGAACAATTTGGAGCTATGCTCAAAAAGTTATCAAACTGTGCATACCCTTTGACCCAGCAGCATTTCTATTGGGCTTATATCCCAAAGAAATCATAAAGGAAGGAAAAGGCCCCACATGTGCAAGAATGTTTGTGGCAGCCCTTTTTGTAGTGGCTAGAAACTGGAAATTGAATAGATGCCCTTCAATTGGAGAATGGCTGAATAAATTATGGTATATGAATGTTATGGAATATTACTGTTCTGTAAGAAATGACCAGCAAGATGATTTCAGAGAGGCCTGGAGAGACTTACATGAACTGATGCTGAGTGAAATGAGCAGAACCAGGAGATTATTATACACGGCAACAACAGTACTATATGACAATCAATTCTGATGGACATGGCTCTCTTCAACAATGAAATGTTTCAAACCACCTCCAATTGTTCACTGAAGAAAGCCATATACACCCAGAGAGAGGGATTCGAAATGTGGACCACAACATAACATTCTTATACTCCTTGATTGATGTTTGCTTACATTGTGTTTCCTTTATCTGATATATCGTTTGTGTAGATAAGATTTTTTTTGCACACCAATGATAAGTTTGGAAATATGTATACATATATTCGATTTGCCAATATTTTAACATAATTAACATGTAGTGGATATCCTGCCATCTAGGGGAGGGGTGGGGAGTTGGGGGGAAAAATTTGTAACGGAAAGCTATGTAAGGGTTATTGTTGAAGAATTACCCACACATATGTTATGCAAATAAAATAAAAATTAAAAAATAAAATAAAATAAATAAATTTATAAAAAAAAATTTTCATCAACATTTTAAAATCAGATAGGAACTACATTTAAATCTGATTCAAGTGTCATTCAGGAGTGTTTGTGGGTTGCATGAGGCCCACTGGCCATATGTTTGACAGCTCAGTACTAAACCACAAAAATGTTCTGATTTGCATTTGGTGGACAAAACTGTGTGTGTATGTGTGTGTGTGTGTGAATATAGTGGACCAAAAATCTTAGTGCTTTTAAACTTTAAAAAGCACACACAATTCTCGTCCATGAGTTTTGAAATGACGATTCAATTTTCAATTTTTTGTTTTTGTTTAGTCATTTTTCTGTCCCAATTCTCTGTAACTTCAATTTGGAGGTTTTCTTGGCAAAGATACTTAAGTAGTTTGCCATTTTCTTCTTTAGTTCAGTTCAGGGAAACTGAGACTAAGAAATCTTTCATTTTATAGATCCCCCCAAACTGATGTCCAGAGACATTAAGTGATGACATTACCAAGGTCACTTATGAAAGTGTCAGTTACAATTTGAACCAGGTCCTTTTCCACCAGAACCAATATATTTCACCTCTTTGTATTAATTACACATTGTTACTAGGTGTTGCTTTTATTTTTTTTTCCCATAAGAATCTGCCATTTCCTTCTCCACTTTATTTTACAGACAGGGAAACTATCTGTAAGGGTCACATAGGGCAGGGTCACACAGTTAATATCTAATTCTGGATTTGAACTCAGGTCCTCCTGACTCCAGGACTGCTGCTCTATCCACTGTTTCAGTTAGCATATAATTCCAATATATAAACTATATAGAAATGTATAAGCCATGTACAGATAGATGTGCTAATAATTATTTATATACATGATTTAAAGAATTACATAAGCACATTAAGTAATAAAGCATTGATTTAAATCAATATATCTTCTTTAATTTTGCTAATCTCAAAAAAAAGCTTGGAAATCCTTTTGGATCAATATATTGAAGACTGTTTCTAAATCTACCAAAAAGTACACAAGTAAAATATCTATTAACACTTTAGCCTTCCCTGTTCTATATTAATCCTCTACAATGACACTGTGGTTTTACATGTGCCTAGGGGAATATTGGCAACTACCCAGTAGTCTGAAATTAATAGTGTTTTGCGTGTTTTAGTGAATCTTTTTTTAATAGACATATTTTTAGAACTTAATTAAATTCTTCATTGAACTTGGAATATGGATATGCATACATATATTAATACATACAAACACACATATACATATATATGAGATTTCCAAATCATTTTTCCCCAAATGCATTTAGGAAGAGTAATATTTCCAAAATTCCCATCTGTTCTGAATGTAAATTCATTTAATTATGCATTGATTGACAAGGCTATAAAAGAACATTCTTGTGAGATGATAGGTTTAGCGGCCTGCTGCACTAAAAATTAACATGCGTGGGCATTTTGCAATTTTCCCATGGAAGCTTTATGTAGGAGTCAGGCAGCCTACAAATTCATAAAAACACAATACTCTGCTGGTCTCTGGGAGAAAAGAATCATATAGTTTGCATACATAGGTTGCACATAGCAGTTGTGGGCATCTATCTCCAGAGCCAGTGAATAATGTAACAGCTGTGGGATGGAGTGTCTTTTGTTATTGTCTGATTACCATCTGTCATCTCCATAGTGACAAGGGGGCTGCAATGGCAGGCCTATTAGTTAAATATGGAACTTATCTACTCATGATCTGATTCAGCCATTCCAGTTCTGACAAATGTTCCTTTCTATACTCCCTCCCTTCCTTCTCTCCATCCCCATAGTCCAAGGGTAAATGGCCTTGTGAAAAAACATCACCATGAATAAATGTTATTCCAGGGAATGATGGAAAGAATTCTATATTTCCTTGTTTATGGCTCCCAAAAATGAGGCTATTGTCAGTTATTATGGGCTTTCTCATCTCATGAGCCACAAAGTAGAAACATAATCATAATATGGTATAATCTCGGCTGTGGTGGCGGGGAGGAGGACAGTTATACCAGGCTCAAGCTTAGGAGGACAGCTGAGGATGGCTTGATGGCACAGCTGTGACCTTCAATTAAGACAACAAAAAACATGGCAAACTCTTGCGTGAAGGTTTCCTTGTAAGGTTCCCTGCACCTGCTCTGATTGTACACATAGAGGAGTGCTAGATACACACCCACCGGCCATACGTTTGGTCCAGGTCCAGACCTGAACAATTCTAGTTTGTTAAGTATTAATTTTATACAATCCCAATTGATATAAACATTTCACTTAAACTTAAATTCACTTTTTTTCTCTGTATTTCCAAGTTTCTTTTATGTGTTGTCTTTCTATATCCAAATATAAACTCCTAGAAGGGAGGAATTGTCATTTTTGCATCTGTCAACACTTAGCACCAGCCTTGCTTATAGTAAATGTTGAACAACCCCCTCCTGTCTCTCTGTGTCTCTGTTTCTTTCTTTCTGTCTCAGTTTCTCTCCCTCTCCCCTTATCTTCCTCTCTTTCCTCCCTCCCTCCCCTTCCCCCTCTCTCTTTTGCTCTGTCTCTTTTTTGTGTTCTCTCTCTCCCTTTCTCTCTCTCTCTTTGCTTGTCTCTGTCTTTCTCTTTCTCTGTGTGTATTTCCCTATCTGTCTCTCCCTCTCTCCCTCCTTCATCTTCTTTATTGACTACATTACAGGACTTTGGTATGAGGTGTTGCATTACCATATGACTCAAAACTAATTTTGATGTATGTATTTAAGTTATCTTCAATACAATGTTCAAGTTAAAATTAAAATTAAATAACTTCAGCTTAGTTCAATTCCCTCTATCTTTGTTTCATTCATCAGTTTATCAGAGTAACATACTTTGCTTTCTATACTATGAAATGAACAATGACAGTAGATAGTTTTGTCTCTATTACTAAAATTGAAACTCAAAGATCAGAATTTGTATTTCCCCTCCTCGTTTTTCCTTCCCTCTTTTTTTCTTCTCTCATTTTCTTTTGTTTCTCTTTTTTTCTCTTTCTTGTTTCTGATTATATTTATAATACTCTATCAGAGTAATTAGTTTGCCTTAAGTTTAAAGACAATATGCTCACTCCTCAAGTTCATGTGGCTGAATTCTCTTTAAATATTTTTATTATATGAAAATTGTAGAGTACAATCATAATTGAATTGAGCTTGCGAGAAAGTTTCAAACATTTAATTAGAGATTTGGATCCCCTGCCTTATTTTACATTTATGTCTATAAGTAACATTTTTGACTGTCTGTGACCGAGGCAAAATTCAGGTTACTAAACATTTTGGGACAAAGAAACAACAGACCTAGTGTCTCTAGACAGAAGCTAGGAGAAGTTGGAGAAAGTGGTGTCTTCTTCTTGGACTTTCCTTCAGTCTCCAAGGAAATGGACAACTGAAAGTGATGAAAGTTGACATCTCATTCTGCCATCTTTGTTAAAGTCTAATGATGTTCATCAAATGAGGAATTATTACAAGATATCCTTCTCAGTGTCTGGCAAATTAGTGGACTATGAAGTCTAGAGATCTCCTAATGGATATGTGAGGACCAGCCATCGTAATCTGCAACTTTGACTTTGCCAGACCTAACTAAAGGGCTATAGCTACTCCTCCAGATCATGGTTCTTTTTCATATCTCAGCTCTACTTTGTCCATTTGCCAGTTTTCTCAGAGTCATTATTCCTTTCTAGCTCAGGTTTGTCACTGCCTCTAACTAGGTGCAAATCCTCAACACTCCACACTTGGAGTATATCAAATCAAATTCTAAATTTAAATTAAATTCTAAAACCTAAGACAGAATAATATGCAATGGTGGATGATATCAAGAGGAAAATTTAATTATATAAAGATGGAAACATTTTAACAAATAAAATATGGAATAGGCCAATTTGATTGGAATATGTTATTCCTCACTCAAGTTGTTGTAGAGAAAATTCATTTTCAGATATATTGAACAAGATGACTTCAGAATATTAAATTTTGTGATTTTCTGCTTGATATTTAATTTTCCTTGATCTCAATTTCTTCAGCTCTAAAATAAGGGCATTGGTTTGTAAGATTTCTTGACATTCATGTCTAAAATGTCCATAATTCTACATCAGAACCATCATGGGAAAAAATACAACAAAACAAAACATATCCATTATCTTAGAAGTTTATACTGAGCTTGAAATGTGGGATGATATAGGTATCTTTGAAATGAAGACTCCACAAAGAACTTAGTGGTCTCTCATTAGACAACACTAAGCTACCAATCTTGTACTAATTTGTGATTTTTGATAATGACATGAGTTTATGGGCATAGAAACATATACAAATTAAGAAAGAATAATTTGGATTAACTGTCCCCTATCCTGCTGCTATTTCTGCTTTCAAGGCAGTCACAGTCAACATATGCTGCTCATGACAATGTCTAGTCTTTGCATCACATTAGGAGAGCTCTAGGCCGCTAACCTGCCAGACACTGAGAAGCATATCTTGTAATAATTCCTCATTTGATGAACATTATTGAGAATTTAGCAAAGATGGCAGAATGAAATATCAACTTTCATCACAAAGTATGTAAGCTATCCATTAATAATTCTAATCATATCACAAATAGACTTTCTGTCATAAACAAACATCATATTAAAGTACAACATGATTTGTTATTAAACTGTCCACTTTTAACTTTTCAAAATTTAAAACTATTTTTTGAAAGTTTGCCAAATATTTCATAGTCTTTGGAGCAAAAACACAACTATTGGGTCATATATCAAGAGGAATTAAGTTATTGTATGAGGGGCTGGCAAGAGCCTGTATATGCTAAAATATTTGAAGCAGCAGTTGAAGCAGAACAAAAATTTCTGATTTTGTAATGGAAAAAGAACTAGAAACAATGTTGAATAAATTGTGATTCAAGGCCAGTTTGTCTTAGAACCAGGAAGAAAAGAGATCAAATCATAACTCAAACATTAAGTGTATTATTTATGGCAAGTTTCTTAAATCCTCTTTGTCTATTTCCCCACTTGTCCAATTGGAATAATAAGAGCCAATATCAAATAATGTTATTTAAGTGAGATAACATATGGAAAAGTTTTTTACAAACCTTGATGTGCTATAGAAATAATTGTTGTCACTCTGATTATTTTCCTATTACAGGACATAATTGTGTTGTAAAAACTGGAGTAAAAGAGGAATTTGGAGAAATCGGGAAAGTTTTTTTTTTTTTTTTTTCAGAACTACAATAAAGAAAAAAAAAGCAAAAGAGAGCATAATATGTACAATAATCACAATAATGTAATTAATGACAATGCCAAAAAATGTGAAGTTTCTTATTAAATGTTGGCAAAAATTGGTTGAGGCAGTAATATTTCCTTTGTAGAGTGAATATTGTATACTTTAGTAGTAATTATGAAATAAAAAATTGTGTTAAACATGCCATATTCATTTCTTTTTTCTGTTTTTTTTGGGGGGTCTTCCATGTTTTTTTCTCTTTTGTTCTGATCTTTCTCTCCCAAAATAATTCAATGTATATTAAAGATAAATAAATTTACTAGAAAAAACATATTTAGCTCTCTTTGTTTTTGTACATGTTAATACACATACATACTTATATGCACACAAAATAATTAGAGAAAAAGTTACCAGAATATAATAAATACATTTTTCACACATATAGATAGATATACCTATCCAAAGAAATTTACAAATTATATATGTGTGTACAAATGATGTATTTAAATAAAATTAGAGAGACAGCCAAAATTGGCTCAGTGAGTAGAGTTCTAGACCTAACATCAGGAAGACCTGAGTTCAAATCTGGCCTCAAACACTGTGTGATTCTGAGTCAGTCATAATGTTTATTTTCCTTAATTCACTAAAAAAAGAAATTATAAACCACTCAGATATCTTTACCAAGAAAACTCCATGAACAGTATTGTCCATAGAATGACAGAAAGTCAGACATGATTGAATAATTGAACAAGAACAATAAATAAATTTATATATTATATAATATTTTAAAATTCATATGTAAAATTATACATGCATGTGTGTATGGGTGAATTGTATATATACATACATGTGTATATACTACATTTACATATTTCAAATATATATATTTACATACATACACATATATATGCATATATATATCTAAGTATAGATATGGGAAATATATGGCAAATCAAGTATAATGAAAACTTCTATTCAGGCTCATAAATTTTAACTATTACAAGAAAAATGAGAGAAAAATGGATCAAATAATACAGGACACTAGATGTGACCAGCTCCATTTTAAAAGTTAAATACTGATTTCTTTCCAGAAGTTAAAAAAATAGCAGGTGAGGAAGAAAATCCATCAGGAACATTGCAGGTCAGGAGTTTCTCAGATGTGAGGACAGAAAATGTATCCTCTGAAGTATAAATCGGGGCAATGTTAGCAAGGTCACCATAATTCAGTGATCTACACTTTTACCATATTTGCAGCACAGAGCTTCCTAAGAATTCTAAAAAGTCAACTAAAATACTATTAAAAGATCTTAAAGTTGATTTTTTTAAACTTGGAAAATGACTCAATTCATGCCTGTGTCCTATAAAAAAGTATTGATAGCCCTTTTCTTCTCATCAGAGCTGAAGATGTTATATATAGACAATTAATCAATCCAGTATCTACTTCTTTTGGAGTATGGAGCACTTTATAAGGCACTGAGAGAAGTTATTGATGAAACATAGCAGTGTGATCTGGCCTTTCAGGCAAATGTACAACTTGAAATTCTATCGCCTGCTATGAAATCAATGGTGTGGACTCTACACTGTAGAAGGCTAAGAATCATTAAGGAGATGAATGTAGTTTAGATTAAAATAAGCACATCTGTCATGAGGCTTGGGGAGGTAGATGTTCAGGATGTCCAAAGAGGGCATGAGTTGGGATCAATAAAAAGGGATGAATCCGTACTGTGAATTAGAGATTTATAGATAACAGAAACCAACAACTGAGCAGAGTAGAGGGAGAGAGACCTAAAGAAATTGAAGGTGACAGAGCAAAGGACCAAAAGCAGTGATGAGAACTCCTTCTAGTTTATATATCACCACTATGAGAGGTCAAACTGTAAGCAATTGTAAAATTAATAAACATCAAAAGTTGGAAAGAATGAAAGAAAAAGGGATCTAAGATTAACAACACAGGAAAGTTTCAGAGGATGTAATCAAGACAAAGTCAAGTGGAATGGGAACTGAGATTGTTGTTTGTCCTTCATTCTCAAAGAGAGCTATGACATCTGGGAGGTAATGCCATGACATGTAGGTGGAGTGGTATTTAAGTGAGGCAGGACTGTGAAAAGTCACCAATGTCACTCCTCTGAAACCATCTGAGTTCAGTGACAAAATATAAATCAGGAAGACTGGAGATGGTCCTGGATGTAGTGGGAGACCTTGGACATTTTAGGCTAAAGTCTTTAACAGATCTCAGTTTGATTGAAACAAAACCAAATTCAATGATTAAGGTAACTATGTGGGACACTGGAAAGGACACCAAGTTTGGCATCTGAAAGACTCATCCTAAGGAACTGAGAGAACTAATGAACTAAGGGGCACGAAAATCTGTGGCAAGAAACTCCTTATTCTTTTTTTTCATAATTCTCTATTTCTTCTAGTCTTAAGTGACTTTTTTAAACTGTTAATCTGTTTCCCTAACACAGAGTGGATCATGTCACACTAAGCTGTGCACATGTGCACATGCGCACACACACACACACACTCCTCTCATCAATATACAACATAAACACATATTCGATAATCATCAATACTTCTATAAAAATCATTTTCTGGTCTTATTTCATATTCCTTTCGCTTCATATTCTCTCTATTCCAAGAAAAATGGTCACTAACTATTCCTCATAATAGTTACAACATCTCCCATCTTCCTATGATTGAACAAGTGGATCCCCAGACCTGGATAATTCTCCCTCCTCACCACCCCCTTGAAAAATATCTAGTTCATTTGAATACAGCTCAACAAGTCTCCATAAAATCTTTTCTGATATAATTTTTCCTATTCCAATTACTAGTATTCCCTTCTGTTTTATAATACTTCTTATTCCTTCATATTTATTAGTGTATCCTCACTAAAGAGGTGAGGAGTAAAATGGAGAGAACACTGACTTTGGAGTCACAAAGTACAGATTCGTTTTCTACCTGCATTATTGAATCCCTATGTGACATTGGTCAAATCTCTTAAACTCTTTGGGCCCCATTTTTTTCTGTGTAAAATGAGTTCATTGTACTTTAAGGAACCTGCCAACTCTAATCTATGATTCTGTATCTATTTTGTAGAGTATTATCCCGATTTTCTACATACACTCAATAGAAAGTAAGCTTAGCAAGAATAGAAAGTGTTTAATTTTTCTTTTTCTATCTCAAATAGTTACCATCATGCCTAGCATTTAATAAGTACTTAAATAATGTTTGTTGAATTAGTATGAATCAATCAAAGCATTTGAAAGTATTGAAATTTGATTATCCTAAATTTACATTGCAGGAAGCAAAAGGGAAAAAAGAAACTACTGAAAAGCAGTGAGAATGAAAATGAATATGGAGAACTGGCTCATGAGTTCACAGCTATTGTCCCATGATAAGCAAAGGATACCCTAAATCTTTATTCCGATGAGCAATATTGACAAGAACTATCCCCTCATTATTGTACTGGGAAAAAAATAATGTACTTTCTCAAAAGATCCACACTCTTCTCTAATTCAAAAAGGGAATACACATAAACAGTGACTAACAGAACCCAGACCTAGATAGGGAATAATTCTTCAAGTTGCTGTAGTTATGATTTGTTAATCGTGAGGGGATGAAATAACAAAACCAGAACTGCTGTGCAATAAAACAGCCATGATTTTTAAACTTATGCCCAGAACTGCCTCTGGCATCATCACATGATCAGAGAATCATTGACAGCCTTGGGGACCTGGATTTTGGTCTTTTTCCAAATTGGCTCAACTTTGTTGTAGCAACTTAATATCATAGGTGCATAAGGATGTGTAGAAACAACATAAAGAGCACACAACTTGGCAACTACTAGCAAAGATAAGTTCCTTTATTTTACTTGGTTTCAAAGTAACATATGCATTTAAGTTCCTTTTTCCCATGCTTGGATGCCCGTATAACCAGTACCTTTTTCAGGTAATCCTCTCAGAACACTGAGATGATAGGAGAAAGAAAAGATTTATAGAAGGCTCATCTTGTTCCTTGACCATCTTTATGAACTTAGACAAGTCAGTTAAAGTATTGGATACTTAGTTTTTCATATTTAAGTAAAAAAGGGAAATAATTACTGTATAGTCTGTCAATAAACATTTAGTAAGCTCCTACTATATGCTATGTAAACACTAGAAATAGAAAGAAAGGAAGACAACCTTTGCTCTCAAAGATCAATTTTAATGGAAAAGACAACATGCAAACCATGATGTATAAAGGACAGCTGTAAAGGCAGGATAAATTGCAGATAATCTCAGAAGAAAGGTACTAAAGAAAGACTGAGAAAGGCTTCCAGTAATGATGGATTTTAAATGGGACTTGAAGAAAGTCAGGGAAGTCAGAAGGCAGTAGTGAGCAAAGAAAACAATCTAGGGATGGAAAATAGACAGGAAAATAGACAAAATAGACGTTGGCAAATACAAGATGAAGAATAGCAACTAGCTAACGCCTCTGGATTGAAAAATATGCGATAGAGATAAGCGGTATACTGCTTAAAAAAGAATGGAAGTATGGGAGAGGCAGAGAATAAAAGACTTAACATCATGCAGAGGATTTTATAATTTAGACTGGGTAATGAAATATTTTTTTTCTTATTGAGTTAAGTGTTGGAAGAGTAGGGAGCAATATGATTAAAGTTATGGTTTAGGAAGATCACTGATAGCTGGTATGAAGATGGTCTGGATTGGGAGAGCCTTTTGGCAGAAGCCAAGCAAGAACCTGTTATAACAGTCAAAGGATGAGGTGATGAGAGCTTTCATCTGGATGGTGACAATGGTAGAGGAAGGAAGGAGTATATCTGAGAGATGTTACAGAAGTATAAAATCAATAGAACCTTGCCTTAAATGTTGGGAGGATAAACTGAAATATTATCATCTAAAATACTTTATAGTAATAGTAATATCATATAATCATATAACATTATACTATATTACATATTATATGATATAATATGTATATAATATATATGATATATGTTGTGATATTATATATGACTTTAAGGTTTACCAAAAATCTTTAATCTTCCTGATTCCAAATTTAACATTATATGCTACAAAACCAAAAGATACATAAATGCCACATTAATATTACCTTAATTCCTTTCCTTATTCAATTTTCTTTCATATTTGCTTTCTACCATTAAAACATGATTTTCAGGACAAGAACTTTCTTTCTTCTTACTTATATTTGTATTCCCACAATTTATCAGAAAACAAGTACTTAATATATGTTTGTTGAATGATTGACTGACTTGTTGCCTGAAAGAATGACAACATTTAAGCAAATAAAATTTTTATCCAAACATGTTTAGAGAAAAGGGCAGCCTGCGTGGGAAAGGGATTGGTAATTTTTGAAAGTGGAAAATATAAAAAATGATTCAGAAGATGTATAATGAGGACATATAATGAAATGAATGTATGTGGTGTAGTGCTGAAAAAGAAGGTGCAACAAAAAAGATTGTAGAAAAATGAAAACAGCATTAGATTTCTAATCACTTGGAATTTACTACCTTTGTGACCTTAGAAAAGACAACATACCTCCTTGAGTTATAATTTTCTTATTTAAAATTAAGAGGTTAGAAAAGGGACTTTTCAATTCAGGTTTGGAAACTTTAAAAAGGATAGACAGAAAGACAGATAAATTTTAGAAAGATAGACTGGATAGACAAGATTGGATAGATAGGCAGGTAGATAGATAGATAGATAGATAGATAGATAGATAGATAGATAGATAGA
>JAJPUD010001510.1:206694-217212 GCA_023553655.1 Myrmecobius fasciatus | reverse complement strand
AGATAGATAGATAGATAGATAGATAGATAGATAGATAGATAGATAGACAAACAGATAGACAGACAGACAGATTTATATAATATAAAATAGATATAGATATGATGTAAATAGATTAGACAACTCCATTTTGATAGCACAGTACTTGACAGATAGTAGCATTTAATAAACGTTCATTGAATAGTATAATTGATTTTCTTTGTAATCTCCAACCATAAGGATTTTGAATATAAAAAATACTATTCCAAGAAGCCAGAGGTTTCACCAGACTGACAAGGGGATCCATGACACAAAATATGTTAAGAAGGCTGGGAATAGAATACCTCCAAAATTCTTTCTAGCTCGATGGTGCTACATTTACAGAGCAGTGCAGTGTAGAAACCAAGTCTGTATCAGGGACAACCAAGTATTAATTATATGTGCGAGACACTCAGCTTATCTAAGTTCATTTTTTGTATCCCATAGGGTTTCCTGTATAGATCTCTCGTATGTGAAATTTGGCTGTTATTCTAAAAGGGGAAGCATTGAAACAAACAAACAAACAAAAAAGAATCTGTGGTAGATTAGGATAACATTTCACCCATGTCATAAAAATTACCACAGGCAGTAACTCTTCAATAAGCTCATCCTTATGATTAGGTTTCTGGCTTTGATTTCAGATATTACCAGTCCTGTACCATTGAACCTGTAAGTAATATTTGTTCTCAACTGGAGGCCAACCAATTTGGTATCAAGGACATGAGCATCACTGGACAATTATTTGAAATATGATTTATGGCTTGAGCAGAAAGCTTCAAAGAAGTGGTTTTTAGCGCACTGTGATGTTAAGCACTGAGATAACACTACCAATTTCCACATGCACACTTTAATGGAGATTTTCAATCTCTATGTTACTATTGCTGTAGGCCTATATTACAATTTCATCTTTCAAAGGAAAATGTGGAGGATTTCAAATATTTAGATAGACAAGCAACACTGTTAAATTGACAGTGAGAAAATACACCAACTTTGAGTTAAAACTACTGTTCATAGTTATTTTCAGTTTGTACAGAAGAGAGTATTTTTTGTGTTTCCATTACATGCTCAAGGACCTAGTTAAGAAGTTAGCTGATTACATTGTGGGTTTTTTTTTCTCTCTTTCTTTTCTTTTAAGCTATTCTTCCTTGCAGATCTTGCTTATGCAGCATCAATGATTCATTTAAGCCTTGCTCTATGGAGATGAATGTCATAGAAATACTAATGTTCTGAAGAAAAAGAAAGTCAGCTAAATTTGGTTTCAAAGAATTTTTCAGAGAACTCCTCTGTAGATCCACTTAAGATTTGTTGCTAACTTGCCTATTCAGTGTAACCTCTTATAATTTTAATAGAATACCGAAGAGTATATTGATCCACAGTATGTAGTGTTAGGTGGAGATCTACCCTGAGAACTGAGAAGATTTGCATTCAGGTTTTGTTTCCGACATATTATGGCTGAGTGATTCTCAGCAGTGCTCTAGGTAGCTTTCAAAAATAGAAAGATTTGACATAGATGTTAATTTGCTTTGTTAGAGGAAGTTCCTCATCAATGAAATTGGAGATGTGCTCAAAAGAAAAATCAGCCTTTCGTACTTTTCTAACTCACTGTGTCATAGAGGTAACCTTAGGGCTTTTGAAAGTAATATAAGTGAAACATAAAATCTTACAAGTATTCCCAAGGAAGAACGACTTTGAATATGATGCCATTGCTGGATTATTTGTTTGTCATTCCTGAACCAGCTTACCTTTCTTCAGAAAATATCTTCATCAAGTGGTAAAGGTTTAGCCTCATCAACTCCCAAAGATCACCTCCTAAAATCATCTAAGAGTTATGATATATAACACTGGAAAGATTGTCTGCCTTGATGAAATAAATTATTCCTACACTAATGAAAAGTTGAAGCATTACTTTTATCATCTGGGGACTGCTATATTAGTGTCTCACTAATCAAAAGTAGCAAAAATTGTGTATCTCATTGTAACCTTACGTGAATTAGAAAAGGACAGCAAATTTGGACAGTGGCTGTGAGCTAGAAAATGTAAATAGTTTCAAAGACACAAGTAAAATACCACATCAGTGAATCCAAGCTCATTCAACAGAATTCAAAGAGAGGTTATTAAATATTTGGATTGTGTCAAGGGCAGTATGAGGTGCTGAAAATACAAAGATAAAATGATTCTTGCTTTCTGATCTCCTGGTGCTGAGCTCCATTGCTTAATAGTTTACCTCAATAGTCTAGAATATAAGCATTGGAAGGAACTTCAGAAACCATCTATTCCTATCTATGCTGGATTAGGAAGTTCCAATGCAAGAAGGGGATATTCAATCTTTACTTCAAGGTCCTCACACTGAGAAAAGGATCCACTACCTCTCAAAGCAGATCAATCTTTTATTTTTTTGATTGCATTAAGAGGCTCCTAGGATCCTAGATAGCAATGTCCTCTTTCTGTGTCTTAGATTAATCATCACCATGATTCCATTTTTCAGTTGGGTCTTACAGCATTCTTCAGGGATCATACTCAGACCATCCATGGCATAAAGTTTAGATTATATCTTTTTTATTATTGAGAACCAAGAAAATTCTGTGGGCTTACAAGGAGAGGGAGGGTTATTCTAAAAAAAAAATCAGAAAGGACTACTAAAAGTTAAAAATATACATAATAAATGGTACTCAAAGTATAAAAAATATTATTTTTATATGCTGATGTGAAAGAGAACTCATAATGTATTTTCCCACAGTCCTGTGTTGATTATTTCTTAAGCCAAGGAATATGAGGACAGTCAAGTCAAATGAAACAGCATTTATTTAGTGATTACTATGTAATCCTATACGATTCAATAATTTTATGTATGAGACTCTATGTTGAGCCAAAGAGAAACAAAGAAATGCAAACTCGTTTCTGTCAACAAAGAACTTATATTTTATTCTTGGAGGTAATAGAGAAACAAGTATATATAAATATGATATATGCAAAACAAATTGTAAATACTCTTAAAGGAAAGACACTGACACTGATTAAGAGACTTGGAAACCTTTTTGCAGTTGCTAAGATTTTCAAAATCTTAGGTGAGACTTCAAGGAATCTAGGGAAGCTAGAAGAAAATTATAACGGGGGATAGAATTTCCAGTTAAGGAAAAATCAGTGAAAATGCATAGAGTTGGGAGATGGACCATAGTGTGTGAGAAACAGGAAATTGGACACTGGAACAGCATATACTGTAAAGAAAACAAAATGTAATAATATTGGATAGCTGAGATGGGAGAATATTGTGAAGAACTTTAAAATAAAAAAAAAGATTTTATATTTGATCCTGGAGGTAACAGGGAACAAATGGGAGTTTATTGAATAGTGGGGGATGTCATAATCAGACTTGCTCTTTAGGAAATTCAATTTGTCAGCTGAGTGGAAGATGCATTGGAATAAGGAGAAGCAAGAAGGCTAGAAGGCCAACTATAAGGTTTTCATGAGATGTGAGATGTGAGATGATGAATATCTACACCAGAATGGAGAAGTTGTGACAGGAGAAAAGGGGACTTGAGTTAGAAATATCAGGACAGAATCATAGAAATTGCAAATATATTAGGCAGGTTTAGTAGGAATCATATATATATATATATATATGTATATATATATGTATGTATATATATATATATGGAGATGATAATTTTTTTTACATAGGAATAAATGGTTTTTGTGTTACTATATCCAAAATGAAATCACATGTCAGGATTTTTTTTTTTAAATAGTTACGTGTATAAGCCCACTTCTGCAAGAGTCTATGGTGGTTTTTCTGACGGACAGCACTGTGCAGAGCAAGAATTTTGTGTTAATTGCTTAGACAGAGAGATGTGACTCCTGATTAGCTGAGAAAATCTCAAGTGTGTCACAATATAGCTTTATAAGGGAGAGTGTTGAAAGACAGATGTTAGAGAAAGACATCAAAAGAGTCATTTACAGGAGACAACGTGAACTTTTTAATCAATAGCAGGACCTGTCATGATGCAAGCATGTGGGGAAGTCAGTTTTCATCATCATATCTTGACGAATAATTTAAACCCTCAGGAATTTAAAGAACAGTCTCTTTGATGAAATAGTTTCATCTTTCTTTGATTGAATTAAGTGTTATATCTCACAATTGGCCAAAGTTTCATTGTGTATCCATCTGTTTAGTTTACACAGTATAACTTCTCTGACTGCTCCTTATTATCTTTTAACAACAATGATTACTTAAAATTTGCTGTAGTTCATGGTCTTTAATTTATTCAGTATTTGGTGGAAGGAAGTCAACCTGGTGTTATTACTATGATGTTCCATTTGAGAGCTATCAGAACAAGTGACATGTATCCTCATACCCAAAATATTTTTCTCCCTACATTTACAAGTATTTTAGGAGTACTGTTAAGTTGTATTGTAATAAAATTCTAGCCCAACAGGCTTCTTAAAGGAAGAAATTGCAGTCCCCCTTGGGGAGAAAAATACTAGATCCCAGATCAAATAGTTATACATTTCTCATTCAATAATAATAGTAATGATAATAATAATATCTAGAATTTATAGAGCTTTTAAATTTATAGAGTGTTATACAAACATTATCTCATTTCACCCTCAATATAATTCTAGGAGCTAAGAATTATTATTATCCTCTTTTTATAAAAAAGGAATCTGAGGCTGAGATCATGAACTGCCCAAGTCACACAATTCTACCTATCTGAGCTATGATTTGAACTCAGATGTTCTCTAATAGAGATCCAATTCTCCATCACAAACTTATTTAACCATTTCCCATCTAGATGGCTAGATGCCATGTAGCTTTATTCATAAATATATGTGTATGTACACATAAATCTGTATTCACACATGTATCTTTATAGAAACGTATCTATATAGCTAATTATGGGGCATGCAAGTTTTCAGCTCTTTCAAGGTGATATGATATAAGGAGAGATGTTTACTTCTGTGCTCTGGTCTGTGGATGACCACCAACACTCTTTACTACCAGGGAGGAGGGTCTCTTCTGACACCATAAATGCAAGCTATGGTGTACTACTGCTCCTCATCACCCCAATAATGCTAGCCAGGACAGGGACTTGAATCTGAGCATGGACAAAGCAACAGAGTCTTGCCTGAGTGCTAACAGAGACTTATCTAATTTCCATCTAATTAATTGTTCCATTTCCTTACTGTCTGTGGGCTGAGAGCCCTGGAAGCAGCCACTATTGCAGCTGATTCAGTGACTCCCAATGCTTGCTCCTGGTTTGCTGAGGTCAGGTCTTTGATGGGGCAGCCTGCACTGGACTGTTCTACATTACCACCCTGGTGCAACAGACCTTTCCTCCTGATATTCCAAGCTGTCCTTGGTTGGAAAATTGTTTCACTCTGTCTTTTTGTGTGTTCTGCTATTCTAGAATTTGTTTAGAGTCATTACTTAAAAGTATTTGGAAGGATTTAGGGGAGAGAGGTCAGGCTTCTTGAGTCCCTGACTTGCACTGCTATCTTGACTCTGTCTGCCTGTTTAATAATTTTTCCTGTGTTCAATTCTTTTTTCTGATCCATTTTAAAGTTTTTTTTTCTTTAGCAGAGATATAGGAGTAGTTTGCCATTTCCTAGTCCCTAACTCACCCTACAGATGAAAAAAACTGAGGCAAATAGAATTACATAAATTGCTTAGAATCATGTACTAGGTTTCTGAGGGTGAATTTGAACTCAGGAAGATGAGGTTTATCACTCCAGTCCCAGAATTCTATCCCTCTATTCACTGCTCTAACTGTTCTACAAAAGAATAAAATATTGCCCATGGTTTCAATCATAAAGGCAACCACATAATTCAATGAACAGAGTGTTTTGCCTGGAATCAGGAGGACCTGATTCTAAATCCTGTCTCAAACTCTTTCCAGCTGTAAAATCTTAATGAAGTCGTTAACTTTTTTTTTGCCTTAGGGTTCTTCAACTGAAAAATAGGGCTGTTTATAACACCTGACTCCTAGTATTGTTATGAAGATCAGATTATATTGAAAAAACACTTAGCACGTATCTGATGTGCACTAGGCACACAGGCTACTGAGTTCCAAAACTGGTATTTGAACACAGGTTATCTGACTGCAAATTCAATGTTTTTTTTTTCCAGTGTGCCATGATCCTTTCTTGTAAGTCAGTCACTGTGGGGATAATGAAAAAACATAATTGCTTCTAGTGATGAGATTGCCATGTCCAGAGTTCCTCTACATGCCATGGTCCATTTTCCAATACCTACAATAATGCTCTATGCTTTTTAGGGCAGTATCCTGAGACCCACCCCATGACAGAGTACAGGTTTGGGTATAACAATTGAAAATTTGAATGCCAGGAAAAAAGATTGGTAGGCCCTCTTTGTAGAAACATATTGATAAATGTATCATTTACCTTTACTTAAACTTATTCTTGAGTAATTTTCATCTAACTCACCCTTGATATTAAATGTAGTCTAAAAGGTATTGACCTTCAGTTAATACAAATTAGTAAACTAGAACAGAGTAATGATGTAAGGGAAAATAAATGTCCCTTACTATTGTTTTTTTTCCCTTACCAAACTAAATAGTCTTCGATATATCTTAATTAGAAAAGTCCCATTTGTTATTGGAAAAAAAAAATATTTTGAATGGTGTTGATGAACTGTTTCTAACTCATTAGCAGGACATGAAAAACAAACAAATTAGTAAAGGTGAGCTCTCTGGGAAAGTTCATTCTCTGTTTCAGTTTAGGATTTTTTCCTTCATTTATTTTCTTGTTTGTTTTACTAGAAATCAGATTGGCTAAAGATATTGGAGCCAACATGGCAGTGTAAAGTCAGAGACTCATCTGACCTCTCTCCCAAATCCCTCCAAATACCTTTCAAGAATTAGTTTAAACAAATTCTAGAATTGCAGAACCTAGAAAAAGAAAATGAAACAATTTTCTAGCCAAAGACAATTTAGAATGTCAGCAGGCTAAGTCTATTGCACTCTGATGAAAGTAAAACACAGTCCAGCTCATCTGCACCACTTATAGCCCCAGACCCATAAAATTAGGAGCAGGCATTGGGAGCCACAGAATCATCATCAACAGAAGCAGTTTGCAAAGTGCTCAGCCCCACAGATAGTAAAAGGGTGCAATATCTCATTAGATTGAGGCTAAAGTTATTTGTTTTGTTTTACTTTTTGCTATCACTGAGGCAGGACTCTTACTTTGCTCATACTCAGAGGAGTAAACACATGTCTTATTACATCATACCATTTTAAAGGAACTAAAAACTTACAGGTTCCTAAAAGTATCTTTAAAAACAGTTGCACAAAACCTCTGAAGTTTGAGACAATGCTTCCTCATCCCTGGAGCAAAACTCTACTGTAACAAAGCATTCAAATTCAAATAATAACCTGGGAAAATGAGCAAACAATAGAAAATATCCTATTGGAAAAACAACTGACCTAGATAACAGATCAAGGAGAGATAATGTAAAATATATTGTACTACCTGAGAACTATGAGCAAAAGAAAAGAGACTAGACCTTTTCTTTCAAGAAATTATCAAGGAAAACTGCCCTGATATTTTAGAAACAGAGAATAAAGTAGAAATTGAAAGAATACACCAATCACCTACTGAAAGAGATCCCGAAGTGAAAACTCTTAGTAATATTTTTGCCAAATTCCAGAGCTCTCAAGTCAAGTAGAACTATTTCAATAAACTAGGAAGAAAAAAATTAAGTGTCATAGAACCACAGTCAGGATAACACAAGATTTAGCAGCTTCTAATTTGAAGAATTGAAGACCTGGAACATGACTTTCTAGTTAGAATTACCTACTAATCAAAACTGAATGTAATCCTTCAAGAGGGAAAATGGATATTTAATGAAAGAAAGGATTTTCAAGCAACCTTGAGGGACCAGAGCTGAAGAGAAACTTCGACTTTCAAATATAAAACTCAAGTAAAATCATAAGAGACTTAATAACATTAAACTGTTTATAATTCCTTCATTTGAAGGTGATACTCATAAGAACTTTCATTACTATGGATGGTAGAAGGAGTATACTTAATCAGAGGTCACAAATGTAAATTGAATATGAAGAGATGGCATCTTTAAAAAATTAAATTAAAAAGAAATGTACTGGGAGAAAGGGAAAGGGAGAGTTTGATGCAAATTATCTACAGAAAAAAGACATGAAAAAAAATTTACAGTGAAGGGGGAAAGGATAAAGTAAGAGGGAGGGAATGAACTTTATTCTCATCATAACTGGCTCAAAGAGGGAATAACGTACACACTCAGTTGCACATACAAATTTATCTTGCCCTACAGGAAAGTAGAAGGAGAAGAGAATAAGAGGAACAGGAGGGGCAGGGGTAGAAAGGAGGGAAGATTGAGAGAAGAGTATTTAGAAACAAAACACTTTTGAGGATTGATAGGGTAAAAGGTGAAAAAGAATAGAGCAAATGAGGGTATAGGATGAAAAACAATATTTTTAGCAGTAGTGAGAAAAACTTTGAGGCAAGTTTCTGATACAGATCTGATTTCTCAAACATATAGAGAACTGAGACAAATTTGTAAAAATAAGAGGTGTTCCTGAATTGATAAATGATTAAAAATGTAAACAATTTTTTTTCACTTTTCGCTGAGGCAATTGGGATTAACTGACTTGCCCAGGGTCACACAGCTAGGGTATGTTAAGTGTCTGAGACCAGATTTGAACTCAGGTCCTCCTGACTTCAGGGCTGGTGCTCTAACCACTGCGCCACCTAGCTGCCCCAACAATTTTTAAATGAAGTAATCATAGCTATCTATAGCAATATGAAGAAAATATTTTAACTTACTATTGATTGGAGAAACGAAAATCAAAAGAATTCTGAGGTACTACTTGTTACTTATTAGATTGGCTAGTAGGACAGATAAGAAAAATTACAGATGGTGGAGAAGTGGGGAAAATAAGATATTAGTGCATTGCTGGTGGAATTTTGACCTCATTCAACCATACTGTCAAACAATTTGGAACTATACCCAAAGAACTATAAAATCATGTGTATCCTTTAACCTAATGATTCCCAGGTCTATAAGCCCAAAAGATATTTTTTTAAAAAAAGTATGTGTACAAAAATATTCATGGAAGATATTTTCTAGGGGCAAAGAATTATAAATTGAGTACATACATGCCCATTAGTTGGAGAATGGCTAAACAAATTACGATATGTGACTATTATAGAGCACGTTATAAGATATAATAAATGATATCAGAAAAAAACTGAAAAAACTTGCCTGAGTTGATGCAAAGTGAAATGTATTTTGTACAAACAATGTTGTAAAATGATCAGAAATGAATGACTTAGCTATTCTCAGCAATACAATTATCCAAGATAATTTGAAGGACTTATGAAAATGCTTTCCATACCCAGAGAAAGAATTGAATAAAGATTAAAATAAACTTTTAAAAACTTCAACTTTTTTTCCAAAGTTTTTGGTCTATGTTTTTTTATTTCACAACATGGCTATAATGGGAATTTTTTTGCATTATTACACATGTATAACCTGTATTTAATTGTTTGCCTTCTCAATGGGACATGGGAATGGGAAGGGAGAAAGGGAGAAAACTTGAAACTCAAAGTTCTAGAAGTGAATTTTAAAATTGTTTTTATAAGTTCCTGGGCAGGGGGAGAAACAAAAAAATGTAAAGCAGTGATCCTTAAAAAGAATAAAATTATTCCAAGAAAAAGAAAAACCTAATTGCATCAGAATCACTCAAAATTGTATTTATATAAAGACAGCAGCTTCCAGGACTAGCTCCAAAAAAACTGCAACACATATAGAAACAAAAACAATAGAAACCTCATCTATTTTGAGGAAGATGATGGAGGATATATTTGGAAATCTTTTTATCCTTCCCTAAAATCTGGTTAAACATGAACTTCAATGATAAAGAAATCTTTGAATGATTTGTACTTTAAACTTTCTACTTATAAATGGCATATTCAGTATTAGGACATCAGAGACAAAACATTTTTAAATAGTCAGACTTATTCATAATATTGTAACAGTATCACAAGAGCCATCCATTAACTGAAGTCAAAGAAATATTTTATTTTTCTATTCACATATTATTTTAACAATAGAGGTGATTTTCTATATATATACACAAGGATAGTATTCATATGTGAATAAATCTGTATATACACATATATACACATGTTAGCAAAAAAAAAGAAAAAAAGAATGATTCACTCAATATGGTAGATGAAGTGTTAGAGACAGAATTTGCCCCTTGTTCCTTATGGCTATTTTTAGTAGATAATATGAATAACATGGTTTATTTGTTTTTTGCCCCAACATCATTGATTTAGATACATCATCAGTTTTTGTTTGTTTATTTAATTCAGTTCTTTTTGTCATAAACTCTAGTATGGACAACATCCCACTCCTCTAGAGAGCCAATGGAAAATGAAGTATGTTAGATAGAATGAGCAAGTTAGGAGTTGAGTCACTTTTTGAAGGAAAAAAATGTCATAAAA
>JAJPUD010001510.1:98158-196694 GCA_023553655.1 Myrmecobius fasciatus | reverse complement strand
GTTAACTTTTTAAATATACATTTTTATGAACCATGTTGGGAGAGAAAATCAGAACAAAAGGGAAAAACCATGAGAGGGAAAAAACACAGAAAAAAAATGAACATAGCATATGTTGACTTAAATTCAATCTCCATAGTTCTCTTTCTAGATGAAGATGACATTTTCTACCCAAAGTTTTTTGGGATTGCCTTGGATCATTGAACCACTGAGAAGAACCAAGTCTTTCATTGATGATCATTGCACAATCTTACTATAACTGTGTACAATATATTCCAGGTAATGTTTGTTTTGCTCAACATCAGTTCATGTAAATCATTTCAGGTCTTTCTAAAATCAGTTTGTCATCAATTTTTAATAGAACAATAATAATTCATTACCTTCATATATAACAATTTATTCAATCATTTCCCCATTGATGGGCATCTACTCATTTTTCAATTCTTTGTTACCTCAAAAAGAACTGCTACAAACATTTTTGCATATGTGGATGGATTCTTTTCCTCTCCTTTATGATTTCCTTGAGATACAGAACCAGTAGTGGCCCTATGGAGTCAAAGGATATGCACAATTTTGTAGAACTTTGGGCATAGGTTCTAATTGTTCTCCAAAATGTTTGGATCATTTCACAACTTCACCAACAATGCATTAGTGTCCCAATTTTCCCACATCCCCTCCAACATCTGTCATTATCTTTTCCTGTCACCTTAGTCAATCTGAGAAGTGTGAGTTGGTTTGTTTTAGGTTGTTTTAATTTGTATTTCTAGAATCAATAGTGATTTAGAGCAGTTTTTCATATGACTTTAGATGCCTTTAATTACAGCATCTGAAAATTGTTCATTTACTTTGGCCATTTATCAATTGTGGAAGGACTTGTATTCTTATTAATTTGACATAGTTCTTTATATATTTTAGAAATGAAAGTTTTATCAGAAACACTTGCTGTAAAAATTTTCCCCAGCTTTGTATTTTCCTTTTAATTGTGTTTGTATTGGTTTTATTTGTGCAAAACCTTTTTAATTTAATGTAATCAAAATTGTCCATTTTGCATTTTGTAATGTTCTTTAGTTCTTGGGTCATAAATTCCTCCCTTCTCCAAAAATCTAATAAATAAATTATCCCTTTCTCTTCAAGCTTATTGTATCAACCTTTACTCCCAAATCATGTACTCATTTTGGTTTGGAGTGTGAGATATAAAAGGCTGCCAATTTTTTGACCCATAAATTTTCAATTTTCTCAGCAATTTTTTTTTTGAAATAATGAGTTCTTATTCCAGAAGCTGGAGTTTGGGTATTTATCAAATACTTGATTACGATAGTAATTAATTATTGTGTAATGTGGGGCAGCTAGGTGGCGCAGTGGTTAGAGTACCAGCCCTGAAGTCAGGAGGACCTGAGTTCAAATCTGGTCTCAGACACTTAACATTCCCTAGCTGTGTGACCCTGGGCAAGTCACTTAACCCCAATTGCCTCAGCAAAAAGAAAAAAAAAATATTGTGTAATGTGTATCTAACCTATTCTGCTGATCGACCAGTCTATTTCTTAGACTGTACCAAATGGTTTTGATGACTGCTGCTTTATAATATAGCTGTAGATCTGGCATTGCTAGGCCATCATCCTTTGTATTTTGTTTTAAATCAGTTCCCTAGATATTCTTGCCCCTTTGTTCTTCCAGATGAATGTTGCTGTTATTTTTTCTAGCTCCATAAAATTTTTTTGGCAGATTGGCATTGAACAAGTAGACCAATTTAGGTAGAATTGTCATTTTTATTATATTATCTTGGCCTACCCATGAGCAATTAATAATTTTCCAATTTTTTGGATCTGATTTTATTTGTGTAAGAAGTGTTTTGTACTTGTGTTCATATAGTTCCTGGGTTTATCCTAATTCTTTTTTAAAGCAAAGATTGGAGACTACAGGTATTCAGAAAATAATATTCATGTAAATATGAGTGTTCACACAAAATCAAAAGTTCTAAGTTTTGAGTATTGACCTCCCAAAAGAAAAACATTCTTTGATATTTGCTTTTTGGAGAAGGAAGGATATTGTCAAAGATGTCTTTGTAACTAAAGGCATGCCTTAAGAAGTCTTAGCTTTGGACAATCTTTCTGTCTGTCTTATATGTGTTCCCTGAATGGTATAGGATTAATATTGAACATTTGTTCAACACTGTTCCAATATGTCTGTTTCTAGGGGGCGGTATTAAGTACATTAGACACTTTGATTATGATCTGTTTTTGTGATAGCTCATGAGTTCCTGTGAGTTCTTTCTATCTTAGGCCCTTTTCAGTAGTAAGGGAAATAAAGGTTATACCAGGTAGGAGATAGATGTTTTATAACAATTGTCTATGTAGGAATTAGAGGCACATATTCATGGTGGTGCAGTGAACAGAGCATGGGCCTGGAGTCAGAAAGACCTGCATTGGAATCTGGTCTCAGAAACTTACAAGCTCTTTGATCCAGGACATGTCACTTAATTCCAAATTGACTTGATTTCCTCAAGTGTAAAAAAAATTGGGAGGGGGGAAGAGGGAAGGAAATAAGAACAATATTAATTTCACCTATTTGATTCTTACAACAATCAAATCAGATCATATTTCTAAAGTGCTTAGCATGGTGCCTGAAATATAGTAAGCATTATATAAATGATAATGCCTTTTCTCTTCCCTTTCTGCCTCACTCGCAAATATGAGTTGGTATTTAAATACATTATAGATATTTCCATTCTGAGACTCTGGGAAAATGAACCATGGGGAGAAAATGGCTCATTTAGATGTGGTGGGATGTAGCAAGCTGGAGAGGGAGAACTTAGCCCTTGAGATTAGACCTAGCTAGGTCTGTAGAGGCATGAAGTACACCCAAATGCAAAAATGTGTATACAAATTTACTTATAAAACATATAAATATGTATATATGGAATTTAAGATATTAGAAATAGATTAAAATATAGATGATGTCAATATAGTTTATTTTTTTCAATATAGTTTAGATAGGCAGAAAGTTCATATATATATTTTTATGTGAATGTATATCTATATTTATCTCTATAGTCTCTCTCTTTGTTTCTCTTTCTCTCTTTCAATTTTAGGGAGTTCCTTGAAATACAATGAAACTGAATGAATTACCCAGGTTCAAACCATACCTAAGTGTCTGAAAAGGTGTTTGAAATCACACTTTCCTGATTCTAAAGGCAGCACAGGATCATCCATGTCCCTCTTCTACTAGCATATACTCATTGTATATAAATATTACAAAGAATATCCCATTAAATGCCTTAACATTTCTGATACACAAGAATGGTGAAGATGAGTAAGCAAACCCAGCTGTCTGAAATGAAACAAACATTGAGTATTTGAAAACTTATTGTTTTAATCATTCCTAGGGAAATTCTTCTGTTCTGTATAACTATTAAATAACGCAAACTTTTCCACGGATGACATATTTATGATGGCAGAAGATTCTGGCATAGCTGAAACATACAGAAAGGGGAAAATTAGAGCTCCTCATGCATATAAAATAGTCCCTCTGTCATACAGCATCTGAGACTATTCATTAGTGTTTCATTTTACATTGATTTCCTTTATGCAGCTCCTTTATAATGCTAATATTTTTATTGTTCCCCATGCTCCTTGAAATGTTCAACAGTAATTAGCTGTGCATATGTCTAATGATTTCCAGAAGCCCAGAAGCAAGGAATAAGTAACTTTTCCTAGGTGTGTTTAATTCTCTTCAAGACAGTGACTATTTATTCTCAAAAGGTGCTGACATGAATAAAAACTAAGTACCAGAGTTTTCGGCTAGCTTAGTAGAACTAGGGTAAGCCCATTTCCTAGAATACTCATCAAGATATGCTTACTTCACACTATATAATAAGATAAGGTTAAAATAAGTACATGATTTAGACATAAAGGGTGATAATATAAGCAAATTAGGTGAACAAGATGTAGTTTGCCTATTATGTCTTTGGACAAAGAAGGAATTTATGATCAAAAAAGAACTAGAGAACAATATGAAGTGAGAAAGGGATATTTTTATTATAGTAAATTTAAAAGGATTTGAACAAACAAAATCTATATAACCAAAATTAGAAGGGGAAAAGAAAATTGAGAAACAATTTTTACAGCCAGTATTTCTGACAAATGCCTCAGTTCTAAATATGGAGAACTGAGTCAAATTTATTAAAATACAAGTCATTCCTCAATTGATAAATAGTCAAAGGAAATGAATAATTTTCAGATGAAGAAATTAAAGCCACCTTTAGTCACATAAAATGCTATAACTCACTACTGATTAGAGAAATACAAATACAAAAATCTCTGAGTTATCACTTCACACATATCAATTTGGATAAAATGACAGGAGAAGATAATGATAAATGTTGGAGGCAATGTGGGAAAACTGAAACACTAATACATTTTTGGTAGAGTTATAAATTGATCCATCCATTCTGGAGATCAATTTGGAACTGTGTCCAAAGGGCTATAAAATGATGCATACCCTTGGATCCAATAGTCTCTACTGAGTATGTAGCCCAAAAGGATCATAAAAGAGGGGGAAAGGAGCCATCTATGCAAAAATGTTTGCCTCTTTTTATGGTAGCAAAGAATTGAAAAATGAGTAGATTTCCATCAATTGGAAAATAGCTGAATAAGTTATGGTATATGAATGTAATGTAATGCTATTTTTCTATAAGAAATATTTCTATAAGACATATTAGAAAAGCATGGGAAAACTTACCTGAACTGATGCTGAGTGAAGGTAGAAGGATCAGGACAGCATGGTACACAACAACAGCAGGATTATGTATTGATCAACTATGATCGACTTAACAGCAATTCAGTGATCCAAATATTACAATAAACTTTGGATGGAAAATGCCATCTACATCCAGAGAGAGAACTATGGAGACTAAATGCAGATCAAAGTGTGGTATTTTCCCTTTTCCCTTCTCTTTTTTTTCCTTTCTGTGGTTTTTCCCTTTTGTTCTGATTTTTCTTTCACAATATGACTCACATAGAAATATGAGCATAAGAAAAAAATGGAGTTTTCCTTCAGTAACATCAAACCATCTTCAAGCACCATATGTAACAGGCATAAACTATAAGCATTCCTAATAAGATCAGCAGTGAAACAAGGTTGCCCACTATCACTGTTACTATTCAACATTGTATTAGAATGTTAGCTTTAGTAATAAGAGAAGAAAAAATAAATTAAAGGAATTAGAATAGGTAATGAGGAAACCAAATTATTATTCTTTGCAGATGACATGATGGTATACTTAGAGAATCCTAAAGAAACAACTAAACACTATTAGAAATAATTCACAACTTCAGGAAAGTTGCAGTATGCAAAATAAATCCGTACAAATCATCAGCATTTCTATGTTACCAACAAAATCTAGCAGCAAGAGATATAAAGAGAAATCTTACTTAAAATAACTGTGGATAATATAAAATATTTGGAAGTCTATCTGCCAAGACAAAGTCAGGAACTCTATGAACACAATTACAAAATACAATGCATACAAACAAAATTAAATCGAAACAACTGGAAGAATATCAAGTGTCCGTGGGTAGAGTGAGCTAATATAATAAAAATGACAATTCTAATTAAATAAATCTACTCATTCAGTGGTATATCAAAATGTCAAGAAACAATTTTACAGAGCTAGAAAAAATAATGACAAAGTTTATCTAAAAGAACAAATGGTCTAGAATTTCAGTAAATCAATGAAATAAAATACAAATTAAGAAAGCCTACCTTTATCAGACATAAAATTATATTACAAAGCAAGGGACATTAAAACCATGTGGTACTGGCTAAGAAATAGAATAGTGGATCAATGGAGTAAGTTATTTAAACAAAACACAATAGTTAATTATTATAGTAATTTAGTGTTTAATAAACTCAAAGACCCCAGTTTCTCAGATAAGAACTCACTATTTGTCAAAATTTGCTTGAAACATTGAAAAAAAATACTTTGGCAGACCTAGGCATTGTCTAACATCTAACACCTTATATCAAGATAAGATCAAAATTGGTTTATGATTTAGACATAAAGAGTGACACTATGAGCAAATTAAAAGAACAAAGGATAGTCAACTTCTCAGATCTGTGAAGAAAGAAGTTTATGGTCAAAAAAAAGTAGAATACAGTATGAAATGAGAAATGGATAATTTTGATTATATTAAATTTAAAAAGGTTTTGTACAAACAGCAGAGAATATTAGAAGGGAAGCAAAAAACTGTGAAGAAGTATTGAAGGAAAAAAAGGAAGAGTGGGAGGGGGGCAAAAGGGAGTCAAGGAGGACAGAAGGAATGGAGGGACTATGAACAGGGAAAGTCCTGCAACATTTTAGGTGGATTTTTGTTAGAGGATTTAGCAAGTATGATAACAGGACCCTAGATTTGCATTGGAAGATACCTTACAAGTTATATATTTCAACTCCTTAATTTTACAGATATGGAAACAAGACCAGAGATATTAGATTTTTTTTAATAAACCAGGGAATAAATGGCAGAGTCAAAATTAGAAAATCCAATTCCTGCCACAAACATACTCTTTCCATTCAACACACTGTCTCCTCATTAGCAAAAATCACACATGAGTACCAAGAAACATTTAAGTGGATTCAGATAGGAATAGTAACAATTTCTGTGAGCTCATAGAACAATTCAAGTATTGCTATGAAAGAGAAAGGAAGGAAGGAAGGAAGCAAGGAAAAAAGGAAGTAAGGAAGGAAGCAACGAAGGAAGGAAAGAAGGGAGGGACGGAGGGAGGGAGGAAGAGAAAAAGAAAAGAAAAGAAAACCTTTCAGTTTGATAGCTTTATTGGACTTAACCTACTCTAAGTCCATGGTCTTATTGACATTTGGACACAAGGAATAATGAAGCTGCATTTCCCCCCAGATACACTGGAATTTCCAGAAATCCCATTACACTTAAATAATGTCACTTAACCTTCCTGGACCTTTGTTTATTTATCCATTAAGTGAATGGGGTTGGATTAGATGATCCCTGAGATCCATTCCAGCTCAGATATTTATTCCTTGAGAACATCTAACCTCAGATCCCTACAGCTTTCCATGGTGTGTTGTTTTTCCCTTCATATAAACCAATTTTAAGGAAAGAAATGGTTCACCTGCTAGTTGACTCTACAATAAAAAAAAAAAATAGGCTGACTTTCTATGGTATACTTCTTAGATTTGGAAAGACCCATAAATTAAAGTACAGAGATATTTGGTTTTATTTCATGTTACAGATATTGTGTGTGTGTGGGGGGGTATTTTTATTTTTCATTTTTTTTGTTAAAATAAACAAAATAGTCTTTTTTTGTTTGTTTTACAAGTTTAAGGTTTGTGGCAATCCTGTATTGAAAAAGTCTATGGGCATCATTTTTTAATAGCACATTCTCACATTGTGTTTCTGTGTCCCATTTGGGTAATTCTCATGATATTTCAAACATTTCATTATTATTATATCTTATGGTGATCTCTGATGAGGGTTCTGCAATATTACTATTGTAATTGTTTTGGGTAATCACAAACCTTATCCATATAAACAAAGCAATTTTAATAAATGCTGCAGACTCTGATTGCTCCACAGACTGCAGCTCTGGGTGTCCCTATTTCCTGAGATGCAGTAATATTCAAATTAAGCCAATAAATAACCCTGCAATAACCTCTAAGTGTTCAGGTAAAAAGAAAAGTCAATGATTGAAGCAAACTTCATTGTTTTATTTTAAGAAATTGCCACAATATACCTGCAACGACCACCCTGGTAAATTAACAAACATCAAAATTGAAGCGAGATCCTCCACTAACAAAGATATTATGACTTGCTGAAAGGTTATATGGTGGTTAGTATTTTTTAGCAATAAAATGTTTTTCATTAAGGTATATGTATCTATTTCACTATATAGGATGTGAGGCCTGGAGTCAGGAAAACTTAAATTAAAATCAATTTCAGATGCTTCCTAGCTGTGCCAAGTCAATTAATACTGTTTGCCTTCATTTTCTCATCTGTAAAATGAGCTGGAGAAGGAAATGGCAAATCATTCCAACATATTTTCGAAGAAAACTCCCAAAAAGATCACAAAGAGTCTGGTTTGACTGAAAATGATGAAAAAGAAACCTGCCCATAAATTGCCAGGGAAGACAGCTTGAAAGCAAAGCAGATTGAGATGGATATGGTTAGGCCAAGCATCAAGAGAATTCAAAATATAAGTTTTGGTGGACTTTAGCTAGATCTAGGTGAAGTGGATCAAGAATTAAGGGAACCCCAAATCTCCTATAGTTCTCTCTGACATTCTTAGAGATTTGCTCAGGTTAGAATAGCATTCTAAATTCAAGAAATCTCTAATCTAAAGGTAGTCTTAAAATGTATAATTATTAATAAATTACTTGAATAACATTTTCCATATTTATTGTTGGATAATTCCTTTCAGAAACTCCATTTAAGACTAATTTCCACACCAGTCAAATCTTCATTTCTAACTACTCCTACACCTCTCTTCTCTATTTCATTTTGTATGTTGTGGACACTTTCTTTTGTTTGTAATTGTATCTATTGTATTTGTATTTATTTCATGTTTATATAAATTTATCAAAAATATATAAAATATTTAAATTGTATTTATAGTACTAAGAATAATATGTAACACACAACTTCTGTTATACTTTTTTGTTTGATTGATATAACCTCAGGCCAGTTCTTCCCACGTTTGGTTGAATGTTTCCTGGAAAACATTAGCTATGGTTAGATATATGTATTTTATCAATTCCAGGTATGAGGGACCCAGGATTCCTTTATCAGGAAGTATTTTTTATCAATGCTTAAGTGGTGTCATGCTAACCCAGCTGCTTACAATTGCCTATAAATTAGCTCCTTGCCCAGGAATCCAATTTCTGCCTTATAAAAATAGATCTATAAGGTGAGCCCCAATGGGTTAAGGTGACCAAGTTCAGTTTTTAGACTCCTTCCCAAGAAAGATCATGCTGGCAGCAAGTGGGAAACAATGCATCAACAAAGTGTTAACAAGGTGAGAGGGAAAGGGAGTAGAAGAGAAAAACAGACAAACATCTCCAGAAAGAGATGGGAAAGTGAGCAACTTAGAGTCACTTAAACAAAATTTGGGAGTCCTCAGGTAGCATAGACCAGAAGTCCTTGGAAGAATGCTTGTGGAGCAGGGTTTTAGAGTCTCATTTGGGGAAGAACTAAACCTTATCTGGCCTATTTCAGGTTTCACTCATTTGCATATCACTACTATCTGAGATTTATCAAAACAATCTTAAAATTCTCTTATTAGTAGAATATTTATCTGGTTTTACAGCATATATCTGGAGTTTATCTACAGCTTGTAGACTGAGGGCCCAGCTGACTCCTCTTCATCTAGGCCTTAGTTTAGAAGGTAGTTTTGGCAAATGGTGTATATATTTCCCTTTACACTTAATTCTTATTTCCTATTTATCATTACATTACAATCTTACTAACTGGTTGAATGATCATGGGGACCATAACAAGATACAATTCTAACAAAAACTAATTACCTTAGGACTACTCTTGGTCTATACTGTTATACATATAAAGTTAAAAGGGACCATCGAACCTGATTCCCTCATTTTACAAATGAGAAAAACAAAATCTACAACTTGTTGAAGTTAACACAACTGAAAGTGTCATAGGTAGAATATGAATCCTTGTACTCTAACCCCAGAATCAATGTACCATGTATTTTTCTTCTTTAGCCCCTGTCCCTAGAGCGAGGGTCCAATAAAAATCCCTGTCAAAAGATAGGCATAGTTTTCCTGCAATATTTAATTCCTTTTGTTGCTGGAGACTTGATGATAGCATTTTTTCTCTAAAAATTCCTAAGGAAAATATCCACTACCCCCCTGTTTCATTGAATCATCCATCCAGGTCCCCAGTTATTTGTTTAGCACACATTTATTAGTACTAGTAAATGTGTGCAAGGCAGTGTATTAAGAACTGGGAATGCAAAATAAAATTAAATTAAATTAAATAAGGATTTCATAATTCCTGCATTTCTGAAGATTATATTCTACTGGGACTTAGATATATGTCAAAGTAGGACCAAAAAAGCATGAATACTAAGCAGGAAGTTATTGGAGACAATGAGACATTTAGGAGAAAAAAATTACCATAAAAATTTAAGGAGAAATTTAAGTTTTTAGAGATGTCTTTAAACAGAAGGTGACATCTAACTGACACTTAAATATCTAAAAGGTGGAGGTGAGAAAAGAGTGTATCCACACATGTGGAATGCCTGCATGAATATATGAATGAGGAAGATTAAATGTGAAGTTTGGGAAGAAATCAACAATTCATTTTGGCCATAATAAAATATGTGTGAAGGAGAGTTCTATAATATAAATTTGGAAAGAGAAATTGGAGTAGTTTTTGAAGGATATAAATGTCATACTGCAGTGGGGAGGTAGGAAGAGGAGTTTGAACCATATCCATGATGTTCTGAACTCTCAAGTCAGTCTTACCAGCTATGGCATGGTGAGTTTAACAGTTGTGTAGAGCATAAATTGGGCAGTGCAGAGACTGAAAGGTAAAAAGATCATTGCTGTCCACTATGACCTTGGGAAGAGGTCATAAAGGAATGAATTAAGATAGCATTTGTATTCCTGGAGAAAAGGAGACCAAATGGCAAATGATGTCAGACACATAGATCAAGATTGGCCACTGACTTTTAGTGGTGAGTGAGAGGAAATCAAATGCTATAGAAATTCACTTTCCAAGCATTATAGTTATTCAGTGTCTTTCCTCACCCTGCAAAGTATACTTCCAAGTAAATCCTTTCTTTTATCAGATACTAATACTAATTTCCAACATATTCCAAAATAAATATGGCAAGTCAATAACATGGATATTTTGTCCTGCATACTGCAACAAAGTAGAATGATTTTTTTTATAAAATAAGACTCAGAATTTAAAGACATCTTTAGGAAGCTGACTGATAAATAATCTTAAATTTATTTCATTTTAATAAACCAAAATCTGTCTTTTAAATATTAATGATTACAAATAATCTCTGTGGCATGCTAAGAGCTCAGAACATGAACAGGATAGTATTTCCTGAGTTGTATCAGAGGATTTAGGGAATCTTTCTCACTTTATACCCTCCATCAAAGTTTATTGCCTCACTGTGAATGGGCATGATGGGAAGATCAATTGAAGATCCCATGCAGAAAAAAAGGGAAATTCATTATACAACTATGTCATGATGTTAATTTGTTTCTTTAAAAAATAAAAGAGATAATATTAAAATTCTAATATACCTGATTTAGCATTCAAATTTTTATTTAATAATTTTGACAAGCAAGTATTTATTTACTATTAATAACTATTTTATAAATATTTTAATTCTATATTTGGGAAGGTAAGAGAAATAAGAAAATAATATTTAATTTTAATCAAAAACAAACTATTAGGCCACGATTAAAAAAAATAAGCTATCAGCTGTGATCACCAACTTTAAAAAGGTAATTTAGCTGGTTTATCATTATCTTTAATGATTTATTCATCTTTATTTTTCTTAAATTTTGTTTTTTTTACGTTGAAATTTTTAGAAGTTCCAACTTTGAGTATTAAGGTCACAGAAGCCCATCTCCCCCCAAAAAAAATTTTTTAGACTATTGCAGTGATTATAGCAATATCATTTTATAGGATCCTTGTTACAGATCAGATCATACTAAAATAGAAACATTGTCCATTCAAGGTTGTGCTGTTCAAGGTGGTCCAAAGCACACATGGCATAGCATACTAGTATTTAATCTACAAATGGAAGCTTTTATGACTTTAATTTGAATGGTTTTTGAAAGTCTGTAATCTCATTCTCACTATTAGTCATACCACTAGTCTGATGGAAACATTTCTTCAGGCTGTTATGTTCTTTTGTGTATTTATATCTATACCCATATACATACATACATAAAGATAGATAGATAGATAGATAGATAGATAGATAGATAGATAGATAGATAGATAGATAGATAGATAGATAGATAGATAGATAGATATAGATAGATAGGTGGGTAGTAGACAGACAGATAGATATCAGATAGATAGAGAGATACAGACAAATAGGTAGATATTTCCTAGTAATACTTACTGATCACAAATCATTTTGAAAGGAAACAATCTCTCCTTTCCAACTATGGTGAAGTGCATAAGCTTAAAGAAATATTTTTTTAATTCTTTGTGAAAGGAAAATACATTAAATTAGCAATGAGGGTCTGTTCCCAAATGTTCTGACTTATGTAAAGTACGAATGCTTTAGAAAGTTCTGGCTAATAAAGAGTATTGAATAGTTTAAAAGTAAACAAAAAATGATTTTTAATCTCCTCTTTTGTTCATTTTTTTCCAAAGTGAGAAAAAAAATCATTCATCGAAACTATTTCAAGCAATATAAATAACAAAGGGATGGAATTCATTCTCGTGTGCTAAACTGTTCAACATTGTCAAAACTATTTCTAGAGGATTTGGAAGGTCTCCTTCAAACCAATTTTAGTCCAGTCCTATTACATTAGGAAACACTTAACATGAGTTAGGGAAATGTTTCTAAATGGAAACAGTTTAACAGTGACTTGCATAAGCTCATTTTCTATTATGATTTATCAGACCTTAAAAACATTTTTAAAGAGAAAAATGAATAAATACAGCACAGTGTGGCAGCAGTACACATTATTTTTTTTCCTCAAGAAAGATCTAACACCTAACCCACTGACAAATATTCTCAAATACTTGTCTGCTTTGTGCTAGGATGTAATACTGCCTTTTTTGTCCATTTATCAAAAATGACGAAACGCAGCTTTGAATAGTGCAGATGAAGGGAAGAGAAGGAGAGAAATTTCATTTTCCACAGTAGAGGGACTTTCACTCTGCTAACAGAGGCCACCAGCTGGATTTAGAAATGCTGCATTCAAAGCTTCAATTGTTTTTTTTGTCAACCTTCATTTCCTTCCTGATCAAAGGATGTGTGTGTGTGTGTGTATTAAACTCAATCCACAAGCATTCAAAGTCATCTTCAAGGGTGAAGCAAAGGGATGGATGCATGTTCGTTATTGTACAATACTGGCTCTGGTATTTTGCTTTCTGGATCCCTTGGGGTAGGAGAAAGGATGAGCTAGATAAACCTAGAGAAGCCGGAATACTCAAAAACTCATACTATTTAAAGAAAATTACATTTGTGATTCTGTTATCTAAAGTGGGTCAACTCTGAATCATTGAGACATCAAATCTTGATTCCAGATGATTCATATGGGTGCAATTTTAGAAACAGTTTTGAGTTCTCTTAAGAGAGAGATTTTAGAATCTTTTATTAATGACTCCTGATTAGTGGCTATCTAGCTCTCAAATTAATCCCACTGGATTACCTCATATTCCTTTTTACTATTCCCTTCATCCTGTTTCTGATCTTAGAAGCACTTAGGGGTCAACAAGCTTTTATTAAATCCTTAGTGTGTCTCTGTTGGTGTTAAGAATACAAAAACAAATTTTAAAAAACCCTTGATCACAAAGAGCTCACATTTGAATGGAGAAGATAATACATGAACTTGAGGTAGATGTACCAGGTATGATGTAAGAGTCTATAGCTTGGTATGGGAATATAAAGAGATGTCTGATCTAGACGCACTTCTTAAATAAAGATTCTGAGGGGGCACTGTCCAATTAAAGGAAGAGCCCACAGCTGCAAAAGGTATTTCTGCAAAATATATACAAAGGGCATACATGAACTTTTAGGATTAAGAATTTTCTGAGTCAAGGTAGAGAATTCTAGTACAGTGTATCCTGATGGTAAATGAATAAGTAAGTGACTGGCCTGTGTATTCCTTAAAGGAAAAATCTCATAGTGGTATAAATCTGCAAAAAATTCTGCAGATATAATTTCATTTGAACCTCAGAATTGTCCTGTGAAGAAAATATTACTATTATTGTCATTTCAAAATAGGGAAGCTGAAGATCACAGAATTAAACTGAATTCTCCAATGTCATATAGCCAGTAAGAGTCTATGACATAATTCCAATCAGGGTCCTCTTGAATGCAAGACTAATATTTTATCCATTATGACACACTATCACTTTCTGGCTTCTGCATTAATCCAGAGATGAAGTCCATGAGATTCAGAAGTTCTCAGCTTCGTGCTCTCAATGTTTTTAAGGTTGTCTAATCACCTTGCTGAAAGTAGGAAAACCAAAAAAACAAACAATATTCTACATGTAATTTTGATGCACTATCATCATCATTATATGAACTCTTGTATTACAGATATGATAAATGCTATTAAGATTATTTGAAAATTAACTTCTTCTAGGTAGCATGATATGAAAAAAATAGCCTTGAGTAAAGCAAAGCAAGGCTTCAATTCATTCCATGACAAATAACTTGCTGTGTAGCTATGGAAATGTCATTCAAACTCTCAATGTTCCAGGCAATTCTCTAAAACTATAACTTACAGATGATCATGGTATTCTAGATTTAGACAAGGAAAGAGACCGAAAGATCATATAATTCATTATTATTTACAGATGAGAAAACTGAGGACAAAAGAGTTGAAGTGACTAACCAGTGTGACACTGGCTAGATACATAGAACTGAGAATTGTCTTCATAGAGATGATAATTGAACACATCAGGTGTCACCAACCCAGATAGTTTCAAACAAAACAAAGCAGAAAATAGCCCATGAGAATTTGTAGGATGTTATTTACAATTATTTGATATTATCTGGAAAATGAAACAGAAAGGGATACCTAGAAAGAGTGGTCAAACAGATAGAAGTTAAACTAAGAATGAGCATTTTCACAGAAACTCAGAAAAAGAAAGAATATTCAGGAAGTAAATATGATCAGGAGTTTTGAATATAACAACCATGTTGAGAGGAAATAGAAGTGAGTAAGCATCAATGAGTTTTCATACTCTATGAAAGTATGTTTCAGTTGAGTCATAAGCTCCAAAACCAGAATAAAAAGAGTTGAAAAGTTGAGGAATGACTAAGATTGTGAGATTGGATACCTTGTTCAAAAAGTTTTCCTAAGAAAGAAAGGAAAAATATTAGATGATAACATATGGTAGTGAAGGCAGTATAGGCTACTGAAAATTATTTAGTTTGTTTTGCTGTTGTGGTTGTTGTTTATTTTGTTTTTGAAGAATAAGGGCAACTTAAAGACAGTATAAAAGGAGCCAATAATAAAGAAAAGTTTAATTTTTTAAAAAAAAATTGAAAATTTGAAAAGTATAGACAATTTTAAAAAATGCTATCTCATAGGTACTAAATGACAAAGAAGTGATTTGATCCCAGGTCTTTGGACTGCAAATTCATAGCACTTTCTTCTCATGCTGTCTCTATAACTTGATATTGGTGTCAGTAGAAAGAGTTGCCAAACTTAAGAGTTCCATATACACAGATAGAATAAAAGATCTGAACCTTTACACCATAAAAAGAGATAAATTTAAACAAACAAACAAATAACTGAGAGACACATTGTATCTATCCCATAAGACCTCAAAATAAACTTTTCATGTACATAAAATATAGGATTAGCCATGAAATTATGGTAATTTATATATATTTTGAGTAGAAAGTTGATACATTTTCTTAATGACTATGAAATTTATAAGTCATCATCTGGTATATAGAAATCCATGAAGTCATGTGTTACTCAGCAAATTCACACGAGGAATGTCCTGTCATCTTCAGGTCTTGGCAGGAATATATAAAAACACAGTAACAAGTTGCTTAGGTTGATAGTAACACTTGGGAATTAAGTGCTGATGTTTCCCTAGTTCCAAGTGGGAACTTGGCACATCTCCACTCTGTGTAAAAGCACACAATTCTGAGCAAGTGAAATTGCAGAATGTGACTCAGGGCTTCGAAAACCAGTGTGCCGTGGCAGAGAATGATGGAGTAAAAAAAAAGATGCAAAAAACAAAATATCACTAATGGCAAGAAATATCTACAATTCTGTTGGTCTTAGAAAGAGTGCACTATTTTGAGGTTTGACTTGGTTTTATTTCAAATAACAATATTTTTCAGATGAAAATGGTTAAAATGGCCATTTAGATAATTTCAAAATAAACAAAGTAGGAAAAATAGCTGTTCTACAATGATCTAAGTTTTTAAATAAAAGTTACAAATATTCTAATAAAAATCATCACTGTGGGCAAATTGTTTATCAATACACATATTATTTCTTCAATAGGATATTAGTTCTTTGAGGGCAGTTCAAATATAAGGAACTTTTTTTCAAGTTTGTTTATATTTTAGTTCTTAGGAGTGGTCATTTAATGAGTGAATGAATGAATAAAGAGTAAAGGACTAAGATTTTTTTAAAAAAAGCAAAACTAGATCAACCCCAATCTTTGCATAAATCAGTTGAATGTTTAAAGCCTCTTTTCCCTACCTGAGATACCTGGAAAACTGTGGATACTCTTAAAGGCAAGCAAACATTTACACTTTTGATCAAAGAAGTATGAAGAAAAGACAAAGTTCTCTAAGAGAGGATTGAGGTTAAGGACTTGAGAGGAAAACAAAAATTCCAGCAAATGAAAAAGAACTGTGTTTTCTAATATTGTTCAGGTTTTTTTGTTGTTTGTTTTCTGGTTCATTTTTTTTTTGCTTTCTGGTTTTTGTTTAGTGCAAATTTCATTTAAATTAATTAAAATTTAATTTCAAATTTAGAAGCAGAGATTGTATCTAGCTAAACTTTCATGAACAAATCAATGACGGATTACTTTTAAAAAATTAATTAGATGAATTTATTAACATTTTTGAAAGCATCTACTTTAGCTAACTAATGATGAAAGAATTGTTGATCAAATGCCATGCCTGGGAATTTCAGTGATTATTTCTGGGCGCATATCAAAACTAACAAAGGATTATCTCCAAATAGACCATATAATATAAATATGATGAACTTAAGAAATTCAAATATATTGTCACAGACTATCTCCTGTGTCCTGAGATTATTCCATTCTTCACTGGTGATGGAAACAAAATAAAACAAGCAAAAAAGACCACCAACAAAGCACACACACTTGAAGTAAGCATTACTGTGGACTACAGAGACAAGCATTAGCTATAATTCAAATTTGAGATGAGAGGTCAAGAGAGAAGAAAAATGTAATTATGAACACAAATGATATTTTGTATAATTATTTTCATTTCCCTCTGTTATTTGGAACTTGCAGCCATTCCTCTTGGGTATTTCTGGATAAATAAAAGTCTCTCTTATTTTTAATATTACTTTCACCCGACCAAACCTTGATTCATGGCATAAGAGAAGTTCAACACCATTTTTCCTAGTTAAAAAGTTAGGTTGAATAAAATCTGCCCCATAGAATGTGAAAATTTACTTATATTCCTTAAGTAAGGAGCCAGAGATGATCCTAACCCTTTAGAAACAATGCATATTTTTCTCCTCAATTACTCGCTTGTGAATCTTCTCTACTTTAATTTATAACCCGATTTAGTTTACCTAAAAAGTTTGTTCAATGAAATTCATTTGCTTAGAAGATGTACAAGATTATATCTCTGACAATTTTCATATGAAGAAATTGAAACCGTTTCTAATCATATGAAAAGGTGTGCTAAATCATTATTGATCAGAGAAATGCAAATTAAGACAACTCTGAGGTTTCACTACACAGTTCTCAGATGGGCTAAGATGACAGGAAAAAGATGACGAATGTTGAAGGGGATGTGGAAAAACTCGGACATTAATACATTATTGGTGGAGTTGTGAACTGATTCAACCATTCTGGAAACCAATTTAGAACTATGTCCAAAGGATTATCAAACTGTGCATACTATTTGACCTAGCATTGTTTCTACTGGGCTTATATCCCAAAGAGATCTTAAAGGAGGGGAAAGGGCCCACATGTGCAAAAATGTTTGCGGCAGCCCTTTTTATAGTGGCTAGAAACTGGAAACTGAGTGGATGGCCATCAGTTGGAGAGTGGCTGAATAAATTTTGGTATATGAATGTGATGAAATATTATTGTCATATAAGAAATGATCTTCTATAAAAAATTATTTCAGAAGGGGCAGCTAGATGGCACAGTGGATAGAGCACCAGCCCTAAATTCAGGAAGCCTTGAATTCAAATCTGGTCTCAGACAGTTAACACTTCCTATCTGTGCGACCTGGACAAGTCACTTAACCCCAATTGCTTCAGCAATATATATGTGTATATAAATATATAAATGCATATATATTTTTTCATACACATACACACATATTTTGGAGAGGCTTGAAAAGATTTACATAAACTAATGTTAAGTGAAATGAGCAGAACCAGGATATCATTGTACATGGCAACAAAATTATTGGAAGATCAATTCTGATGGACGTGACTCTTTTCAAAAATGAGATGATTGTGATGAAGAAAGCCATCTACATAGAGAGAGGATGGTGGAAACTGAGTGTGGATCACAACAATCTTTTTGTTTGCTTGCTTTTTGTTTTTTCTCATTTTTTTTCTTTTTTGATTTGATTTTTCTTGTGCAGCACAATAATTGTAAAAATATGTATAGAAGAATTGCACAAGTCTAACATATATCAGATTACTTGCCATCTAGGGGACAGGGGTAGTGACAAGGGGCAGGGGGAATTTGGAACACAAAGTTTGGCAAGGGTAAATGTTTTTTTTTTTTTTTTTACTTTTTATTTTATTTGCTTAACATGTGTGGGTAATTCTTCAACATTAACCCTTACATAGCTTTCTGTTACAAAGTTCCCCCCCAACTCCCCACCCCTCCCCTAGATGGCAGGATATCCACTACATGTTAATTATGTTAAAATATTGGTAAATCGAATATATGTATACATATTTCCAAACATCATTGTTGTGCAAGAAAAATCTTATCTACACAAATGATATATCAGATAAAGGAAACACAATGTAAGCAAACATCAATCAAGAATTATGAGAATGTTATGTTGTGGTCCACAATTCACATCCCTCTCTCTGGGTGTATATGGCTTTCTTCAGTGAACAGTTGGAGGTGGTTTGAAACTTTTCATTGTTGAAGAGAGCCATGTCCATCAGAATTGATCGTCAAATAGTACTGTTGTTGCCGTGTATAATGATCTCCTGGTTCTGCTCATTTCACTCAGCATCAGTTCATGTAAGTCTCTCCAAGCCTCTCTGAAATCGTCTTGCAGGTCGTTTCTTACAGAACAATAATATTCCATAATATTCATATACCATAATTTATTCAGCCATTCTCTAATTGAAGGGCATGTATTCAATTTCCAGTTTCTAGCCACTACAAAAAGGGCTGCCACAAACATTCTTGCACATGTGGGGCCCTTTCTTTCCTTTATGATTTCTTTGGGATATAAGCCCAATAGAAATGCTGCTGGGTCAAAGGCACAGTTTGATAACTTTTTGAGCATAGCTCCAAATTGCTCTCCAGAATGGCTGTATCCGTTCACAACTCCACCAACAATGCATCAGTGTCCCAGCCCTCCCACATCCCCTTCAACATTCATCATTAACTTTTCCTGTCATTTTAGCCAATCTGACAGGTGTGTAGTGGTACCTGAGGGTTGTCTTGATTTGCATTTCTCTGATCAATAGTGATTTGGAGCACCTTTTCATATGACTATAAATAGTTTTTTTTTTTGTTTGTTTGTTTTGTTTTGTTTTGTTTTTTTGTTTTTTGTTTTTTTTTTTTTTTTGCTTTTTGCTGAGGCAATTGGGGTTAAGTGACTTGCCCAGGGTCACACAGCTAGGAAGTGTCTGACACCAGATTTGAACTCAGGTCCTCCTGACTTCAGGGCTGGTGCTCTATCCACTGCGCCACCTAGCTGCCCCAACTATAAATAGTTTTAATTTCATCCTCTGAAAATTCTTTGTTCATATCCTTTGACCATTTATCGATTGGAGAATGGCTTGAATTTTTATAAATATGAGACAATTCTCTATATATTTTAGAGATGAGACCTTTATCAGAACACTTAAATGTAAAGATGATTTCCCAATTTATTGCTTCCCTCCTAATCTTGTCTGCAATGGTTTTGTTTGTACAAAAACTTTTTAACTTAATATAGTCAAAGTTATCTATCTGGTTTTCAACTAAGAGTTCCAGTTCTTCTTTGGACGTAAATTTATTCCATCTCCATAGGTCTGAGAGGTAAACTATATTATGTTCCTCTAATTTACTTATAGTATCACTCTTTATATCCAGATCATGAACCCATTTAGATCTTATCTTGGTATGTGGTGTTAGATGTGGGTCAAGCCCTGATGTCTTCCACACTAGTTTCCAGTTTTCCCAGCAGTTTTTGTCAAATAGTGAGTACTTATCCCAGAAGTTGGGCTCTTTGGGTTTATCAAAGACTAAATTGCTATATTATTGCCTAATTTGTCTTGTGATTCTATCCTATTCCACTGATTGACTACTCTATTTCTTAGCCAGTACCAAATGGTTTTGATGACTGCTGCTTTGTAATATAGTTTTAGATCTGGTACCCCAAGTCCACCATCGGCAGCCTTTTTTTTTTTTCATTAATCCGGCAAGGGTCAATGTTAAAAAATTATCCATGCATATGTTTTGAAAATATAAATAAAAGAACCCTTAAAAAGATTATGTCTCTGCTTAGCTTTTTAAATTAATAAAATATGCTATAGCAAATCAATCTTTTATCTAACGTCTATGGCCTAATAGAAATGTACAATATTGCAATGTATTATTATGGAATTATCTGAGGCAGAGTCAAAATGGTAAAATGAAGCCAGGAGGCTGCTCGAGCTCTCCCAGTTTCCCTCAAAAACCATATGAAACCAAACTTCTGAACAGAGTCTGACAGAATGAAACCATTCTCAGCTCAAGATAGAATGGAAGGTTTTCAAGAAAAGTCAGTCCCACTGAAATGAAAGAGTTGTTCAGTCAGTTTAGATGGAGTTGGGGAAAGCCAGTGAGAGGGTCTTAAACACAGCAGAACAGCAGCTGAGTCCAATGGTCCTGGCTCAGTACGAGCAGATCAATGGGGCAGGCTTTAGTTCAAGCCCAGAAGACAAATTCTTGGAAACCAAACTGTTTCTTGGAAGGAGCTGGTAAAGTAATCCATTGTTGGGAGTAAAACACCAAACACAAGGGGCCCTGTGCTCAAAGCCAAGGCTTAGAGCTGCACAGAAGCTTGGAACAGTGCCCCCTTTAGCTCAGAAGTTAGCTTGACCTTAAAAGTCACAAAAGAGGAAAGACAAAAAAAAATTAGCAAGAAATAAAAAAAAATGTTGACCATAGAAAGCTACTAAGGTGACAGGGAAGACCAAAACACCTACTTAGATGAGTACAAAATGTCTACAAAGGAAATCCCAAAGAGTGATATGAATTGGTCTCAAGCCCAAAGAGACTTCTCAAGAAAGACTTTAAAAGGTAAATAAGAGGTAAAAGAAAAAATGAGAAAAGAAACAAGAGATATGCAAGAGAAAGCCAACAACTTGGGAGGGAAGGCAATTCTTTAAAAAAAAAAAAAACATGATTGGCCAAATGCCAAAAAAAATTCACAGAAAACATCTTGAAAAGTAGAATTAACCAAATGGGAAAAGAGACCCAAAAGCTAACTGAATAATATCACACATTAAAAACTAGAATCAGGTATCTGTAAATCTGAAAAACTGGATAAGTTATTGGAGCAGTTAGAGGGGGCATGGATGAAGGGTGTTGTGAATGAATTCTAATGTGATGATATCAAAGAAAAATACATTAAGGGGTAAAAAAGGACTATTCTGGGGAAAAAGGAAAGGAGATATACATAAAGAGACAAGTCAGATCATCTGAAGAAGCACAAAAGACCTATTACAATGGAAGGAAAGAAGAGAGAAGAATCAACATTGTTTGAAGCTTGACTTCAACAATTTTGGCTTAAAGAAGAAATATCATTCAGTCATATAAATTTATCACCTTATAAAGTAGGAGGAGAAGGGAGAAAGAAAAGAGAGGGGCTGGATAGAAGGAAGGGTAGGAAGAGAGTAGAGGGGACTAAAAACAAAATACCACTAAGGAGGAACAGGGTGGAAAGAGAATAGAAGTGTATACAGGGAATAAAATAGAATGGAGGAAAATACAGAGCTGGTAATCATAACTGTGAATGTGAATGGATTGAACTCTCCTATAAACAGGAAGTAAATAGCAGAGTGGATTTAAAAACAGAATCCCACAATAAGTTGTTTACAACAAACACATTTGAAACAGAGAGACACATACGGAGTAAGGGTAAAAGTCTGAAGTAGAATTTATTATGATACAGTTGAACCAAAAAAAATTTTTAAAAAGCAGGGGTAGCAATTCTGATCTCAGATAAAGCAAAAGTAAAAATAGATCTAATTTTAAAAGAAAAGTAAGGAAACTACCTTTTATTAAAGATTACCATTAACAATGAAGCAGCAATGATGCTAAATTTATATGCACTAAGTAATAAAGTATCCATATTCTTAGAGAAGATATTAAGCCAGTGACAGAAGGTAATCTCAAAATTATGTTAGTGGGGGATGTGTCACAATTAGACAAATTTAACCACAGAATAAACAAGAAAGCAATTAAGGACGTTAATAGAATCCTACAAAAATGAACAAACTACTGTTGTTTCTAGTCAATTATACCACATGGAATCTAATATGGATTCTTCCAGTAGGGTGTCAATTAGCTTCTAGACCAAAGTTTGCAAACAAAACATATATATTCATAGGATTAGATATAGATATAGATGCTACATAATTATAGCCATGAGTATAGGAAATATAGTTGTAGAAATATCTCTCTAGACAAATTAATATTTGTCAATGTCCTAGAATAAGGTCTAGTTCATACTAAAATTAAAATGTTTCAATATCATATTTGGTAAAAATTCTAATGTTCTCTTCTAATAATGTCCCCTTGTATTTTTTCTCTTGTCTATTCCCAATTTTTAAAATTATTACTTTTAAGCAATCAAAATATAAACAAATGCCTTTTGTAAACATTATTTTTGCATGTTACAAGATGGAAATCAGCCTGAATTTGGAATCTGAAGAAAAAGAGCTGAAATTTTTGTTTCTGCAACTTAACTATGTAACCTGGGACAAATGATATTCCCCATTGGAATATAGTTACTATTCCTCTTTGATAAGAGTTTCATTGTAATTTCCAGATATGAGTAAGATTAATGCTTATGGAAAGACAGAGAAACTATCTCAGTAAAATGATTTAAAATGACTGGAAAGGCATTCACTATTTATTGTAACTGATTGTTACAAATATGGGTTGTGTGGTGCTAGCTAATGGAGCACCTGTGTTTCTTGGTATTCATTGTTAGGCCAAAATTAGCACAAGCGGCAGAGAATTGATCAGTATTTTTTTGCCTCTATCCTTCAGAGGCTGCATTGAGTGCACAATCATCTGCAAACAAAAAAATCCACGGACCCACACTCTTTCCACTTTAGTTTTGGCTTGTACCCTTTTCAAATTGAACAATTTACCGTCAGTGTAGTAGCAGACTTTGATTCCATATTTGTTCTCCTTGAAGGCATGTGACAATATAGCTGAAAACATCCTGCTACAAAACATAGGAGAAAGAACACAGCCTTGTAACACTCCATTGGTGACTGTGAAAGCTTGAGAGAATTGCCTTTTGTCCAGAACCTAGACAAGCATGTTATCATGAAACTGATGTACTATATTGATGAAGTTCTCTGGGAAACTGGACTTCGACATAATTTTTCATAAGCCCTTAAGTCTGATAGCATCAAAGGCCTTGGTCAGGTCTGTAAATATATAAAGACCTCTGTTCTGCTCCTGCAATGGATAAGTTCACATACCTTGGCAGTATACTTTCCAGAGATGTCCACATTGATGGTAGATCGATACACACATTGGCAGAGCCAGCTCAGTGTTTGGAAGCCTCCAAAGGAAAGTATAGGACAGAAGAGGTACTAGAGTGACTACCAAATGGAAGGTCTAGGGAGCCTTTGATCTGACATTGCTGTATCTCTGTGAAAACAGAAGAAGGAAAAAAAAACAGGAAAGGAGAAGGAGAAAAAGGAGGAGGAGGAGAGGAAGAGGAATATCTGGACAGTATATCAATGCCATGCCAGGAAATTGAATCATTTCTATTTGAATTGTCTTAAGAATATTCTAAAGCTCACCTGGCAGGATAAAATGCCAATACTGAGGTCCTTTCTCAAGCTGAACTGCCAAGCATTCCAACTCTACTGCAGAAGGCATAACTCCGTTGGGCTGGCCACAATGTTAGAATGCCAAACGTAGGGTTGGCAAAAAATCTATTTTATGGAGAACTCACACAGGGCAAGCACTCACAAGGTGGTCAAAAAAAGAGATACAAGGATATTCTCAAGATAACTCTAGAATCGATTGTATGAATGGGAGATATTAGCACAGGACTGCCTAGCATTGCTTGTCTTCATCAGAGAAGGTACTGTGCTCTATGAGCAAAATTAAATTGAAATAGCCTAAAGGAAATGTTATATGTGCAAAATTGAAAAAAAGCCATTCTAAATATTCATAGGGACAATTTGTGTCTGACCTATGGCAGAACATCCTGAACTCGTTCTGGTCTGATCAGCAATAGTTGTACACACTGGAACTCTACTCTAACACAGTAATGTCATTTTAGTCCTCTTTGAGAATGAAGGACAACCAACCAACTGGAAAAGTTCCCTTAACTCCAAATTTTGTTCTGGTCACAAGAGATCCATGAATTCACCATGCTAGGTTATGTAATAATTAATAGCCAATACTTCCTAATTTTGAATGATATGTATCTTCAGTCTTTATTTTCCAAAGTGATTCCTAAAATAAAAATAATGTATCTATTGTCAAACAGTTTAGGATCTTCTCAAATGAATTCTCTGTTCCTGAATAAATCATATTAATTAGGTTGAAAGTTAGTTGGTTTAAGTTCCTGTGAGCTTAGATTTGTAAGTAAACTTTTCCTGGCAAAATTCGAAATTTTTTCATTCACTAGAAGTGGGTAGGGGGAAATAGATGAAAATGCATGTTCTTGATTTCCCAGTTAGTAAGAAGTGAGGTATAAGGGTAAGAAAGCAGATTTTTCTTTGGGAAAATTGTAGAGCAGCTAGGTAGCACAGTGTCTAAAGTACTAAAGTACCAAATCCAGAGTCAAAAAGATTAATCTTCATGTGTTCAAATCCAGCCTCAGACACTTATTCTCTGTGTGACCCTAAGCAAGTCATTTAATCCTGTATGTTTCAGTTTTCTTATCTGTAAAGTGAGCTGGAGAAGAAAATGGCATACCATGCCAGTAACTTTGCCAAAAAAGCTCCAAATGGAGTCTAGAAGTGAAATGCATTTGTTTATTTGTTCATTTTTGTTTGCTCAGTGGAAAGAAGAACTAGAAGCACTTAAGATAGTTTGGTTGGGAATAACATGCCTCTTCTGGAGTTTTTGCTCCTGATTTTGTTTCCCATTTTTCTCTTCTCTTTTGGCTTGTGATAAAAGCAATTACCTCTGGTTCCTGCATGTTCCTTCCCATCTGGCAGCCCTAATGATAGATTTCCTTTCCTCCTTTTTGGCTGGGAGTAAACACCATAATTTGAGTTTACTCAGAGTCCTGGATCTGTTCCAAACTAGATTTGAACTAACAGGTGTATATAATTTTAGTAGTCTTCTATTTTTTTCTTCTCTTTTTCAGCATTCTTAAGGAAGGGAGATGAAAAGTGCATATGGCTTAATGCTCACCCAGACTCTACCAGGCCAAGAAGAAGTATTGCTTCAGTTTAATTTTCTTTCTTTTACTAATTACCATATATATAAATATATGTAATTCTAGTTTCATCATATAGTTTTTATCAATTTTTAAATATATGTTAAGTTAATTAATAAAGTTTGTCAATTTTTTAAATAGGTCACCTGAGAGTCTGTATGCCCAATAGTTCATCCTACACATGATTGATATGTTCACTATTACACTGAAAGTTCCAATGTGGTCTATATGTTGACATTTCCCACTTAATCACTTTAAAAAAACTGCAGAAATTTGAAGGTTATTCTTTGCACATGTGTTTCATGCTATGGCCAGACCCCATAATCTCAAAGAATATGACTCTCCAGTCATTTGCATGGAAGTTGCCTGAATAGTTGTTGAAATACAGGGATTCCATTCTTCTAATAGTGCTCCAAAAAATACTTTCTCAATTAATTACTTTATTGACTCCCTCCCAATATCCATGTTTTTCACCTATCTGTTGAGCATTCTGCTTATATAGAAGTTCACATTACTCATAATGAATTACAGTATTGAATCAGAAACGTTTTACCTCACATTAAAATGGCAAGTCAAATCCTTATTACTGTGACCTTTTAATAGAACATTTCTACTCTAGAAATTGATGGGGAAAGGATAAGCTTTACTACTGCTGTCACTCCAATGAAACAGAAGATAAGAAAGATTAACTTACACATTCTGAAATTCTTTGTTTTAACAGAAATCCTTCATTCAGATGACTTTCTAGTTTGAAGGGTTTCTGCTAAAACAAATAATTTCAGAAGGTGTGTCTCAGGTGCTTTCTTCCTTGGTAATTTCAAAGTTAATCACTCTTACTCATCAGTCTCCCTCTTCCCTCCAGAGTCATTCAGAGTCCAGTGACATGACACACAGGTCACGATGATTGGCAATGAGAACTGCAAGCATATGGCAGAAAAGATGATTATAGATTGCAGGAAATGGTAGGTAGGGCACAACAATCCCATAAAGGGCCCCATGGCCCTCATAAAGCATTATGAGATCATCTGGAATGTAGAGGATAAAAAGCAGGGTGGAAAGGCACCAGAGATGAGCTCCATTGACTTATAAATTATGAGCTAAATATAGATGATAATCATTCAAACATGCTTGATATGGGAAAAAAAAAGTTGAAAGATTGTTTTGTTAGAAAAAGCATGAAAATGGCAATAATAATATCAGCTAATATTTGTTTATCACTAATATTTGCAAGTATTTTATTTTTAAATATATTATAAATATTATCATCCATTTATATATTTATATTCTATAATGGACTTTATATTTATATTATCTCATTTAATCCTCATACCAATTCTGTGACAAAGGAGCTAATATTTTACTCATTTTACAAATAAAGAAATTTAGACAGAGGGATTTTAAGTGGCTTGCCCAGTGTCACAAAGGTAGTGCTTGAAACATTTAATGAGTTCTTCTCAGCTCTAATTCTGTCCATTCTTTGAAAAGAATATTGGAAGATATGTCTTAGTTGGTATTTGGGAATGCATTCAGCACCAAAGGAAATGTTATAAACGTAAGATGTAGTATAGTTTTATAGTCATGAATTTTTAATATATGTGAATTGTCAATAATATATATTGGTTCAGCATGAGTACAGAGATGTAAAATTATACAAATATGGGTCAAATGATACAGAAAACATACTACTCTTTTAAACCTTGAAATATATATATATGCATATATATGTCAGTTAGTTACCCTTATGCACATTGTCAATTTTTCAGATTTTTACAATTTGGGAATCCATCTATGTTTTGTTAATTTAGGATATTAAATGGATTCTGATTCTATAAATATTACACACTCCTAGAACTTTGTAAAGTCCCTGCTTCTACTTTAACATGAACTAGTTTCAATTCCTTGTAATCTGGCAAACTCAAAATCCAACTGCAACTACTGTATCCAAAATTATCAGAGGGAATTTTGAGGGAAGAACAAAGATGGTGGAATACAGAATCAATCAGTCCAGCTCTCCCAACATCCTCCTCAAATTTTTGAGTGACAGAGCCAACAAAAGATAAGAGTGGGACATCCTTCCAGCTAAAGACAGCATAGGAAGTCAGAAGGAAGGATTTGTAACACAGGAGAGGAAAATGATCTGGAAGTCATATTGATGTGAGAATAGGTTGTAATAAGTTGTGGGAATAGGTAGTATTGACAAAGCAAAAGCACCTTTAGGAGCTCTCAAGCCAGAGTTGGCAAGGGAACTGGTCAGAAAGAGATTGTAGGAAATCCCTAGGCTAATATTTTCTAGGTCATAATTAAGAGATAGAGAGGAGCAATTTCTATTAAAAGGAAACCCTGAGGGGCAATAATCCTTCTAGCCTCATAGGATCAGGAACCTTGATGAACAACCTGGTTTCAGGTGGCAAAGGAAGAAGAGCTTTGAAAAGCAGTATTGATTTCATTCCTAAGGAATCAGAGAATTTATGCTCAAATAAGAAATAAGAGGAATACAGGAAGGAAAATAGATGATTGTGATTTGATGAAATTGAATGGCTTTTTTAAATTAAAAAAAAACAGTACATAAAAATCAAAGGAAAACAATGCAGAATGAAACTTTTTTAACTTTCATCATTTTTATTGTTTTATTTTGTTTGTATTTTCTTTGCAAAATGATTAATCTGGGAATATGTTTTGTGTGACCTAATCTAAATGAAATTTATTTCCTTCTCAAGAAGGAGAGAGGGGTGGAAAGTCAAGAGAAATTTTGTTCTCAACATTTAAAAAAAATCAGTTCTTATTTTACATGTATTGGGAAATGTTTAGTGAAATAATTTAATTTTTTTTAAATCAATGACCTTACAAATGAGAGAGTGACTTTTTTTCATTCCTCATTAATTTGTTCTCTATGCAAATTTTTTTTTGGTTTTGTCAGTTCCCTCCTAATGGATACTTTCTCATTTATGATACTTCCTAAACTGGTTTTCTTTTTCCTCATATGAATACTTTCCCTTTTATGTCTCCTTGGCTATATTATCATTCTTTTCCACATTCCTGGTATTATTATCTCTCCTTTTCTATCATTATATTCTGTCTTTTGGTATTCTCATCAGCTCCCATTGCTTCAAGTATCATCTATATTTATATGGCTTCCAAATCTATGTGCTCATCTTTAATCTGTCCCCTGGGCTCCAATCCTACATCATCAACTGTTTTCCAGTTATCACCTTCTGAATCATCTATATGCAAAGTCATATCAAAGTCAACATATCCAAAGTGAAATTCATGATGCTTCCTCTCCTGAGTGCACCTCTTTTCCAAACATTTCCATTTCTTCTAAAGGAAATACAAATGCAACAATGGGTAGAGCCCTATAAATAGAGTTAAGAGGACTTGTGTTTAATTCAGATTATTAATAGCTCAATTAATCTCTGCTTTAGTTTGCTCATCTAACAAATGGAGATAATTATTGCATCTATATAAGATTATTATGAGGATAAAATGAGATATTATTTGTAAAGTATTTTATAAATTTTAAAATATCACATGAATATCACATGAAGCCTAGTTTTGTTGTGAATGTGGTTTGGGTTGTTGCTTTCATTGTTATTGTATTATTATTATTATTATTATTTTTATTATTATATCACTCTTCTTTTCAAATAACTCCAGTAACTTTGTACCACTTGAAGGGAAAAAAAAAATTCAAACTCCTCAACCCGAACTGCAAACCTTTCTACACTCCATCTCCTTTTCCTTTCTTTTTTCCTTTTAGGTTATACATGTACATTCATTTTTATATATTTCCATATGAGTAAAGTTGGGAGATCAAAATCGGAACAAAAAGGAAAAACCATAAGAAAAAAAATGAAATAAGGAAAAAAGTGAAAATAGTGGGTGTTGAACTACCTTCAGTCTCCATAAGCTTTTTTTCTGAATGTAGATAGCATTTTCCAACCAAAGTTTATTGAGATTACTTTAGATCATTAAACTGCTGAGAAGAACCAGTTCTGTCATATTTGCTCATCATACAATTTTGTTGCTGTATACAATGTTTTACTGGATCTGCTTGCTTCATTCACTCAGCATCAGTTAATTACATTCCATCTTCTAAGTACCTTTCTCATCTTATTTCATTCCATTTTCTTCAAGTACTCTGATTCAATCAAATTTGACTATTTCCTCTTCTTCAAACTTGACATTCTATCTCTCATTTGCTTAATTTGTATTAAGATTATGTTCCTAATATGCACAATACTCTCCCTAATGATTGTTACCTCTCAGGAATTTTTCTTTATTAGAAGTTTGGCTCAGTTTCCTTTTACTAAGACTCAGGTTTGTTTTCTCCTAGCCTGAGAATTTTTTATCATCTCCTGCAATTACCACTGCTTTTCTCTTCAACTTAAATTACCATGGGATCCTTTATTATTATTGTTGTTGTTGTTGTTGCTGTTAATTATTATTATAATAGATCATTTTTCTATCCCTGCTTTCAATAAAAACAAGCACTTTGGTGGCAGAGATTTTTCCCTTTTATCTTCTGTATCTCCCGTAGTATAATATACATATTAGGATCTAGATGTTGATTTAATTCAATTCCATATAATTTTTCAAAGATTTGTCATTTTGATTTGGGTCCTCTCTTTACCAATGTAGCTCATAAGCTTTTTGGAGTTGTTAAGGGCAAACAATGATTTACCCTTCAACTAACCTGAAAATGAATGTCTTTAAATATAGTTCTCCTAGTCTCTGGAAAGGAAACATACGGTCCTTCCCCATTCTCCGGGACAAAGCTTTTCCCTCCTCAGAGTACTTGCTAGTTTTCCTTTTCTATAATGGTCTCTTTAAGAATAGAGACTTATGCATTGCAATGAGGATTTGGTATTGTGATTTTCAGGGAAAATAAAACTAGCAACCAGTAAAGTTGCTGGGCTTACCCAAAATCAAATAGGAAAGCAGTAAGAGTCAGAATTAGAATGGGACCTTCTCATTCTTAGCATCTCAGACAACTACAAAGCTCTCTGACTCTCAGGTACCTTTTTAGCATGCAGTATCCATTCATGCATGGGGATGCTGACATTTGGGAGAGATTGTTTTCCTAAAGTCTACAACAATCTAAAGGGAAAATGAAATAAAATGTGCTAAAATAAACAGTAAGTATCTACCTTTGTCTTTCATATTTTTTATAGAAAGTTGTATAAATGTCACTTCTTTTAATCATCAAAGTGAAAGTGACTAGCAGTAAAGTGTTTGAATAGAGGAGAAAATCAAATATTGAAGAATATCTAAAATAGGAAATGTAGAGGAAATGGTAGCTTTATATTGGGAAGAAGGGTGTGTGTGTGTGTGTGTGTGTGTGCGCGTGTGTGATGTGGGGGTGGGAGTATGATAGGATAAAATCATTGAAAATACTAAGTAATTTCCAAAAATGTAATCTAGGAGGTTCATATTAATTTGGTTCCAACTAAGAATCACAAAATTATATAGTGGAAAGGACTAAGAATCCTTCTAGTTCAGTCCATTCACATAAGAAAAAAAGGGAAATGAAAAAGAAAGGGAAAATAAGGGAGGGGAAAAAGTGAGGGAATGGAAGAAAAGTGATCCCAAGACTTACTGCATAAATGGAGGTCCAAGTTTTTGTTGAAAATTTCCAATGTGAGAGAAACCACACATATAGCATTCTGATTGCACTTCTGATAACTCAAATTATTCAAAAGATTTTTTATATCAGGTCTAAATATCTCTATTTACATTGCCCAACCATTGTTACTAATTTTATTTTGGGAGCTAAACACAACTCATCCTTCTTATACCTCACAGCCCTTCAACTAATTGAAGACAGATGTTTTAGATAATTAACCTTCTCTGGTCTAAATATGTCAATTGATGCTCATATGGCCTAAACTCCAGTTCTTCAACCATGTTAGTTACCATTTTTTGGGCATTCTCTTTAGACTATCCCTGAGGAGAAGTAAGGGATAATCACAGGCTGTAGGGACACACTGACTTAAAAAAAACTATGTTCTATGTAATTTTGTTTATTTTGTTAAACATTTGCCAGTTACATTTTAATCTGGTTCAGCCTACAAGTTTGAGAGAACTGGGGAGGTATACATCTACCAAACTCTATTTCTCTCCTATTTCTGTACAAATCTAGAGAAGTTAATGGACTTATATAATAGAATAATGGACTTGGCACTATAAGATATAGACACCATCTAGTCCAACCCTATTATATTATAGAGAAAGGAATTAACATATCAAGATGTAAGAAGACCATTCAAAGTCTCTTGGGTAGTAAGTGACAAAGGGAGGATTATGAACCCAGGTCCTTCAGCTTTAAGTCTTATGTATTTTTCATTATTCCACATGAGCTCCCCACCATGCAGAGTCTCTTAGTATAATATTGTGGATAATTTATTGGAGATAATATTACTTGAAACTAAATAATCTCTTTCCTAGTTTGGGTAAAGCCATGTGAATTTTTTTTGACTCCCCTCAGTTCTAAAGAAAGAAGTTAAATAATCTGATATCTCTGGGGGCAAGAATCACAGTTAACTGTTTTCAAATGTTTCCAAACAAATATGCATGAGGGCCACAGTATGAGGCAGGGCCAGCCCCCAAGGGGTGACTATTCTAGAGCATCAGTTCCAAAATCCTGAGTTACCGAGCCTTGTACAGCAAACTCAATTGACTTTGTCCCCACATTCGTAGTGATATCTACTTCTCTTTTATAAAATAGGTTTAGAGCTTAAGGGATCTCAAGTTATCTAGTCCAACTCTTTCATTTTACACATTGAAAAAAAGCAAGCAAATACCTGAGGTCTAGGGAAGTTAAACAGTGTGCTCAACTTTGCACAAGTACTAAATGGTGTAGGACTCTGAATCAAAAATTGCTTCTCTTTCCACTGAACCACACTGCCTTCTTGCATGCCATTATGAAAAGGCTATACTTAGAGCTTTGAAATTCTGTCTCTGATGTCTATGTTGGTAAATATCAAGTAACAAATATCACAAAACTTTAAGATGATAAACAATGTTTACAAACATACTGCAAATCTTTTGTCTTTCAGCAAGAACCTAATAAATGAATTTCTGGAGCCCTTATCGTTGTTGCTCAATCATGTCTGATTTTTCTTGCTTACATATAGGATTTTCTTGGAATGATACTGGAGTTTCTTTGTCCAGTGGATTAAGGTAAAAAGGTTATGTGACTTGTCCAGAGTCACAGAGCTAGAGAAGTGCGTGAGGTCAAAATTTTAGTCAAGTCTTTTTGATTCCAGGCTAAATGCTCTGTCCACTGAGTCACCTAACTGCTTTCTGGAGCCCTTATTAAAATGTTTTTAATAGTTGTCCAAGGTATTATGCTCATAGGAACATAGTTTCACTCACCCATACATTTATATGGATATTGTTATTCCTATTCTCTCACCCATACGTTTATATGGATATTGTTATTCCTAATATCTCCTACTGTTTCTTTCTCTGCTTATTGCATCTTTTCCCCAGAACTAAGATACCTCTGAAGATAAAAGTAGAAGAAATTAAAGCAGAAAAGAAAACTATCCATTGCTTGATTCCTCCTAGATATGTCTGAATGCTTTTTAAGTCTTAGCTAAATTTCTCTTTGCATGTAAGGCAATCAACAAAATCAGAAAAGGAAATATAATTGCCTTTTGTAAGTGATTGTGTTTGAGCAGTAGGGGTGGCAATGAGATTAAGGCATGGCAGTCTCAATGCAAATATTCTTGCTGTATCCCTGTAGGACGGCATACATCAATTTACATCTTCAGTTCTCACTCTATTTCCACATGTTCTAGAGTTATAAAAAATGAGGAATAATTTTGTATAGCTGAAAGTTGCTTTTCAATTACAGTAAAATTGGTTTAAATTTGGAGTCAGTGGTCCAGTTTCAAAAGAAATCCACAATTCTTCATTCTCTTACTATTCTGCTGAAGCAAAACTAGTATTTGAAGTTTCCCTTCCTCTTTTGTCTTTTATGTATCTATGTTTTTGCCACCTAGATTTTTGTTTAACTTTATGATATATAATAACTAGAAATAAGATATTCCTACAATTATTAGATAGCTAAGGCAGAATTGTAACCCTGATTTCTCACTAGAAAAGGAAATTAGGCAATCAGTTTGCAGTCTGGGATTAGGAATTCTTATTTTGTTAGTTTTTTTTCCTAATTTTAATGAATATTGTTTTTAGTGGCAATGAAGATAAGAATTTAAAAAAAAGATTTCTTTCCCTCTTCTCCAGAAAATAAAAGTAGGAGCACCAATAGCCTATAAATTAAAAGGAACAAGCAAAATAATGAATAAGTATGAACATTCCAGTTTTCTAGACTTTTTATTAAAATGGAAAGTCTTATATGTGCTTGAATTCTATGGCAGACACAAATGTAAAATTTACAAAATTTCGTAAATGTTAAGCAAAATGTAAAGAGGTACTAGATAAAACAATGGTAATCAGTAAATAAAATTAGACATTAGTAAACTCTTCCAGGTAATCAAGGACTACACAATTAGATGACCAAGAGTCTCCAATATTTCTGAATACTGATGTCTAGGAGGCCTGAAGCTGGTAAGTAAATAGAACCTAAGGTCTGAGGTGGAAGTAGAGTCAGCCTGTAGTAACTGCACTGCAAGATGGAGCTGGGATGTACATGACTCAGGGTTCTCTGAGAAGACTGGAAAGCAGATGCATTGAAGGAGAAAGGACTGCCATCAGCACATGACTGCCCAAAGAGGGAGATAACAGATTACCCTGGCAGTTCTTGCCATGAAGGCTTCCAAGATGTCTAAGAATAGTGTGTCATTTCTTTTTTTTGGATCATAGCCTTATGAGCTGCAGCATTCAGGGAAATCAATGCTCAGCTGATAGTTGCTCAAAGAGAGAAACACAATAGAGTTCAATACCTGCTTTTGGCCAATAGGATATGAAGATAGAAGGCAGGAATATCTGTAGACCATGGAGACAGACTAACCAGATCCATTGGCAGAGCAATGATAAAATGAATAGAAGGGAAGAGAAATATGCAAAGCTTACCTATTATGCCCAGAAGTGTGAAAAGGGGTAGGTCCAAGCTGTGAAACCAAATCCCAATCCAAGGACCACGGTTGAATGAACCTAAGAAAATGAATTAAGGAGCAAAATGAGCAAACAGAACTTAATTCTAGCTAAAAACAAAATGTGTAGTTGAACAGAAACAAGAGAAGTATAACAAGAAGGCAAGACTAATTCCATGATAAATACATGTTTGTCTCCAGTCAAAATAATTTAGCAATAAGTGATCTAAAGGAGTTGTAAAGAATAATCCAAGAAAAAAAAAACATGGATTTAGATGTCTGGAGGAAGAAATGAAAAAATAGTTTGTAAGTAGTGTACTATAAAATGGAACAGGTAGAACTCGGTGATTCAAGAAAGTAATAGAAATCATCAGAATGAGTCAAAAGAGAATAAAAATCAGAATAATTTTTTGTCAGGCAATAGGAGTTGTCACTTGACAAGGGTTATATAATTATTAAGGTTTGAGGCCAAATTTGAACTCAGATCCTCCTGACTACAGGGCTGGTGCTCTATCCACCGACTGCCTTGAAATTAGGAGATTGAAGGTAACACTTCTAAAAATATATGTCAAAAAGGCTTGAAACAGATATTGAGGATAACTCATTTGTAATTCATCAGAATCCCTGAAACACATGACCAAACAACAACAAAAAAAAACTTAGAAAACAAATTTCATGAAATCAATAAAAAAGGACTTTCCATAGCTATTATAACTAGAGGACAAAGAGATAAGAGAAAGAAAAATGAAATGAAAATACCCAGGAATAGCACAGTCAAATCTTTCTGGTCAAAGAAAATATACTTCAGTTAAGAAGGAGTTTGGGAGTGATATCACTCTCATACCAACCCCTGATACCACTGTTCCTCCTTCCATTTCAGGTCTCATAGTTATGATCTAGGAAAGCAACTTCAGTAGGAAGAAGGGCTAGTTATCCCTAACAACTGTCATATACCAGATGGGAAAGCCAGTATAGCTAAAACGACAGGGCACATGAAAACCACAGTTACTGAAGACCCCCACCAAAGTCAAGTGGATCAACATCAAGAACTATCATTTTATCAGAGGAAATGTGATTTTTTAAAGGCATTAGCATTTGCTTTGCCCTTTCACCCTAAGGGCCTTGGGAGATTTCCATAAACCTTCCATATATATATATATATATATATATATATATATATCCCCATTAGAATGGGAGCTTCTTGAAAATAGGGACTATCTAGCTATTCTATTCTCATATTCAGAGCTTAGCAAAATGTTTTGAATATGGTATTTCCTTTCTTTAATTCAAATAGACAGAAAATCTCAAGTCCTAAGAAAATACAGTTAGAATCACACTTGAGCATGCAGCCATCATCAAGAAGAGAAGATCATAGAAGGAAAAAATAAGAGGGAAAGGTAAGATCAAAATAAAAGACATGGTTATTAATGACTTAAACTATAGAACTGGGTATAATCCTTGAGGGATAATATAGATATTCAACAGAAAATATTGTTTTTAATAATTCTAGATGAAAATGGAATCATTAGATTAATTTATACAGTGATTATAATTTTGCAAAAGAAAGGGATTTTAAAATACTTAAGAATTCAGATGAATATAATATCTATGCATTATTCCCCCTCCCCCCAAAAAAAGCCTGAAAATGCCATGTGTTTCCTATCTCTTGGCTGAGAAGTAGTGAACTGAGTAGAATATGAAACATTTTCAGACAAAGGGAATATGTGGAATTATTTTATTTCACTATGTTAATGAATTACAAAGAAAGATTCTTATATGTTTGCTTATCCCCACAGGGTAAAAGAGGGGAAAATTGTTGAATGGGCCCCAAGTCAATAGTTATAGTAAGGAAAAATAATAATTAAAAAGAATGAATAAAAGCAATAATATACCCAAATACATAGAAGAGAACAAAAGAATGTTCAGAAGGCTACAAAGAAAAATCCAGTTTTTTAACTATTATATAAATTTTTAACACATTTTCAAGAACATAGAATTTAAGTTTAATATACACTTCTATTTTTCTGGTCTTTTGTATCTAAAAGTTCATGTTTTTTGACATTTGTTAAGTTAATTTTTAAAAACAAAAATGCCAATTATTTCAATGGTCCATGTCCCCTCATTAGAATTGGACTATATTATACATAAAAATTATCTATCTGTTCTACTCTAAGAAAATGCTTTTAAAAGAGAAATATAATAAAGAAAAGGCTGTCAGGGGAGCTTTGTGCCAGTCTCAACTCTGTCACTAACTAGCTATGAGACCTAGTAGAAATCATTCCATCTTATTAGAGATAAATTTATTTTTGCAAACTGATCCCAACCATGTACAATGCACTGGGGATGAAAAAAAGATAGAAATTTGTTCCTGCTCTTAAGAAATTTCCATTTTGTTGAGAAGATTTAGCAGACTTTTCCCCAGTAAACATGAATAAAGTGCATATGTGAATTTCAGGAGGTAATGATCAATTGAAAACATCAGGAGAGTCTATTCTATGACCTAGCATGAATTGAGCTCTGAAGGAAGTTAGCTATTTTAAGAGATTCAGGTGAGGAGGGAGTATATTGGGGATATGAAGGATAGCCAGTGCAAACATACAAAAGTGGTTGATTAAATGTCAATTTGAAGGAAATAGCAAATAGGCCAATTTAACTGCAACGTAGAGTTTATGAAGAGGAATAATGTGAAATTAGTCTAGTAAGCAAGGCTCAGGCCAGATTGTGTAGCGCTGGAAAATAGTATATTATTGAAGTATGTCACCTCCAAAGTCCTTTGTAGTTCTCAGAATTCTATGAATCTGATGATGACATAAATCACTGAAATGAGTCAAATTTCCCATAATATATTTCTAATAATGCTTATCCTCAAACAATTTCAATAAAACCTTTTAGAGAATTCAAAACATCATTCATTACATAGTCAGGTTTCAGAACAATTTGATGTAGATTACCATATTTATCCCCATTTTCCAGATGGATAACTGATAATGGTACTCAGTAAATCATTACCTTAGTGCACTAAGTGGCATGAATAATAGAAAGCCTAATTTCCTCCCAAGAAGTAAAATGCAATAGGAAGAAAACTGCACTAACAGCCCAGTCCTCCCTAAATAAAAAATATTCATTAACTGCTTGGAGCATTCAACATTGGCAAAGTATTCAGAGATACAAGGTAGTGGCTGAAAAAGTACTCTGAAATGCAAAAGAATAGTAATGCAATAAATAAATAAATAAGTGCAGTTTACATAATGTTGTCAATGGCTCCTTACTTGCCTTACTGTTGTTCAGTCATTTTCAGTCTTGTTTGATTCTTTGTGATCCCATTTGGAGTTTTCTTGGCAAAGATAGCAGAGTAATTTGCCATTTCTTTCTCCAGCTCATTTTACAGATGAGGAAACTGAGGTAAATAGGGCTAAGTGATTTCCATCGGGTCACAAAGTTAGTAAGGGATGAGCTCAAATTTGAAATTAGGGTTTCCTGACTCCAGACTGATACTCTATTGATCTTGTTGCCACATTCTCTGCCTAGATTCAATTAAGTATATATGTTTTACTTGAGTCCATCTTTATTGTAAGATTCTGGAAAATAGACATCATAATGTCTAATATTTTTTTTCAGTTTTTGTTATTGTTTATTTGTAAGCTTTTTTCTTTTTTAAATTTTCTTTTTTTAATTTGCATAACATGTATGGGTAATTCTTCAACATTAACCCTTACAAAGCTTTGTTACAAATTTCCCCCCCCCACTCCCCACCCCTCCCCTAGATGGCAGGATATTCACTACATGTTGATTATGTTAAAATACTTGACAAATCGAATTTATGTATACATATTTCCAAAGTTATCATTATTGTGCAAGAAAAATCATATCTACACAAAAGACATATCAGAGAAAGGAAACACAATGCAAGCAAACATCAATAGAGAGTATGAAAATGTTATGTTGTGGTCCATATTTCACATCCCTCTCTCTGGGTGTATATGGCTTTCTTCAGTGAACAATTGGAAGTGGTTTGAAACATTTCATTGCTGAAGAGAGCCATGTCCATCAGAATTGATCGTCATATAGTATTGTTGTTGCCGTGTATAATGATCTCCTGGTTCTGCTGGTTTCACTTAGCATCACTTCATGCAAGTCTCTCCAGCCTCTCTGAAATCGTCTTGCTGGTCGTTTCTTACAGAACAATAATATTCCATAATATTCATATACTATAATTTATTCAGCCACTCTCCGATTGATGGGCATCCATTCAGTTTCCAGGTTTTAGCCACTACAAAAAGAGCTGCCACAAACATTCTTGCACATGTGGGTCCCTTTCCTTCCTTTAAGAACTCTTTGGAATATAGGCCCAGTAGAAACACTGCTGGATCAAAGAGTTTGCACGGTTTGATAACTTTTTGAGCATAGCTCCAAATTGCTCTCCAGAATGGATGGATCTGTTCACAATTCCACCAACAATGCATGTTTTCCAGCCTTCACACATCCCCTCCAACATTCATCATTAACTTTTCCTGTCATTTTAGCCAATCTGACAGGTGTGTAGTGGTACCTGAGGGTTGTCTTGATTTGCATTTCTCTGATCAATAGTGATTTGGAGCACCTTTCCATATGACTACAGATAGTTTTAATTTCATCCTCTGAAAATTGTCTGTTCATATCCTTTGACCATTTATCAATTGGAGAATGGCTTGAATTCTTATAAATATGAGACAATTCTCTATATATTTTAGAGATGAAACTTATCAGAACCCTTAAATGTAAAGATGATTTCCCAATTTATTGCTTCCCTCCTAATCTTGACTGCATTGGTTTTGTTTGTACAAAAACTTTTTAACTTAATATAGTCAAAGTTATCTATCTGGTTTTCAATTAAGAGTTCCAGTTCTTCTTTGGACATAAATTTATTCCATCTCCATAAGTCTGAGAGGTAAACTATATTACATTCCTCTAATTTACTTATAATATCACTCTTTATATCCAGATCATGAACCCAATTAGATCTTATCTTGGTATGTGGTGTTAGATGTGGGTCAAGCCCTGATTTCTTCCATACTAGTTCCCAATTTTCGCAGCAGTTTTTGTCAAATAGTGAATACTTATCCCAAAAGCTGGGGTCTTTGGGTTTATCCAAGACTAAATTGCTATAGTTATTGCCTAGTTTGTCTTGTGATTCTATCCTATTCCACTGAACGACTACTCTATTTCTTAGCCAGTACCAAATGGTTTTGATGACTGTTGCTTTATAATATAGTTTTAGATCTGGTAGAGCAAGGCCACCATCATCAGCCTTTTTTTTTTTCATTAATTCTCTTGAAACTCTTGATCTTTTGTTCTTCCAAATGAATTTTGCTACTATTTTTTTCTAGATCTGTAAAATAATTTCTTGGGAGTTTGATTGGTATGGCACTAAATAAGTAAATTAGTTTGGGTATATTCGCTCGGCCTACCCATGAGCATTTTATGTTTTTCCAATTGACTAGATCTGATTTTATTTGTATGGAAAGTGTTTTGTAGTTTAGTTCATATAGTTCCTGACTTCCCTTGGCAGATAGATTCCCAAATATCATAATGTCTAATATGATAGCAATAGACAGCAAATGATTTTTCCTCCAGAAAATAATATTGGCATGAAATTCTACAAATTAAAAAAAATTAAAGACTGGCATTTCAAAATCACTAATTTATTGCAAAATGTGGCCAAAGAAATATAAGATTTCTCACAAATTGGATGGCATATTCAAATACTAGGCAGGGAATTTATCCTACAGGCACTATCCTATAGTGGAAAGAAGTTTCAAATTTGAGATGAGAGAAATTAATGAATAGATATTAATTAGATACTTCATGCTAAGCACTATGCTAAGAACATAAATACAAAAAAATAGTTTCTGTTCTCAAGAAGGCTTAATTCAAAAAGGGAAGATAACACATGCATAACAAGTATGGATTGGAGGAACATTTTGGTCTTCAAAGTTTCAGGGATGGTAAATTATATTAGGAATGTAGAAATAATGACAGGGTTGATCTAATCATTGCCCCCAAACTGTGAGTGCAGGTTTGGGAATACAATGAAAGCTATAAAAAGAGGAAAGGAAAGGAACAAGGCAGTTTATTAGAAAGGGAAGGGGGCTGGAGAGAGCTGGGAGTGAAATGAAATGCGACTGTGAGAGAGTTATTCACCAATAAGAAGAGCAATGCTCCATTGTATAATTTTCTGCAGGATATGAAGGAAGATAAGAACAATGAAAAGAAAAAGGAAGTCAGCGAAACAAAGCTAACTGAAGTACTTCTGAGGCTTTCCTGAAATACATGCCCTGAAGAGAGCCACCCATCAAGAGAGGATGGTCCTCGGTTTGAAATTCCCTAAAATAGAAAATAGGCCCTTGCTTCTTGGTCTAAGTATATCATTAAAACCTTGGCTTGACCACTTACTACCTCTGGAATATTAATTACATCACTTAAACTCTCTAACCTTTAATTCTTCCTCTATAAAATTAATGTATTAGACAAGGGTCCTTTTTAGAATTACATCTAATGACTGTATAGATATGTATACATGTATTGTATTTGTCATATAATTTATCCTATTTAGCATGTACTAGATTACCTGTCATCTAGGGGTGGGGGGAGGGGGGAAGGAGGGGAAAAGCTTGGGAAGAAAAAGTTTTTGCAGAGGTCAATGTTGAAAGGTCACTCATATGTTTTGTAAATAAAAAGCTTTATATAAAAAAAATAGAATTACATCTAAGATCTATGTGATTGGAAAAATATCTTATGTTATTTTAGATTATTCTTAGAATCCGATAACATCCAATAGCTTAAAGTTTGTCCCAAGACAAAAGCACCTAGTTTCCAGGGGATTATAGTTTTCTTTGTATGCATGTATTTGTCTTTAACTTATTTGACTTCCTTCTAACAATTTCTTTAAAATAATTTTTTATTCTTTTACTTACTAGTAGTTCTGTGTATTATATTGATCTACCTATTGAATTATTAATACAAGGCAATCAGATTTAAATGACTTGCCCAAGGTTGCAGAGCTAGTAAGGGTCAAGTGTCTGAGGCTGGATTTGAATCCAATTCCCCCTGACTCTCTGGCCAGTGCTCTATCTGCTGAGCCATCCAGATATCTTATGATATTTCAAAATAGAAGATAAATGTCTACAGTTAACATGGATGATAATCATTCATTTCTTTGGGTAAGATAGCCATCAACAACAAGCTGAGACCAGGATGGAAGAGGGAGGGGAAAGAAGATAAGACTGCTTTTGAAGGAAATTGTGCAATAAACTAAGTTCCTTCAGTAAATAAAATTCAACCTTTAAAATCTTAACAATATTCATTCATTGATTCTATAAGGCTATAGCACCTTAATAGATAATTCTTCAAAGAGTTAAGTTCAAGGTCATCCAAACAATAATGCAAACATACATGGACTGCAGCACATTACCAACTAAGAATTGTGCAAGAACAAAATAAATAAGAAAGAAACTAGGGAGGTAAACCAGTTGTTAGAAAAGTTGGGTGTGATAGATCTGTGGAGAAAATTGAATGGAGACAGTAGGGAGTTTATTTTTTTCTCAGCGGTCCATGGAACTTATACAAAAATTGGCCATGTGTTAGGGCATAAAAACCTCAAAATCAAGAATTGTGCAAGAATAGTAGAGCAAATTTTGTTATCACAGAGAATGACTAAAGACTAAAATAAGGTAGTCACTAAAAAATCCTCACTTTCACTGGTTTCCTTTCAAAGTGAAGAGAACTAGAAAAAAATCATCAGTCTTTTGGGTGAACTCTCATGGAAGTTTTACATGAGGATATAAAGGAGAGAATGAGTGTATGGATGCATTTCAAAGTGAATTATTAAGGCAATTGTCCACATTAATAACAACTATCAAAGTATGAAAATAAAGATGTGTCTATAATTATAAATTACAAATGCATACATATATATATATGTATGTATGTATCTAGAGAAAGTGAAAGGGTAAGGGAAAGAGAAAGAGAATGAATAAGGCATTTGTTCTATATATTGTCTGCTTTATATGTGTGTATATATACACATTTCTGTTTGTGTGTTGTTTCCCCCATTAAATTGTAAGCTCCATGAGGGAAAACACTGTCTTTTACATCTTGTGGTACATCTCTAGTATTATCACAGTACCTGCCACACAGTTAAGTATTTAATAAATGTTGACTGATTATGCCCATCACAGATTTCCATGACATTTTTGCCACCTCCACACTAGCTATGAACTATATATTCCCTAATCACCCCTCTCCTCACTTTTTAGTTCCCTATTATACGTTGCCTTCCTCCAGGAAAGACTGAGATCAAATTGTGAATTTGGCAAAATTTCAAGATAGTTCTTTGAAGCTTCTACATTTCCTCCTTTCTTCCTTTTTATTCTTTTACTCATCCTCTTTACCATACTTTTGCCCAGATCATTTTATAATGTTAGGATATTAACTGAAACTTAACAAATGGATAAAATTTAGCAGAAAAGTTGACAGTGTGTTTAAAGTCCAAAGGACTTTGAGTACTGAAGTACTGAAGCTTGAATGAGTAAGGGACATTCAGTCAGTGGAGCAAACTAAGGTACCTCAACTAAATGGTATGTTTTTAGTAAGGTAAGTTGAATCCAAATGGCAGACGAAGACATTTGGGGTTTTGGGGTAGGCAATGGAACATCATTCAACATTTTTAAGCAACTTGTAACAATTTGGAAAAGTCGACAAGTTAGTATATATAGGAAAGGTTGTAAGAATGAGACACCAGAACCAGAAGAGTAGGTAGAAGCTGATTGAAATTACCTTATTTATACAATTATGAAAATATACAGAAGGGCATGTGTGAGAAATATTTAAAAGAAAATTGGGACTTGGTAATTGATTAACTGAAAATGAGATTTGTGAGAGGAGAGGAAAAAAGATTAATCACATTATTCCAGTGTCTTTAGCCTGGAGGACTAGAATAATAACAGTGCCCACATATACCAGAGATATTCAGAAATGGAACTTAATATTGATCTGGACAATAATGTTTTCAATTTTAGTTTCTTTCACTTTTTAGGGGTCAAATTATTACTAAAGTGGAAATATTTAGTGAAGCAAGAGACTGCATCTCATGGGTCTGAATCAGGATTGCAGGATGTTTTGAAAATTAGCAATTTAGAAATGGGAGTTTAAAACATAAGTGTAAATGGATTTTGAAGTAGACAATGTAGAGAAAGAAGAGCAGAGGGAAAAGGATTGAAATTTAGAGAATAGTATTGCTGGGAAAGGAGATGAAGAATTGTAATTGAAGGAGAAAATCAATCTAGATACAAAGATTGCCATAATAATTAGTGTCATGGATGTTAAGGAGAAGAGTGTTTCGAAAAAGAAGTAGCAATCCTCAGCATCAAATATTTTAGAGAATTTATGGAACAAAAAAGAATGACTCTACTAGGGGGAGAATTATGATAAAGTAGTTGGTGAAGTAAGTGGAATAGTGCATTTGGATCAGACCACATAGGTCCAGAGGTGGTGTCTCCATCCTGAATAGAGTACTACCTGTATGGCCTAGGATGTATAATTTAGTCTATTAACTTTCATTCCTGTTAAAAATAAGGAATAAGAATAGATAGTTTTGAGGCAAAAAATTCACAGCTCAGAGGTTTTTGAAGGTGGTCTGCTTAGAATTAACCTACAGTATACAAGAATGGCACAGATTCTATATTTTAAGGCAAGCACTTAGGTGCAGGTTGTTTAATATCCCAAATACTCCTCACAATGCAGTTCCTGGCACATAATACATACTCTGAAAAATATTGCTGAAGAATGGTTGCCTGATTCTAATAGAACAAGTTCTGTCTGAGGATAAAATTGGACCAGAAGAGTGAATAAAAAATCATGATAAATGACAGAACATATATTCTCAGAAGGAAAACAAGAATTCTAAAAGGTTACAATTTTCATTTCTAATTATAAATCAATAAACATAGTTTATTAAACATCTGTTTTGTGCCAGACATTATGACAGACACTGGCCATTACTAGTGACCTTGATGATCATTTGTACCTCCAAAGAACCTTGCTTTGAATTATTTGAATGATACAAATCCACAGCAGTTTCTATCTGAAATTGTGTCTACGATCTATTCAGAGATATTAGATTCAACTTCTCTTTGTTTTCCTTCACTTGTTTTTTATATAAAAGAGTTTGTAGATCTCAGAATTGTCAAGTTAGGGCTAGAAGGGCCTTTAAATGTCATCTAAACAAATTACCTATTTTATACACGTATCAATTGATCCTGACATTTTGCATTTGACAAAATGCTTCCACATGCCTTGTCACATTTGATTATAACAGGTTTCTAAGGTAGGTGTGTCAGATATCAATCAATCCATTTTTCAGTTAAGAATAATTAAATCATGAGAAGTTGTGACTTCTCCAAAGCAATCTTTCAGATCCTGCTCATTTCTACACCTGTTTTCCTAAGATCCAATATTCTTTTTACCATACCACATTGTATCTCTTGTGAATATTCTATTGCCTATAAAATAGTGAATGAGCCTTCATGAAAGAGGTAAATGGACTTGCATAGGGAAGGGAAGAAAGGAGAACCTGCTGTGGGCTTTAACTCAGTAGGAGAATGGAAAAGTGGGGATTTTCCTAAAATTGGATTGTATTGAACTACTGAATTTCAATCAGCTTAGCTCTAACAACTGGCAGCTGACCTGAGGAAAGCATGCCTCTCATCCAGTTGATTTAAGCCTGCTTTGTCACTACCCAGGAAGCTAAAATATGTGCTATTTCAGACAACCATCTGGCCCCCTAAATTCAAACTTTACTTGACTGTAGTCCCAGGAAAATGAGACTTTTTTTCTCTCAAATTTAAATCATGTTTTACTCTGCTGCAAATTAAAACAAAAATCTCCTTGTAGTGTAGAAAGTGATTTTTTTTGCACCAATAATAATCTCCCTCTATCATAAGTACCAATTCAGAAGTCAGCCAGAAGAGCTTGTAAGAAATCAGATATGATGAATGACAGAACATATTATTCTTTGGAGGGAGGAAAAAAAATCAACATTTGAAAAGGCTGAAATGTTCATTTCTTATTATAAATCAATCAACAAGCATTTAGTAAGAACTCATTAGGCTCTAAGCAGTACACATGTTATGAAGCATAACCAGGGCTAGACCCCAAATAATCTATGAATTTATGGATGTGAGTACATCTATAAGAATGCCAGAAGTCTTGCAGTAATGGGATGTTCAAGGAAAGCAAATATTGGTGATCCTAGAAACTCTAAGGTTTAAGTTTTCTATTTTATGAGTGGTCTTGGCCATGCTTGATTCACTCTGGTTGCACTAATTGTCTGGAAATCAGCCTGAAGTGGTCGGAAGTCCAGTAGATAGAGCACTGGGTGTGGTAGCAGGAGGATCTGAGTTCAAGTACAACCTCAGACATTTCCTAGTTGTGTGACACTGGGAAAATCACTAAACTTTGTCATCTATAAAATGGAGACAAGTGAGATTGTAACTGTAAAGTGCAAAGTGTGAGTGCCCGACAGGATGTGGCAAATAGTAAGTTCTATATAAAGGTTAGCTCTTATTATTATTTGTAAAGAGTGGTTAGCACAGTGTCTTGCATATAGTAAGTGATACATAAAAGTTAGATGATGGTGGTAGTGGTTTGTTGGTAGAGTACAGTACCTGGCACATAGTAGGTGCTATATAAAGATTGAATATTTTGTTTATTGTTGGTTACTGTTGTTATCTGAAAAGGGTTTAGCATAGTACATGGCACACAGTAGGAAGTATACAAAGGTTGACTATTATTGTCATTGCAGGTTGTTGGTTACTGTTGTTATTTGTAGAGTAGTTAGCATAGCACCTGGCACACAGTAGGTGCTATACAAAAGTTAACTATTATGTTTGTTGCTGATTGTTGATTACTATTGTTATCTGTAGAGTGGTTAGCATAGTATCTACCACATAGTAGTTGCTATATAAAGGTTGACTATTATGTTTGTTGTTGATTACTGTTGTTGTTATTTGTAGAGTGGTTAGCATAGTACCTGGCATATAGAGTCTACATATGTATAGGGGCTATACAAAGGATGACTATTATGTTTGTTCTTGGTTGTTGGTTACTCTTGTTATTTGTAGAATTTAGCAAAGTATCTGGCACATCATAGGTGCTACATAAAGGTTGACTATTATGTTTGTTGTTGTTGTTACTGTTATTTATGGTACATACTACCTGGCACATAGTAGGTGCTATATAAAGGTTAGCTATTATTATTGTGGTTGGTTGCTGGTTATTGTTAGTGGTATTGTTATTTGTAAAGAGTGATTAGCATAATACCTGTCACATAATAAGTGTAATATCATTGTTTCTTTCTTCTTCCTTTCATTTCCTTCTGTACCAACTACCTTCCCCTATCCTTGGAAATCTTTACCTTTACACCCACTGTTTACTGGATTCCAAGTATGATTTTTCATAAAGGAAACCAGCCATGCACCCCTCACTTCTGGAACAATTCATTCTCAGTACTTCACTTCCACTACTAATATGCACTCCCATTCAAGTCCAGCTCCCCTCCAAATTTCTAGTTAGTTTTTAGTTTTTTATGAATAAGAATCATGACAATTTTTCTTTCTCATCTTATTTCATCTACTCATTTATTCTTCTTTGTTGGTCTTCAGAGTCATTCAGTAAGAGAGTTCATTGTAGCATAGTGTAACACTTAAACTTTGAGGAACTACTTTCACAGATAAATTATATTCATGAGTAAGTTTGGGGGGGTCAAAGTATTTATTGACTAATTCCAATGTTATTTTTTTAATTTCATTCAAACTTGTTCTTTTAAATGTCAATGAGCAATTCTAATTATTATTCCCTTTATATTATCAATTCCCCCTCATGATTAGCACCTGACTTATTTAACCAGTTAATTTTTTTCAACCAGTTAGTTTTTTCAAAAGTCTACTAAATGAGGAAGAATGTCAGGAGAAATATTACCTTTCCAGATACCTTTTCATGACTATACTCAGCAAAGATACAGGAGTAGTTTGTCATTTCCTTCTCTAACTTTATCAGTTGATTCTGACTCTCTGGGACCCATTTGGGGTTTTCTTGGCAAAAGCTGTAGAGTGGTTTGTCATTTCCTCTTCCAGTTCATTTTACAGTTGAGTAAACTGAGGCAAACAGGATTAAGTGACTTGTTCCAAATCACAAAACTATTAAGTATCTAAGTCTAGATTACAACCGAGGAATATGAGACTTCCTGACCCCTGACCTGGCCATTCCATCCTTTGTGCCACCTAGGTGCCTCTCCACCAAAATAACGAGGGGTCACAATGTCCTCTATGACAGAAATGTCATTCCAAGCAGAAGCAGATTTAAAAAAAAAACAGTTAACAATATAAATATTTAAGGAATTATAGATGTTAATTTGTGGTTTTCTAAATCAATATGTGGCCAATGTGTGAATTATATGGATTTGCTTTGGACCTACATTGGCATGAGAAGTGGAGATTTGGGGAATAATGAAGTAATATTATTTTTAAAAAATTTAACATTTATCTAGTCCCTCTAATATGTAGCATATTTTCCTAGGAGAGGGAAAATGCAAAGGATATTTTTGATGATATTGTTGTTTCTTCATTGGAATTTATAGACTAGAAGTGAAATCAAAAATAAGAGGATCTCCAAGTCGAATAGAAACTCAAACTCTTCTTATTTCAAACATTATCTATATAGGAACTATATAGATTACCTATATAGGAACTCTTTGTATTCCCAACAAGTAGGGTGTTCAAAACCATCATCTATCCCCTAGGAGAGGAGAAGAAACATTCCACTATTTAAATCAGTTCATTCCATTATCAAATAATTCCAGTTATTAGGGAGTTCGTACCACCATTTTCTAATGTTTATATTATAGAATTAATTTCCATGCTATTACTGTAACTTTTATATAACTATTTATTTGTAGGTTATTTTAACAACTACTTTCATCCTCAGCCTGTAGTCAATGTTATATGCTATTTCTTCTTTATTACCTTAAAGTTGCCAGTAACCACGTTTTCCTCTTTCCTTGTCCAACCTCCATGGCCCAAGCCTGACCCCAGAACATTATTTTTTCTTAGTAATCTATATTAAATATATATATATATATATATGTATACATATATATATTTAAAATAAGATTCAATTCCCAGAATTCTAAAATCACACTGATAAGGAAAGACTCTTACATGTAAATAGGGATGATAATTAGATCCCAGGTGAGAAACTGCTAGACTTATTGTAAATAATGAATTTTTTAAATGTAACTGAAAAGAACACAGCTAAGTAGCATAGTAGATAGAGTATCTGCTCTAGGATCAGGAACACTCATCTTTCTGAGTTCAAATTTGGATTCAAACACGCACTGTGACACTCTAGGCATATCACTTAACTCTATTTGCCTTAGTTTCCTCATTTGTAAATTGAGCTGGAGAAGAAATGGTGAATTTACAATGTCTCTGCTAAGAAAATTTCAGGAGTCATGGAGTCAGATATGACTGGAAAATGACTGACCAAGACAAGCAGAAATGTTAACTTCCAGTTGCAGAGATATTTCTCTCCTACCCTGGAAGAAAAATGCCAGCCATAAGATGATCAACACTCAAACTGTTTCAATAGTTCTGGAAGTAAATATTGTACTTATATAGGGAGTCATACATTGAAATATCTCGATCTCTATCTCTGACGCTCTTTCTCTGTCTCTCTGTGTATGTTTCTCTCTCTTTTTACTTCATCCCTTCTCATTTTTTTTTTCAAGTATAATTGAACCTGCTAATAAAACAACTGGGTCATTCAAAGGGCATTTCAAGTGAAGGAAATAGCTCCTAAAGAATTATGTCAGAAACCTTATCCAAGGAATAAAACTTAGGAATGAAATATAGTGGATACAATTTCAAAAGAAATAATTTAATCAAGTAATAAAGATTAAAAAGGTGTCTATGCTTACTTTTCAGCTTTGTGAAAATGGTCTAAAATTATTTTGCAAAGCTTACACTGTTACCCAATACAAGAAAAATCATCTGAATCCAATCTTCTATAACATCTATCTAGTGGAAAACTTATCCCAATTGTTGATATACAATACCTAGATTTCTAAATAGAGAACCAATATTTCACAGGAGACTCCATTTATCTGCTAAACATTATAAATGGCCTCTGTATGTTTGTCTTTTGCAGTAGAAATCCATCTCTCCTAATGTTTCCATTGAAAGTTTAACAAGAAAGTTAAATTATATTACTTAGGTCCTGGCTTGCTAAGGCATCAATGGTCATGTTTACTTAATATAGTATTAAAGGGAGACTTAAAGATTTAAAAATGTAACTCAAACTTCCTTTTCTGCTTTATTTAACAACACTTTTCTTCTTATACTCCAACCTAAATTGAAAATTCATGGAACATGGATCTCTTTCATTCATTGCCTTTTGCAATGGGAACTCCCTAGAGGCCAGAATTTGCTCCCTCATGCCCCATTTTGTTGAATGCTTATTATTTTCCATTTCTCCAAATATATCTCAAGATTCACATTTTCCAAGAAAGCTTCCCTGATACTCTAAACTAAAAGCAGTCTCTCTAACATCTCAAGCCATCTCTCTTATTATATACTCAATTATTTCCATATGACATTGTAGAAAATATTATTTTTTGGGAAACAAGTCAAATTTGAAACTTGTCTTTGTTTTCTCCCATAATAAGTCTCTGAGAAAATCACTTAAGTATATTAGGCCTAAATTTGCTAGTGTGTAAAATGAAGGAGCTTAAGTAGGTGACATCAAGGATAGGCACTTTTAATATGGGGTCCACAGATGTCCAAAGGATTCATAAATAGATTTCAGGAGATTAATGAACTCCAATGGAGGACAACAACTTTATTTACAATCAAACTGAAATCTATCCTTTTCTTCAATCATGATTATAGGTTGTATCAGACAAAATAATTTCTTTAAACCCTTCAGTAGAATACCTCCTGTTGTCTATATTGAATGCCCTAGATTAAAATCTTAAAAAAAAACAAAACACAAAACACAGAATCAAAACTGGATTTCAAAGAGATTCATCATGAGCATGCCACACAGAGAAAGAGAGAAACAGAGAGACAGAATTGGGGAGAGAGACATACATACACACACAAAGAAAAAGAGAGAAAGGCAAAGAGAGAGACAAAGAGAAAGAGAGAGAGAGACAGAGAGACGAGAGACGAGAGACGAGAGACGAGAGAGATGAGAAAGAGAGAGGGGGGGAGAGAGAGGGGGAGGAAAGAAAGAGGGGAGGAAAGAGGGGAGGAGGGGGGGGGAGGAGAGAGAGGGAGGGAGAGAGAGAGAGAGAATGTTAGTACTAGGTCAGTAACCAAGATGGCAAAGCAGAAGCAGTAATTCAGCCAAATTCTCCCAACTTTTCCCTCCAAACATTGAATTAACATGTCAACTGAAATGCTAAAGCAGCATAGCCAAGAGAAGGGCAAAGTTAGATATTTTTCCATGCCAAGACAAGTTGGAAGAAGTTGGAAAGAAGAGATCTATGACTCCAGGGTCAGGGCTGGCCAGGAGTATATATTGTAGTTAAAACAGGGGGATGGGGGTGAGTCTTGAAAGCAAATGCAGCTGAGCCTCCAGCAGCAGTAGCTTTGGAAACTCTCAGTCTTGAGAAAGAAAAGGAATTAGGCAACTAAGTCAAAAAGAGATTGCAAAGGATCTTGTATTGGCAGTGGTTGTAAGACCCCACAGTGTTTGACCACTCCACTGTCAATATGCAGTTCTGGGTCACAGTTCTAGAATGGGAAGAACAGCTTGTGGTCAGTCACAAGAGAGTAAGGGTCACAATTCTCGACTCAAAAAGACAAGTACTGCAGCTGCCTGGGAGCGTAAATCATTCCTTGGAGAAGACCAGAGTGCTGTCCAGGAGATCAGGAACCATAGCTTTCCACAGATTGCACCAATTTGAAAAAAACCAAGAACTTTTATAACCATAGAACTTGCTTTGAAAATAACAAAAACCAAAAATAGAGGAGCAGACCCCAATTTAAGCATTAAGTTCAAAGAAAAAAATAAGGTGGGAAAATGGGGAAAAAAAACTTTGTCACAAAAAAACTTTGTCACTTTGTTACTATGGTAAGAAGGAAGATCAAGATGCAAACTCAGAAGACAACAAAATGAAAAGAGCTAGAAGAAAACCTCAAAGGAAAATAAATAACTAATTGTATACAAGCCTGATAAAAATTCATAAAAATTAAAAAAAAATTGATTTGAGAGGGGAAAAATTGGGAAAATATGTGAAAATAATGCATAGAATAATCCAACAAGAATTCCTAGAAGCAAAGATAAAAGATGTGCATGATAGAGGAAAAATTGGGAAAATGAATGAAAATGATGCAAGAAAATTATAAAAAGAAAATTATTAGCATGGTAAAGCAGACATAAAATGCTGAAGAAAATAAAAGTTTTAAAAAATAAAGGAATGGGATCAAAGATGATGAAGTAAAGGCAGGAACTTCTCTGAATATTCCCAAATTTCCCTCCAAACAACATTAAAGTAACATCTGCAGGGAATTTTGAAATGGAAAAGCCAATGAAAAGATGAGGTAATTTTTTTTTTCAAAACCAAAACAACTTAGAAGGTCAGCAGAAAATATTTGTCTTAATGAGGTAAGAATGGAGTGAAGTCCAGTTGAAGTCATATCCCAGTAAATCAGCAGGAGGCTCTGTGTGTATGTGTGTGTGATTATATTGGCAGGGGTAGCTTCTGGAACTCTCAGAAACATTTTGTAAGAGTATTCAGGAGAAAGTTACAGAGGACCCTTTGCCAGCACTTGGAACAAGATTCTGTTGCATTGCCCAGTGAATCTAGTTATAGTTCTCGGTGAGGAGGCACTAGTAGGAAGGGGGGACTTAGAGTCCCCAGGTAGAAAGGATTATTTATGGTAATTCATATACCAGAACAGAGACCAGGAGAGAATTGATCACAAATTTCCTTAGTTCATACAATCTTGAAAGAACTGAAAACTTACAAACCCCCCCAGAACAGCAGAAAAAAACTTGAAGCTTGGGACAGTGCCCCTTCATTCTTGGAACTGAGTCTAATTTTAACATAAAATTGAATCAAGAAAAATAAACAAAAACACAAAAAGAAGCTGACTATAAAAAGTTACTATCCTGAAATGGAAGAGCAAAACACAAATTTAGAAGATAACAAAATTGTTCAAAACCACACACAAAACTTCAAAGAAAAAAGAGTGAATTGATATCAGACCACAAAAGAATTCCTAGAAAAGCTAAGTAAGGGTTTTAAAATTAAAAAATAGAGAATTAAAAAAATGAGAGTGATTCAAGACAATCATGAAATGAAAGAGTCAATAGCTTGATAAAGGGGACACAAAAATATAGAAGAAAATAAGACTTGAAAAAACAGAATCGGCAAAATATAAAAGGCACAAAACACCAAGAAGAGAGTCTCTTAAAAAACAGAATTGGCCATATGAGAAAAAGGGCATGAATATTCATTGAAAAGGACACAACAACAACAACAACAAAAAAGAGTAAGTGGTTCAAGGGAAAAAGTAGGTGAAAAAGCTCACTGTATAAAAGTAAGCTTTAAAAATTAGTAGAGTAGACAAGTGGAAACTAATAGCTTCATGAGGCAACAAAATACAATCAAGCAAAATTAAAAGAATTGGGAAAAGTAGAAGAAAATTTTGGAAAAAAGTGACCCAGAAAAATAGATCCTGGAAAGATCATTTGAGAATCATTGAACTATTTGAAAGTCATGTGTAATTAGTCTTTGATGTTTAACTTATATTTCTTTGAATTGTATATGTCAAATTTTCTATCACGTTCGGGTCTTTTTGCAACAAAATCCTGAAAGCTGGATGTTTCATTGAATGGCCTTTATTTCTTTTCAGGATTATGTTTAATTTTGGTGAGTATGATATTTTTGGCTGTAATACCAATTCTTTTGTTCTGTGTTATACAATATTTTAATACTTGCAGTGTATTAATGTAGCCACTGATAGATCTTGTATGGTTCTAATTGTGGCTCCTCCACCATATTTAAATTGTTTTTTTTTTCCTTGTTACTCCAAAGATTTTCTCCTTGATTTGGTAGTTTTGCAATTCATTTATGATGTTTCAATCGGTTTTCATCACTGATTTTCTTCATCTCTTTCAAGTGATGATTGGTCGATTTTTTTTCTATTTCTACTTTCCTCCCTTGTTATAACACTTCAGGAATATTTTCCTTATTTCTTCAATTATTGTATCATTTTTTTATCTTAGCTTTCATAAAATCTAATTCTTATATTTCCTCTTCTTGATCTGTTTTTCAGAACAGTTGTTTTTCTTATGAGATCTCATATTCTCTTTTCTTTTTTGATTCTTTATATTGTCTTATCATTTCTTCTCTCATAACTTGCTAGCTTTCCTGTTGTTTTCAAGATCCCTAATTTTCAAGGAGTTATTTTCTTCCTTCAGATTCTTGATCTCCTTTTGTAGTTGGTTGACTCTTCATAATTTTCTTGTTTTCTTATATTTTTCTTAATTTTCCCCCTCAATCTCTTTCATTTGATTGCAAAAGTCCTTTTTGAGTTATTCTATGAATTTTTTATGGACAGGTGACCATATATCATTATTCTTTGGAATAAAAGTTTTTTTTTTGTTTTTTTTTGCTTCAGTATCATTCTTTGAAGATGAACCTCATTCTTCTCTGTTCCCATAGTAACTTTCTTTGGTTCTTTTTTCTTTGCCTATTCATTACAAGAGACTCAGTAAGGACAAACTGTTAATATTTTATGTTAAAAAATATGAACCATGTTTAAAACATTAAAAATGTCAACTATATATCTAAGATTATTATTGGTAATGGGGTAGTTTATAAGAAAGACTGAGGTAGAGCTTATATGATGTGATTCTAAAAGGCAAAATAATATAGGAAATGGTAAAAAAAAAAAAAGAGTGGTTATATTCTACAAATGAGGTGCAAGAGGAAAAAATGAAAATAGATGAGGGAGAAGGCCTGATAGTTCTGGAGCCTTACTGTAAATTATAAGGAAATAAGACAGGGAGAGAATAAGATAAAGGGGGTATAGAAGGATGTAAAGATTAAAGTGAATGAAATAAAGTATGTAGTTTAATTAGAATGAGATTATAAAAGGAGGGACAGGGAAGAAGGAGAGGATAAGGGTTAGAAATAGCACTAAGGTTCATGGAGATAGAGCATGTTAAGTAATAGAAAGGCAAGGTAGCAGGTAGAAGTAAAGCAGAAGAATCAAGGATAGGAAATAAGAGACACACACAAACATAATAATGATGTTCAGGAATGGAATGTTTTAGAAAAAACAGGGGTAGATAGTAATCATTGATTTAGTCAAAGTTATATGTAAAACAGATTTAATCAAAAGAGAAAAATCGGGAACTACACTAAATGTCAACCATATTAATATTGTTTTAGGCTATTTAAAATAACTAGACAATTTATGGGGTAGGAAATAATGAGTTAGTGGATTTGAAAAAATATGGAAATCTTGGTTTTATGAAGGATAATGTTATCCATCTACAGAGAAGAGGACTAACAAGTGTATAAACATATAGATCCATATGAATGTATATGTGTATATTTCTAGATATCTACTTATGTGTGAGTATGTATATGAATATATGCATATATTTATTATACATATATATATACATTTATATGTATATATACTTTTCTTGGGGGAGATGAGAAGGAAGAAGGGAAAAAATGAATGAAGTTAAAAGTGTTCAGAAAAAACAAAAAAAAATCTACAAGGAAACGAAAAAATGGACAGTTCTGAACACACTGTGTAGTATTTATTGTCTAAGCTTTCTTAAAAATGAAATTTATTATTTCATATTTTGAATTGTTTCTTATATTCTGCTCTGCACATGACAATGCTTCCCCCATATTGGGTTTAAGTTTTAAATAAATAAACAAATCTGATTTTTAAAATGCTTTAAATCACTATTGATGAGAGAACTGCAAATAAAATCAACTCAACACACCTATCAAATTCGCTAATATGACAGCAGAGGAAAGTGACAAATGTTGAAGGGGAATTGGGAAAATTATGATATTAATGTATTTTTGGTGGAATTGTGAACTGATTCTATCATTCTGGAGAACAATTTGGAACTATGCCCAAAGGGCTAAAAAATCCAAAAATACCACTATTGGATCTGTATCTCAAAGAAATCAGAAAAAAAGAGAGTGAGGGAAACATTTTTATATATGCAAAAATATTTACAGCAGCTTTTTTGTACTGATCACCTCATATAAAATACACGCACAAAAAAGAGCATTTTTTTTATAGAGGAGAGGAAAATGTGGGAGGAAAACCACCCTTGAACCTCATCCTTATTGGAAGTAGTTCAAAGCCAGAATATATATCTATATTCTATATCTATGGATAGACAGACAGATATAGATAGATAGATACATAGATAGATAGATAAACACATATACAATTGGGCAGAGAAATCAATCTTACTTCACAGGAAAGCATAAGGAATAAGGTAAAGCAGGGAAGGGTGGTGATAAAAGCAAGGGGATATTAAGAAAGGCAGTGGTTAGAACTAAAATAGACTTTAAAGAGAAATAGGGAAAAGAAAAGAAAAAATAAACAGAAAAATAGAAGAAAGGGAAAAATACTAAGTCAAATATTATGTAAAGTATAAGAAAAATAGGTAAAAAAAAAAGCAGTCCTACCAAATTTCTTCTGTGACACAAACATATTTTTGTACCTACACCAGTGAGAGCAAAAGTAAAAATCAAAGAAAATGGAAAAAAAGATTGTTTAATAATTGAAATTTTCGTTAGCTGAATAAAAGTATTTGGATCTCTTGTGCAGAATCATTAAAAGCATCCTTAATACAACTTCAATAATAGACAATGTGATGGGGCAATATGTGCCTCTGGGTACAAGCAAGAGCTCCCAGATAATTTTAATTTCTTCTTGAAGAGCTCAATATTTTGACTTTTTTTTTCTTTTAAGTTTGGACATTATATTTGACATCTTTTTTAAATGATATCTATTGAAAATATTATTAAAAGATTAAAAAAAAACAGATTAAGGTTAAATCCAAAAGATTATAGGTAACATTTTGATCCATGATAATGATGTAGTTTAATAATCAAATTACCAAGAACATTGTGAAATTGTATTTCTAAAATGTGGGTGTTGTTTTTAAGTCTGAGAACATTTTTATATCTAATTCCAGCACCCAGAAGGTATACTTAGAGAATCCTACAGAAGAATCAACTTAAAAAACTACTAGAAACAATTCACAATATTAACAAAGTTGCAGGATACAAAATAAATCCCCATAAATTATCAGCATTTTTATATGTTACCAACAATGGTAGCAGGAGATACAAAGAGAAATTATATTTAAAATTACTGTAGATAATATAAAACATTTGAAAGTCTATTTGTCAAGGCAAAGTCAGGATCTATATGAAAACAATTACTAAACACTTTCCAGATGAATAAAGTCAGTTCTATTAATAAATAAGTTCTATTTAATTGGAAAAATATCAAGTGCTCAAGGGTAAGTCAAGCTAATATAATAAAAATGACAATACTATTCAGACTAATCTACATTAATCTACAGATTAATCAGTTCCATACCAATCAAATTTCCAAGAAATTACAGAGCCAGAAAAAGTAAAAACAAAGTTCATCTGAAAGAACAAAAGGTCAAAATTTTCAAGGGAATTAATGAAAAATGCAAATTAAGGTGACCTAGCTGTGCCAGATCTAAAACTATATTATAAAGCAGTGGTCATTAAAACCATTTGGTACTGGCTAAGAAATAGAGTTGTCTATCAGTGGAATATGTTAAGTTCACAAAACACAAGTCAATGATTATTGTAATCTAGTGTTTGATAAATCCAAAGACCCCAGCTTCTGGGATAAGAATTCACTTTTAAACAAAAATTGCTGGGAAAATTGGAAATTGATATGGCAGAAAGTAGACATTGACTCACACCTAACACTGTACACCAGGATAAGATTGAAATGGGTTCACAATTTAGACATAAAGAGTAATACTATGAGCAAATTAAAAGAACAAAAGATAAGTATACCTTTGAGATCTGTGGAAATGGAAGGAATTTGTGCTAAGGAAGAACTCACATTGTGAAATGCAAAATAGATAGTTTTTATTACAGTAAGTTAAAAAAGCTTTTGTGCAAACAAAACCAATGCAAACAAGATTAGAAGGGAAGCAATAAACTGGGGGAAAAATTATATCTAATAGTTCTGACTTAGGCAAACTCTAAAAAGCAGTGGTAATAACCATGATTTCAGATTAGGCTATAGTAATTATAAACATGATACAAAGAGATAACTAAGAAAATTATATTATGCTTAAAGTCACCATAAAAAACAAACAAACAAATTTAATGGATACTGGGGTAAGGAAGAGGAAGAGAAGGTAATAAAGATTTATATAGTAGTTATGTGTCAGGCACTTTGTTTTGTGGTTTAGAAATTATTTCATTTGATCCTCACAGTAGCCATGTAAGGTAGTTGCCATTATTATCCTTTTTATAGTTGAGGAAATTGAGAAATGATTTGCCTAAAGTCACACAACTGGTAAATGTTTGAGACTGGTTTTGAACTTGGGACTTCCTGACTCCAGGCTTGGCATTTTATCCAGTATCATCCATTTATAATAAATAAGAAAGTCAAATTTCTAGCCTAGACTTGAATCTAGAGCTGAATAACACTATTTCTTAAGTTCTTCACTATTTCTTAAGTTCTTCAATATTCTTTGATTAATGATCAGATTATTTATTGAATGTTAATATACAAAAAGAAGTAATAACTAACAGAATTTAAAGTGGGTCATTTTTATAGGTAATTTACAAACTGATTCTTAGTACTTTTTTCCTGCACTCTAATACTGCCTACATAGAAGCAGAAGAGGAAAAAAGTAAATTACCTATAAAAATGACCTACTTCAAATTATGTTAGTTATTACCTCTGTTATATATTAATGTTTAATTCCCCATATGGGGGAAAAACATTTTATATTCTTCTTTGTTTTATGATTGGACACTGTGCTAGTAGGGAGCTTCTCAAACTTACCTAAGTTAATATTCATACTGGTGGAATTTGTCACAGTTTTCTAAAAGGAACACAGCATAAGGAAATTAACAAATGTTTAAGTGGATATGTTCAAAAACCCCAAATCATTTTGAATCTCTCAAATGATACTCAAATAATAATTCAAGGCCTGATGAAAAATACTTAGTCATTATATTAAAGTGGCTTACTCATTTCTATTTTATTACAAAATACAATTGTAAGAAACTATGAGATGATTATTTCAATTCAACTTGTGAGCAATTTTTGTTAACAATCAATTTTTTTGGTAAGGAAAACACGTCATTGCTTAACCCTGAGGAACTTTTCTGCAAATAATTCTGTGTTTATTTTGGCCTCTAATGCTTAGTTTTAGAATTAGAATATTAAGTAGTTATTTGAAGTACCTGATTCATTGAATGGCTTGTTCTTAGCCATAGAGCTAGAAAGACCTTAATGGATAAGTTAGTGAGTTCAACTCCTAATTGTTCAGATGAAAAAAGATGGAGTAGTTAATTTAAAACAACAGAAAGAGAAGTGCTAGAGCCAAGAAGTATGCTATGATTTCCAATTCAGATTCTAAAGTTAGAGAGAAGATACATAGATTTATGTATTCATGCATGTGTTTATTTCTATATATATATATGGTATAAGCAAATGTTTGCATACATTTATTTCCTTTTAGTATACACACACAAATATATATGTGTGAGTACATAAATATATATGTATATATGTGTGTACATATGTATATACATGTATGTGTATGTGCTAATACATTATATATGTAAGTTTATATTTGTATATATATATCCAAGCAGGCTAAAGGGACATTATTATTATAAGAAAAAACACTGATTTTGCAGTCATAATCTAATATAATTAAAGTATATCTTTCAGAATTTGATTCCTCTATTCATATCAGTATTTTATTAACATGAATTCATGCTATATATTTCAAGCTATTGTCCTGTAATATGAAACCTGGATTCTAGGACTAATAGATCAAAGAAAACTATTTTGCTATTTTTTTCTAAAAGTTTAGCTTTACTTAGGATCTTGGGTAAAAAACATATGGATAACAAAGAATAATGAAAAAGTGGTTTCTCATAGAAAGATTTACTGTATTTTGATATAAAAGGAAGTTCTTATATAACAATGTTACATTATCAATTATCTATAATTTAATATGTTTATTATTAAAAGGTGAATCCTGAGTCTGATTCCCCTTTGTATTCTTTTATTAATCTTCCAGATTTATCTTTCATTTACCTCATCTATTGCCCATTTTTGATATTTTGTTTGTTCAATGAATATACCATTGTTTCTCCTTCGAGGAGAGCCTTCTTTCCATTGTTTTGCCACATTGAATGCCTGCTCCTTTAAGTTCATAAGATTAAAAAACCAAAATTCATGATTAAGCCAGTGGATAATATCAACAGATATTATCCATGTTCATATAAATCCTTAATAATATGATGGTAGCAGGGAAAATGAAGATAATATTTGAGAAAAGGAATTGGTATTATATTAAAATTTAATGCATAACCTCAGTCTTTTCATTGCATGAGATGAGGACTATGAGTGTAGAACTTTGCCTATAATGTACTTGGATGATGCATAGATTGAGTTTGCTGAATTGTTTCTATTCTCTTTTTCTTGTTCTTTGTTATATGAAATAGCTGCTAAGACAGGAAAAGAAGGGATATATTGGGAAACCTACATGAAGGAAAGACCAAAGCTATCAACCAAATATTTTTTTAAATAAAGTGCCATATAAATCTTACTAAAATGGAATTTTCCAAATTGGAAATTCATCCTACCTCCCTCTTTCCACTTAAATTATACACCAAGATGATACCTTCATTTTTTAAATTAATCAACAATTTTTATTAAGCATCTTATTTCCAGGCAATGTGCTAGGTTCTGCAGATACAAAGACAAAAGTTATAGGAAAAGTATCTGCAATCAAAGAGCCTTCATTCTATCATAAGAGACTATATGTATGTGCCTGTTGTTATTAATCAGTTTATTCAGTCTTGTCAGACTCTTTATGACCTCATCTGGTGTGCTCTTGACAAAGATACTGGAGTGGTTTGCTATTTTCTTTTCTACTTTATTTTACAGATGAGGAAACTGAGGCAAGTAAGTTAAGTGATGTGTCAAGGGTCAGACAGCTAGTAAGTACATGGGGCCTTATTTGAATTCAGGGAGATGAGTCTTCTTGACTCCAGGTCTGATATTCTATTCACCATAATACCTAGATGCTCTATGTGTATATGCATATGGCACAAAATAAATACATGATTTTACAAATACCAACACATGGCTCATTGAGAAATAACTTTAGTTAGTGAGTTAAACTTTCCTTTAGGTATTAGAATCTGGAAAATAGACATTTTTCATGGGTTACAGATCACTGAATCATAAATTGTCAATGTTGATATGGTTCATTGCTTCCATAATATGTTAATCCCCTGTCTTATGACACACAGTCAGCCTGGCATAATAAATAGATGGTTTTATTTTGAATAAAGAAAACTCAAGCTAAAATCTTAGTTCAGATTTGTATTGCCTATGTGAGAATAGACAAGTCACTTAAATATCAGTTTCCCCATTTGTAAAAATAATAAAAAAACTATAGTTGTACCTCACATCATAGATATGAATAGAATGTGAGATAAGAGATGCACAGTGCTTTGTAAAACTTAATTTGCTATATGAATGAGAGTTATTATTGGTCAAAGACCTAATATTTAGAATGTACACAGCTATATTGATATTTATATATGATCTCAAAACTGTGTTGTTCCCATTTCATTTAATTTGTAGCAAAAAAGTGAAAATAAAATAAAATTCCATTTTGCAAGATATTAGGATAAGTGAATATTGAGGTAAGGAAGCTCTTTGACTCCCTTTTTATTATTAATTATTCAGAAGTTATTCAAAGTACAAGGTACAAAATCAAACAACAAAGTTTGGAAATAGGAAATCAAATTATTAATTTGTGGCAAAGTTTTATTTCATAACTTCTGTAAGATTTTGTTACATGATACTTGCAACTAAATAGAGAACATACAAGTCTGAACTTTGATTTTTGCTGGATTATTTTTGAGTTGAACTATATCTATGACTATAGATCATTTTGAAAGAAAGTATTGTGAGCTTAAGTCATTGAGACCCATAGGGAGTTCTCCTATTGAAGTTTCTGCAACAGAGGTTATCTAATGTCCTCACACTATTGTCTGGTTGCTACCCTTTGCTTAAGATGATTCTCTTAGGAGACTCCAAGTCCTGATATATTTTTCTCCTTGGTAAATTTCACAGTTAATATTCCTTCTCGGTATTCAAAGCCCTCATCAATGAAAGAATGGCTTTAGTTGATAGTATCTCTCTTATCTCTGCCTCTAGTCACAATCCCATTTGATTTAGACCCAATTCAAACTGCAGCCTTGCATTGAATCTCTCTATCTACTGGTTTCATTTTACCAATCTAATTTTCTCATTCTTATTCCCTCCATAGTGTTCCTCCTACACCAGTATGCTTATCATCACCTTTATATGCTCTGCTCACTGTCCCGTGGTGGCTTAGGGTAGCCTACCCAATCCATATCACATTCAAATCCCTAACAGATTTTTTTCTGTTTTATAATTTCTCCACAATAGGAAGGGTCTCTCCCCAAATACATACAAACTGTTACTTTAAAAATCTCCCTCACAAATTTGATTCATCCCACAATGATCTTTGCTTAACTGAGAATTTCATCATTATATCATAATAATATAATATGATATAATTATATCATAATAATATATTATATAATAATTATGATATATTGTGACACTATATAATTATATCATAATTATGATATGATTATATATACTATATTGTGGTATCATAATTATGATATAATTATATCATAATAAATAATGCTGTAATTATGATATGATTATAGCATAATAATATATTGTGATATAATAATTATGATATAATTATAGCATAATAGTATATTGTGATAACATAATTATGATATAATTATATCATAACATCATATGTCAAACAAATACAAAGGAGTCTCTGACTATAGAATGAAAGTTCAAGTCTCTCTTAGCTCTGCCAAATATTGGCTGCATAGCTTTGGGAAAGTTACTACATATCCTAGTTTGTGCATTTGATAAATAACGATCAATGAGCTTTTTCATTTCCTTAGGAATTTTCTTTTGGTATTTCATGCATTAAAAATTGGCAATTTATATCTAAAACCTAGTTTTCTAAATATGTCACATAGAGTATCTTATTTGGTTCTCTCAGTAATAGTAACTATTATTTGCATAGAAGTTTATGGCCTCTGCTTTACAAATATTATGCCCTTTATCTTTACAAAGTCTTAGGAGGTAGGTACTATTATCATTTTCTGCATTTTATAGGTCTAGCATTCTATTGTTTATGCTATCTAGCTACAGAGTGTACTCTCATTTCCATTTTTCACAGATGATGAAAAACCAAACCAAACCAAAACAAAAGAAATCAAACAAACAAAACAACCTCACTCTCAAAGTGCTTACTCTGAGGCTCAGTTTTTCTTTATCTGTAAAATGGATATAATAATGTAATTCAGCCATAGTCATATAGCTAATTAAATATCAGAGGAAAGATGTGAAACCAGGACCTACTGACATTCAATGCAATACTCTTTCTGCTTTTCTATCCTCTTTAAATCTGTTTAAAGAGAGGAAATTAGCTGGGTTTTCTGCTAGCTTTTACCGTCTATATTCTAACTGATGCTTCACATTGAAAGGACATTATCAAACTACAATAGAAGGCTTTTTTTTTCCTTTTACCAAACACCTATTGTAAATTTTCAATTTATCTTTATCAATGTTACTTCCCTTTGTGAAAATTGCTGGGTTATTTTAGTATTTATATAGAGTTTTAATGCCAGTAGTTTGTCAGAAAAAGTTTCATCTGAATAAAAACTTCTCAAATGGTAAAACAATACTTTATAAAGAAGGAAGAGGAGCAAGAGGAGGAAAAGGTGAGGAAGAGAAGAGGAAATCTTAGTAGCAAAAGTATACTTTTTCATACCATTCATAACAGTAAATAAGGAATGGGAGGTGAAATTTCCTCCTCTCCGTTTTTCAACTGCTTTTTTTTGTCATGGACAAACCAAATTGCCATCTCTGACGATAGACATTTTGAAAGTTACAGTTCAATCCCTTCTGTGAAGACTTATTTTTAAATTTTTATTGCATCTAGTTCAGAATCAGAAGAGAAAATTCGGATATCTCCAAGACAACTATTTTCCTGCCAGCCTAAATCAGATTTTATCTGAGTACATCTGGTAGAATAATGCAGTTGTAAAATAGAAAGATAAATGAATAAAAAAGTAAGTGTATGAGTGGATAAATAAGTAAATAAGTGAGCAAATAAAAACAATTATTAAGTAAATATAAGAATAAGCAAATAAATGATAGAATTAGTAAGGAAATAAGCAAAATGTCAAGAAAACCAATTTGATAGATAAATAAATGATAAAAGCACATACATACACTGAAAGAAAAAAATGGATCAAAACGCTTTATTTTTAATAGCATGAAAAGCTTACTATTGAGCTGACATAACAAACCAAAATCTGAAGACTTTATTCACTTGAAGTAAACTTTAATTTTTAGTCATAGTTCAAAACATTATTTGAGTTTTTTAATCTTTACTAGTTGTATAGATGCTTACAACTTGTTGCAAGTTTCTAGTTTTTATATCATCTGGCAGAATAATACAAAAAAGTATTAATTTTTTGTGATCCATCCCATTAAAATTTTTAATAGTTCATGCTAATCTCTCAGAGAATATTTTTAGAAGATTTCCCCTTTTGTGAAAGCTAGTAAGAAATAAGTAGTTAGGTTGCACTTGAGGATGGAGTGGTGATAGTATAATGAGGAAAAAATAATCTCCCTGAGTTCAAATCTGTTTCGTTATATTTACTACCTGTGTGACCCTAAGCAAGTCCCTTAATCCTATTTGCCTCATTTTGGAGAGGGAAATGGCAAACCACCACAGCAATTTTTCCAAGAAAACCCCAAATTGGGTCATGAAGAATTGGGCACAACTGAAACAACTCAAGAAAAAAAGAAGCTACTATTCTTTTATCCTACCAGCTAAATGTAGGAAAAGTGATGCTGACAGGAATTCATGATATGATTTAACCTTGAATGGAAAACTCCTCATTTATGCATGGAACCCTTGAAGACAGAGGATCATATTGTCATTCTTTTGTCATCTTTTCTAATTGCCTTATTTCTTTACACACACACACACACACACACACACACACACACACACATCTGAACTTCTTGTGTACTCCAAAATCCTAGTCTCTTACAAAACAGGGAAGGGAATGAAAGGAATAAATATATATTAAACCCTTATTATGTGTCAGGAAATATGCAAAGACCGTTTTAAAAATTACCTCATTTGAATCCTTCCAACAAACCTTGGAGGCAGATAATTTCCTCAATATAAAAAGTGAATAATAATAGTGAGTCAAACAGAAGTTAACTTACAGGCTTCATTCATACATCTAATGTGTCTAAGATGTCTGAGGTCAAATTTGTATTTAGGATTTCCCAACTCCAAGCAATTGCTCTATTTACTGTGCACTTAATTTGTTTGTTTGGTGTCATTTATAGTTAAAAAGAACTAAAATGACATCTCTAAGTTGGGGTCAAGATACAGTGTGTCTGAGGCTGATCAGATCAACACAAGCACAGTAAGCTCTATAACAGTTTGGGGAAAATAGTCCATATAAACATTTGAAGCAGAGATGTCTATATATTTGTGTATTTCATATTTTTTGCAGCTATTTCTTTGCAATTCTGCTGTATTCATAGAGCACAATACCTTTTTTTGATGTGGGTGCATCATTTTTGACAGGTCTGTGCCAATATCTCCAATGTCTCACAATAAATTTTAAAGTTCTTCAGAGAAATTTTGAAAGACTATTATTATAATTTTTCTTCTGAATTTTATGTGGGCACTTGCCTTTTACAACCTCTCCATAAAATAGTATTTTAGGCAAATATACATTTGGCATTTGAATAATATGGCCAGCTCATCAGAGTTTTGCCCTCTGCAGTAGAGTTCGAATGCTTGGCAGGTGAACTCCAAAATTGTCCTAAGACAATTCATACAACGATGAGGTGAGAAAATTAGTTCCATAGACTTTCAGCTTGGTAGGCGAATCCCTTTCCTTTGAAGCCTTCCAAATACTGAACTATTTCTAGTGATGTATATGTCAACCTGGATATCTATGTATACATCCCTGGAAAATATACTACTAGAGTAAGTGCACCTATCCACAGTATTCTAATTTTCTCCCTTTGCTGTAACTGATGATTGAACATATAGGTGGTACAATGCTGGATGATGAAAATCCTGTGTTTTCTTGATGTTAACTGTCACATCAATTTTAAGACAAGCAGCAGCAAACTGATCCATATTTTGTTGCATCTATGCATTGAGTTCAATATATATTCTCAAGGGCAATAATTATATAAAAACCCACTTTTAACAAGTAAGATAGATTTTTCCTGCTGACCTTTTCTTAGGCTGGAATTTTTTTTCCAATCTATCCTTTTGATGTTTCTCACACTACAAAATTCATTTTGAGATATTATTTAACTTTACTTGGAGGATAATTTGGAAAAGATGAGTCCTAACCTTTATTCCATTATCTTGGCTCCACCAATAAGCAGTTAGATTTAACACATACTTTGCATGTTTCTAGTAGAAGCATTCTTAAATAAGAATGAATTCATGTTTAAAATATTTACCCTAGTTTTAATGTTAGCAAAATATATCTTTATATAATTTACTCAAAAGTACCATCTAGTTTGCTTTTCCAGAACTTTGGAAATAATTATTCATTTTATGAATTTATAATCACGTGGAAGCTATATCTTTTCTTTTCACCTTCATTTAAAATTGCCATATTCAAAGTAGTGTTTTGACATATTGTCATTAAAAAAGAAAATATCATTCTGGCTCAAGTCAGAAGCAATACATATTCAAAGTTTTTCCAGATGTCTCCAATCATATTACTTATCCCTGACCGATTATAATTGCCACAAATATACTTTTCTTTTCAATTTGGTATTTGGGAACCTAGCATTGTGAATAAGAAACCAATAATTTCTTATCAGCAGAAAGCTATAATTTTATATATATATATATATATATAAGTTAATAATATATATAATAGTTAATAATATATAATAGTTAATATATATACATATATATATATTAGTTAACCTTCCTAGCTACTATTCATTAGTATCTTGCTAGCACTAACAATGTTTATATTTTGATATATAGTTTTTGTGTGACTACAGACTAGACTATAGACTGGATTTGTAACTTTTCTATATCAATAAGTAGCATTCTTGTCAGAAATATCTTGTCAGGTTGTAAGAACAGTTGATTAAGAAGCCATATATTCTCCAATCCTTTAAACATGTCCTCATTCTCAGTATCTACAATCTTTCTCTGTAATCTCATCAGCTAATGTGTAAAATTATTAGCTCTATTTAAATAAATTCCATATCTACATAATTACTCTATTTCTATTTTAAGTCCTACTCCCTCATTAACTGCTAATTGATGAACAGTTCCACCTGGATATGTCCCATATTCATCTCAAACTCATTATGTCCAAAACAAGATTCAAAGTTCAATTAAACTTCATGTACTTCAGAACTTCTGTTAAGAATACTACCATCCTTCCTGTTCACCAGCCTTGGTGAATCTTGAAATACTCTTTGATTCTTCCCTTTCCTTTATATCCTATACCCAATAAAAATAGGTTATTGGATTTCAAGTCTCATTATTCATCAAAGCCCTGCTGACAAATGTAACTGGATTACACTCACTCTTATTCTCTTGAGACAGCACTGATCCCATCCTCCAAACTGACATCAGTATTGACAGAATATTGACAAAAGTGTCTTCCAGAAAATGTCATTTTAGCTGAGACTTGAAGGAAGCCAGAAGATAGACATAAGTGTAGAGAACTTGAACAGACTCTATGTCATGAGTTTGGGTCAGAGCTTATACCCCTCCTGTTCCTTTGAGAAGCAGGCTCAGAGTTCAGCCTGTTCTCCAGGAGAAGCCCTTAAAGGCCACTAGGAAAATAAATAGAAAAGTGCTGATGTGGCTCTCACAGGACAGAATCCAGGTGTTTCTTATCTTATGTAGTGTTAACCTAGGTCAGCTGAGTTTGCCCTAAAATAAAAGGAATCATTTTCCATCTCCCACCTGACTCATGCTTTAGTTCATTCAGCTCATCCCTAGCCAATCCTTTCCCAGACTAAACTTTTTGGTTCAAGAATTGCTGGTCTGGCTGCAACAGATGAGGAGAGAGAGAATTCCACTTCTAGAGACATTGCATGTGACATTCAGTGACATTGCATGGAGGCAAGGGATGGGATTTATTTTACAAGAAACAACAAGGCTTATTTTGATCTTCAATGACCATATTTGACAATTCAATCAAAACTGTTATTTCCTTAAAAATCTTTATGAAAGTTAAGAAAATGTGGAACGTTGTTTCTTCTAATTTATCTGTCACCAGTTATATATGCTCAAATAAGGTTATTCTGGGCATTATCAATATCACCAATTTCTATCAAATTGTGAAGAGACATATTCTAGAAAATAATTTCTTACATCATAAAGTTTCTGCAAATGTGGAATATTTTAATCTTTTCTGTCAATACTTTAACCTTTATCTTCTCTGTTCAAACTTTGTGGAAATAGTATGTGACCCACGTACATGGCAGAGCCTCTCCAAAGGTGGCACTTGTCAAATGAAAGCTTTCAGCACTTTTCCTGCAGCTGATATAAAGATTTCATCAATCTTTTCTCATGTTTTTCCAAAGTTTTTCTTAAGACAATGACAACAAAATATACCAGTACCTTGAGGTAACTCATGTCTCAGTTTTTGCAAAGTGACAGATGTACCCAATATGCCAAGGGATGTGTGGTCAAACAGGTAAACAAATCAAACTGACCAAATAAAAGCAATCTCTACTCTGCCTTCCATAGAAATTTAGTAACTGTTCATGTCCAAAAGAAATCAACAAACACTGGCTTTCAAGAAGATAATCCAAGACATCTTTTTGTCAAGTTGACTCAAATTTTAAAAAAATAATTAAGGACTTACTATGTGATAGTCACTGCACCTAGAACTAGGGATTTGAAGAAAGGTAAAAAGGAATCCATGCTTTCAACAACTCATAGTTTAATAGGAAAGATAGCATAAAACACATATACACAGTTGTGTTGAGACATTATATACAGAATAAAGTGGAGACCATCTGAAAATGAAGGCATTAATGGTAGAATTCATTTGTGAATCCATTTGGTTCTGGGAATATTTTTCTTAGAGAGTTCATTGATGGTTCTTTCAATTTCTTTTTCCAAAATGGGAAGTCTATTTCCTCTCTCATTAATTTGAGAAATTTCTATTTTTATAAATGTTATCCATTTTACTTAAATTAACATATTTATTTGTATATAATTGGACAACAGAGCTCCTCAAAGTTGCTTTAATGTCCTCTTCATTGATGGTGAATTCACACTTTTCATTTTTGATACTGATCATTTGGTTTTCTTTGTTTTTTAAATCAAATAAACCAATACTTTATCAAATGTTTTTAACTGGCTCCTCATTTTATTTATTAGTTTAGTGGTTTTCCTTCTTTCAGTTTTGTTAATCTTGTTTGATTTCCTGGATTTCCAATTTGGTGTTTAGCTAGAGATTTTTAATTTGTTTTTTTGCAAGGCTTGTTGTTCTTGTCACATGCCAATTAATTGATCTACTCTATCTCATTTTCTTGATGGAGATATTTTAGGAACAAAAGTTTTCCTTTATGTACTGTTTTGGTTACATCTCATAAGTTTTAATAGATTGTTTTATTGTCATTCTCTTTAATGAAATTATTTACTGTTTTTATTTTTTTCCTTTGATATTCTATAGAAATTCAATTAATTTTAATCTGTTTATGCAGTAATTTATTGGATGTTATTTTATTTTCTTATGATGTGAAAAATTCTATTCAGTATTTATCCTTTTCCATATTTGGCTGTAAGCTTTTATATTCTAATATCTGGGTCATTTCATATAGGTACCATGCACTAGTAAGAGAGGTATATTATTTTTGATTCCCATTCAATTTTCTTCAGAAGTCTATTATATATAATGCTTCCAAAATTGTATTCACTTCTTTATTTCTTGCATGTATATATTAGATTTAGCTAATAAAAGATAGAGAAGAAAGTTGAGTTTCTCCTCTGTATATTTTTCTATTGTAACTCATTTAACTTCTTTAAATTTGGATGTTATGCCATTTGGTACACATATATTTAGTATTAATATTATTTTATTACTTTCTTGGCTCTGGTACCATTTAGTGAGATACAGTTTCCTTCCTATCCTTTTTAACAAGATCTATTTTTGCTTTTGCTTTGTCTGAGTTCATGATGCTACCCCTGCTTTTTATTTTTTTTTAATTTCAGATGAAGCATAATAAATTCTGCTCGACTCCCTTATTTTTATTCTGTGTTTCTCTTGTAAACAACAAATTGTTGTTCAAATTTTTGATCAACTCAACTCAGAAAAGAAAATAATCTATGGCCAGAAAAATTATATTCATCAGGAAGTTTATATATATATATATATTTTTTTTTCTGAGAAAGAAAAAAGACAAACTTTTCTGTTCAAGAAGTTTGAACTACTTGGGCCAAATGAATTTTCCTCTCGTGTTTCCTTGTAAATTTTTGTTTATTTGTGCACTTATTGCCCTCCCCTTGAACCTGAATTTGGGAGTCTGTGACGTGTGACCTAGGTTTTACATACCCACACAATCTATAAAGATTCCATTATAGATTGCAAATTTTAACTTTCACTATAAAATTATTGTTATTTTTACTTAATAGTATTTTTTCAAGATAGTTTTCAACATTCATCTTTGCAAGATTTTGATCTCTAAATTTTTCTCCTTCTCTGTTTTCCCTTCCACCTCTCCAAGATAACAAACAATCTCATATAGGTTATACAACTGTGTATTGTATACCATACATAATAATGTTAAATATATTTTCACATCAGTCATGTTGTGAAAAAAGATTCAGAACAAAAAAGGAAAAACCATGAGAAGGGGGTGGGGGAAGCAAACAACAAAAAAAGTGAAAAGTCTATGCTTTCATCTGCATTCAGACCCAACAGTTCTTTCTTGGAATGTGATCAGCATTTTCCATCATAAGTTACTTGGAATTGTCTTGGATAATTGCAATATTGAGAAGAGCTAAGTCTATCCCAGTTGATCATCACACAATGTTGCTGTTATTGTGTACAGTGCTCTCCTTATTCTCATTTTCTGTTGGATTTGGTCAATCTGATAAGTATGAGATGGTACCTCCTTATTGTTTTAATTGACATTTCTCAAATCAACAGTGATTTAAAGCATTTTTTCATATGATTATAGATAGCTTTATTTTCTTCCTCTGAAAACTGCCTGATAACATTTAACTATTTATCAAGAAGGGAATGATTCTTATAAGTTAGATTCAATTCTCCATATATTGAAATGAGACTATTATCAGAAACACTTGCTGTAAGGGTGTTCCCCTTTTACCTAAGTGAGACAGTCCTTTTTTGAAGTTCTAAGTTATCTTAAGCTGGAAATTTTTCACTCCATCTTTTTTTTTTATGGATTCTCTCACTCCAGAATCTGATTGCAGGCTTGATTTAATATTGTGTCTGAGGGAAACAGGGAAAGGTTCAGTCAACTTCTCGGCTTCTCTCTTCCTCCTTGGTGCCACATCTTCATTATAAAATGTTAACCAGAACATTGATCTCTATTCTTCACAGCATGGCTTTACACCCATAAATCCTGTTTGGGGTTCTAAAGTTACTCTTCAAGAGAGCATATTGGAGAAGAGAGTGGTCAGTAGCAAAGCTTTTGAGGCAGGTAAGAGTGAAAGGAGAAATAAATAAACAGGGGGAAATAAAAATAAAATAAATGGGGGAAATACACAACAATAATAATTGGGAAAATAATTTTGAAACAGTTTTCTCTGTTGAAGGCTTCATTTCTAAAATGTATAAGGAATGGAGTCAAATTTATTTTTAAAAAGAGCCATTTCCCAATTGATAAATGATCAAAAGTTACAAACTATGTACAAAGGGCTATAAAATCATGCATATTCTTTGACCCAACAATACCACTAAAAGGCATGCACACCAATATGTTTTTTAAAAAGGAAAAGGATATATATGTACAAAAATATTTTATATCATGTCTCTTTTCAGCTGAAGAATTGGAAATGAGAGAATACCCATCAATTGGGAAATGACTGAATGAATCATGGTATACTCTTATGATGCAACATTATTGTTCTATTGGAAATGATGAGCAGGATATTCTCAGAAAAACCCAGAGATCTTAGAGATGAACTCAAGCAAAGTGAAATTTACTGTCTATAAAGTAATAGCAATGTTGTGTGATGATCATCTTCAATGACTGCTCTTCTGAGTAATACAATGATCCATGAATACTCTGAAGGACTTCTGATGAAAATTACTATCCATACACAAAGAAAGAACTGATTGTGCCTGAATACAGATTGAAGCACACTTTTTTAAAACTTTATTTTTCTTGAGAGCTTTCTGAAGGGAAATCTATTTTTTTCTTTTATGATTTTCATAGAAATGTTTTCCATAGCTTAATACATGCCTTCTTAATGGAGTGTGGGAGGGGGAGGAAGAGAAAGAACCTGGAACTCAAAGTTTCAACAACAAATGTAAAAATTGTTTTATGTGTAACTGGGAAAAATAAAAATATTAAATATTAAAAAATAAAGTAACTCTTCAGAAACACCATTTATACATCAAACATTGAAGTATGCTAATCAATTAATAAACATTTATTAAGCACTTTCTATGTGCTAAACTATAGATGCAGAATTTGAAAAGATGGGAGGAAATGAGATAGTCCTTGCTCTTCAGAAATGTGCATTATATAGGGGGTACTGTATGTCTAAATACCAAAATAGAAGACTCTCTCTCCTCTCTCTCTCTCTCTCTCTCTCTCTCTCTCTCTCTCTCTCTCTCTCTTTCTCTCTCTCTGTGTGTGTATGTGTGTGTGCATATATGTATATATATATATATATATACAAAATACATATCATGAGGATTTAGGCAGGAAAGAATATTTAAATAGAGGAGTAACATAGAATCCCTTCAAGACAATTAAAATACAGTTTTCTATCAAATGAGAAGAACGTGCATTCTAGGCAGGAGTTTTAAAGCATAGAGATGGAAGATAGGAAATAAATCATAAGAAATAAATCAAATTTGCCTGCTAGTAAAATAAAAGAAAAGTTATAATGTATGATGAATCTGGAAAGATACTTTAGAGCAGAAAAGATTTAAAAACCAAAGAAAGTTTACATGTTATTATAGAGTCGATTGCAGGTAAGGTGAACTTATGATGATGGCTCTTTTCTTAAGGAAAAATCCACAAATAAACCTATTGAGTTTCCCCATATCATCCACATCAAGTCACCTATTTCCTTATCTTTTGCATTCCCTTCCAAATAATACCATCCTTCATTCTATAATCATCATTGTCTAGGCTCAGAGAAAATCACTTATTGAGTATAGAAAAACCATCAATTCTTACCACCATAGCTAACAGCTCTAAATATATAAGGATCAGAGAGACCCTTCTCTTTCATAGACCTTAACAATATATGTACCAATTAGTGAATATTTTACTTTTTTATATAAGCATAAATAACATACATCTAAAATACAAGTAAATAATAAAGTCTATAGAATATTGAATGGACCAGGAGTTAGGAAGTCCTGAGTTCAAATCTAGTCTCAAGTACTTTATAACTGTGTGAGCCTAGGCAAATCATGTGACCCTGTTTTCTTAGTTTCTTCATTTGTAAAATAAGCTAGAGAAGGAACTAGGAAATCACTCCAATATCTTTGTCAATAAAATCTGAAATAAAGTCTCAAATATTTGGATGTGACTAAAATTTGATTGAACAACAAAAATATACATGCATACCATATATTCATCATGATATGCCAGAATTTTTTGTCATTACATTATTATTATTATATAAATTTCTTTTCTGTTTTGGTTCATCTCACTATATATCAGTTCAGTTGAGTCTTCCCAAGTTTTTCTGAAAAACTATCCCCTTCATTATTGCTTTCTTTATGATCTTGCTTTTATTTTTTTAAATATTATGACATTTGCAATAATGTTTTGATTGATCAATACATCAGTGGATCGATAATACTAAACAAAAAAATTGCTTTATATGTAACTGGAGAAAATAAAAATATTTAGAACTTTTTAAAAGTTCGCAGCAACAAAGATGTAATATAAGGTCCAGGTAGCATAGTTAAAATACTCACATGGCCCATTTGATGAAATGACAGTATTAAAAATAGTAGTTTACACTGATGCCCATATCTTGTCTTATAGACAAGATATGACCAGAAGCAATGATTTGTAAAAGGAATGAAAAGTGTTTTTTTTCAAGTCATAACTAGAAGCTTGAATAGTCTTTTTATATAGTATGCTCAAATGCAGTTACTATATACCTTCTTTCCTTTCCTTTTCTTCATGAGCATTGAATTTACTTGTTCTGGATCTGCCATTTTTGTTGCAGAGCAACGAAAGCTTTTACAAAGCAGAGCAAAGAAAATTTTACTCTTATTGGACAAATTACTTCCTATTTTATTAGCCCAGGTTGTAGTGGATTTTAAATTATCATTATAACTCATAGCAAAACATTAGATGAGGAATGAAATAATTTGAACACACAAAACTAAAATCATATGAGGAGAGACATAATTAGGTATGCCTCGGGCACTGCAGATGTCCATTGAATATCATGGGGCAACATTTATAAAAGACTCATAACAATGAGCACTGTAAGTCATCATGCTATAACAAGTATCTTTACAAATGAATTTTATTGTAATTATTTTTTTCTAAAACCTCATGTTGGGGAACTTACATATGATAACTTTTTACTATAAAAATATGATTATTTTATTTTATTTATTTAATATTTTCCCAGTTACATTCAAAACAATTTTTACTTTTGTTTTTATGATTTTTGAGTTCTAGATTCTCTCCCTTATTCCCATCCACAATTAAGAAACCATGGGTGAAGTTACACAAAAAAATTTCCTAACAGTCAAGTTGTGAAAGAAAACATAGGTCTCCCACTCTAGTGAAAATTAAAACCTTTAAGTAAAATTAAGTTAAAAATAAAGAGAGGAATAGAGAAAGTAATAGAGATTGTTTCCATCTATATTCAGACTAGATAAGTTCCTTTTCTGGGTTTGGATAGGATTTTTCATCATAAATCCTTCAGAATAGATGTGAATAATTGTACTACTGATCATGACAAAGTCATTTACATCTGGTCATCCCCGAGCATTGCTATTACTTTGTATACAGGATATTTCATGTTCATGGAGCACTTTCCAGGGTTTTTTTTTTTCCCTGAGAGCATCCCACTCATCATTTTCAAGAGAACAATAATATTCCATCAGAGAAACTTGCTTGGAATTTTTTTTTATAATTACTATTGCTAATTGTATTTCCCTCCATTTATCTTATTTCCTTTCACCCTGTCCATCCTCAAAAAAGTGTTTTGCTACTGACCATTCCCTCACCCAATATGCTATTTCTTTTATCACCTTTTTCCCCTTCCCATATCCCATTCCCTTCCTATCTTCCTGCAGGGTAAGATAGATTTCTATACCCCTATTGAGTATGTATATTATTTCCTATTTCAGCCAATCCTTATGAGAGTAAGAGTCACTCATTTCTCTTTTCCACCTCTTCTTCCCCTCCCCTGTTAAAACATTATCTTACTTTTTTTTATGGCAGATACTTACATTTCTCTTCTCCCTTTCCCTTTCTTCCAATACATTTCTCTCTTAGTCCTTAATTTCATCATTTTTCAAAAGATATTATCTCTTCATATTCAACTCACATCCATAAATTCTGTTTATGTATATTTCCTCTAATTGCCATAATAATAAAAACATTCTAATGAGTTACAAGTATCATCCTCCCATGTAGGAATGTAAGCAGATAAACTTATTAAATCCCTTATGCTATGGCTTTCCTGATTATCTGATTGTGCTTCTCCAGAGTCCTGTATTTGGAGAACAAATTTTCTGTTCAGCTCTGATCTTTTCATCATGAATGCTTGAAAGTCCTGTTTCATTGAATGATCATCTTTTCCTCTGAAGTCATAATAATCAATTTTTCTGGGTAGGTGATTCTTGGTAGCAACCCTAGCTCCATTGCTCTCTAGAACATCATATTCCAAGCGCTCTAGTATTTTGATGTAGAAGCCGCTAAATCTTGTTATCCTGACTGTGCATTCACAATCCTTAAATTGTTTATTTCTGGATCCTTGCAATATTTTCTCCTTGACTTGGAAGTTTCAGACTTTGATTATAACATTCCCGGTATTTGGGGATCTTTCAGGAGGTGATCAGTGAATTCTCTCAATATCTACTTTACCTTCTATTTCTAGAATATCAGGACAGTTGTCCTTGAAATTTTTTTGAAAGATGATATCCTGGTTTTGTTTTTGATCATGACTTTCAGGTAGACCAATAATTTTTAAATTATCTCTCTTGGATCTATTTTCTGAGTGAGTTATTTTTCCAATGAGATATTTTACATTTTTTTTCTTTTTTCTTTTTCATTTTCAGGGTTTTGCTTTATTGTATCTTGATTTCTCATAAAGCCATTACCTTCCATTTGCTCAATTATATTTTTAAGGAATTATTTTCCTCACTGAGATTTTGTACCTTTTTTTCCCAATGGGCCCATTTTGCTTTTTAAGGCATTCTTCTCCTCATTAACTTTTTGCATTTCCTTTTGTACTTCTCTCAATTTTCCTCCTAATTTTTCCTCTATCTTTCTTATTTGATTTTCTAAGTCCTTTTTGAGCTCTTCCATAGCTTGAGTCCAATTCCTATTTTTCTTCAAGGCTTTTGATTGTAGGAGCTTTGACTTTCTTACTGTCTTCTGAGTATGTGTTTTTGATCCTCCTTATCACCATGATAACTTTCAATGGTCAGAATTTTTTTGTTGTTTTCTGCTCATTTTCTTAGCCTATCACTCTTAACTCTTTCTTAAAGTGGGGTTCTATTTCCAGGGTGGAGGGTACATGTCTTACCTTTCAGGGATTTTGTTCAGCTGTTTTCAGAAATCCTCTTAGGAATATGACTATAAGAACTCTTTTCGCCCTGGAGCTGTTGGGTGTAACTGTAAGATCTAGTGTGATGACTTGGGCTGGGGCTCTACAGGCAAGGGCTAAGCTAGGACTGCACACCAGACCCTTACCCTATTGCCATAGACCCTCTTCACCCACCTTCTGAGTCCTCCCTGGTGTTCCCAGCATGCTGGACTCCCACCTTTTCTCCTGAGTTTCTAAGTTGCCTTTGGCTGGAAAATGTTTTACTCTGTCTTTTTGGGTGTTCTAATGTCTAAAATTTGTCTTTACTTAAAGGATTTTGGGGGAGATGCTGGGCAAGTTTCTGCCTATACTCCACTATCTTGGCTCCATCCCTCCCTTCATCATTTCTTGAAGCACAATAGTGTTGCATTATATTCATATATCATAACTTATTCAGTCATTCTTCAATTAATAGACACTTCCTTAGTTTCAAATTATTTGCCATCATGAAAATAGATCCTATAATATCCCTTGTCCAAATATTCCTTTTCTTTTATCACTGAGTCAAAGAAGTATGCATAGTTTATTAACTTTTTGGTTGATAATTCCAAATTGCTTTCTAGAATACTTGAGACCAGTTCAGAGTCCCACCAAATATGCATTAATGTAACAAGACAGGAGAGATGGGAAATGCTCAAGAAGGAAATTTGAAAGAGAAGGAAAAAAAACACAATTAAAAACTAAATTGTGTAAAAGGAAATAAAGATGAAAGCTGTCTAAAGAGACAAATGTTGTTACATGAATGATAGTTACCTTACCAATTTAATTATCATTTTGGAAATTTGTAAGAGAAAATAAAGGTGCATATAGATAAATAACAAATAAGAAAGAAAAAATAAAGATAAATAGAAAAAAGGACTAAAACTAGAAAAGATTAGTTGATTTAATACTGGCCAAAAAAAGATAATGACAAGGAAAAGATTCTGTTTTTATTATATTGAGGAAAAAATAAAAATTAAAAATCAGTGGGATGATTTTTTTTAGATGATGGAGAAAAGAGAGAATTTTGTGACTACTTTTCTTTTACTTTCTCTGCCAAAAAAAAAAATCTCTATCAGATTAGGAAGAATAAAACAAAAAAATGGTTTAAAGGAAGTTGAAACTCAAGATACGTAAGGGGGTGGTAATAGAATGCCTTGCTGCTCTCAAAGAGTTCAAGTCATCAATTTCTAAAGAACTCTATGCTAAATGTGATGGATGAACCAATTTCAAGGATCATTGGAAGATTGGCGAACATCAGAAAAATATATTTCAGTTGTAAATTCTAAACCACAAGCATCAGTATGTGTGTGTGGCTTCTGCAACTGAAAAATACAGGTAATATATTGTAATTACAATTTACATATACAACTGTATGATACAATTTCACAAAAATATAAGCATTCTTTATAATTAATTCTTTTCTTTTCGACAGAGTATTTTGGTGATAACAAAGAAACAAATACAAAACTAGAATAAATTACTTCTGGATAATATCAAAGTGGCTAGGATTTTCTTCCTATACTTTTCTGTTTCTTTGTTTTTTAAGACTCAATAAAAGTATCTCTCTCACACACACACACTCCCTCTCCCTCTTTCTCTCTCTCTCTCTCTCTCTGTCTCTGTCTCTCTGTCTCTGTCTCTGTCTCTCTCTCTCTCTCTCTGTCTCTCTCTCTCTCTCTCTCTCTCCCGATAGATATGTAGATATGTATACATATACATATATATATACAAATATTTGTTGTGTACATATATACATATTCATGCATATATCAGTGTGTGTATATATATGTATGTGTAAATATGTACACACACATATATACAAATACTAGAATCGTTCTAAAGAGGAGAATGGGAAAGGATCTCCAGCATTTAATGAAAATGGAAAATGTAATCATTTTCAATCAAGGGAAAAGAGTAGAATCTACAAAATGTAGGATAGTTAGTGTGTATTTGATTTATGCAGAAACATGGAGCTGTAAGGGAGTTTAAAGATCAGATGTCCTAATCCCATCTGCTTACAAATGTGAACTGAAGCCCAGTCAGATTACGTGAATTTTCCAAGTGAAATCACATAAGTAATAAAAAGCAGACACAAAATTTAAAGGCAAGTCTATTGATTCCACCTTTTTCTTTCTAATGAGATAAGAGACTATTACTAGGAGATAGTGTTTTCTAGGAAGCTGAATCAATTCATCAACATTGTTACTACCAAACATATTTCAGAATAAAGGACTAGTCCAAAGTCACATTGGACTCAGATTTGATCCCACACAGTCCTATTCCAATCCTCAGTCTATATATACAATATCATGCTTCCCCTCATTAATGTGATTTCTTCTTCCAAACATGAAAGGGATGCATATATCAGAAAGGATGTACAGGGAATTCCTGTGAAGTTACTGAAAGGACCTCAGAGCTAGGAAAGTATTATCTCATTCTGATATTCTCTACTTCAGTGGGGACAAATATATTGGGTTTTTAACTATTACTCAAGCAATAGTAAAAGTAAGAAAACAAAAATAACTCAGCACTTGCTGCCCTTAAGTGAGATCAATCATCTGCTTCTCTCAATGTCCACTCGTGTTCTAGGTTGGGAAAATCCATAGCCCTTTTAGGCTATTTCTTTTCTTTAATGAATTTAGCTGACTTATTTTAATAAAAGTATCAGAGAATGGATATTGTACATGAAAGAATGATTTGATAGTAGTTTATGGTCCTTTTACACATGAGAAACACTATCATCTACCAAAAAAAAATTTCCTCTAGACATTGCAGAGCTTGATCCTTTGTGTTTTTAGGTAGGTCAGCTGGTTTTGACTGATGTGCCTCAGCCCACTTGTTACTGAACTTATGAAATGCAAAGTTGAAATAATCTGTGTCATGGACACTAGAATCAGGACACAAGATTAGCCAATTTGGGTAGAGGTAATGATATTCTTTATAGAGATGTGGCTCCTGGTTTGTGACTGCATTTCAAAATATGATGTCAAAAACAACTTTGGATGAGCATATATCATAGGTCTACCCTGCACTTTTCAAAAAGATAGTAGCTCCCTACTCCCTGAGGTTTATAAGCATGTGTAAAATGCTCTTGGTGGGCTTTTATACTAGCCTCAAAAGCCATTTTGAAAAAGGACACTTTCCCACAACCAAATATGCCCTGGAAGATTTCAGAATGGGACTATCCTGGGAGCAGAAACTTTCTATTTTATTCTCATGTCATTAAAATAATTTAGGAATTGTGCTTCCAGGTCAGGAAAATTTTTTTTTCAAAATTTATTTTATTTAAAAAAACACAATAAGAAAAAAGAAAAACAGAAAAGGAATACAAAACAAAATGAAACAATAGAAAAGAGAACATTGTCATGTGCTCAGCAGAACATCAGGGAGGATTCAAAATATATAACAGAAAATACCAAATCAAGAAAGTATATATATATATATATGTGTGTGTGTGTGTGTGTGTGTGTGTGTGTGTGTGTAAAAGAAATTATATTGAGTGTCCATCTTTTCTTTACTTCCTTATACATTGTTCTGTTCTCTGCTGCGTGCCTCTTTTCATTTCCCCACCACTCCCAAGCATGCTAAAATTAAGAAAGAATATATTTATATATACATATGTAGAGATATACATACACATACATACCCCCAAATCTGCAGTCTTTTATTGTAGTTGCTGATAAATCCTGTACAATTCTAGTTGCAGTTCCATAGTATTTGAATTATTTTTTTCTTGTTTCTTATAATATTTTCTCTTTATCAATAATATTTCGATGTGTTTTCTACAAAGGATCTTATTGAAGCAGTACTCATTGGATTTTTTCTGTTTCTAATTTTCCCTAATGTTTTATCATTCCAGGACAATTTTCTTATATTATTTCTTGTATGATTAGGTCAATATCCTTTTTTCTGTCCACAACTTTCAGGTAGTCCAATTGTTCTTCTATTTTCTCATCTTGAAATGTTCTCCAGATCTGTCATTTTTCTTATAAAATATTTCACATTCTGTTCTATTTTTTCATTCTTTATAATTTGTTTTATTTCTTGGTCTCTCATAGCTTCACTTGCTTCCCCTTGCCCACTTCTAATTTCTTTTTTTTTATTTATTAATACTTTTTATTTGCAAAACATATGTATGGGTAATTCCTAAACATTAACCCTTATAAAGCTTTCTGGCAAATTTTTCCCCCCAACTCCCCACCCCTCCCCTAGATGGCAGGATATCCACTACATGATAATTATGTTAGAATACTTAAGAAATTGAATATATGTATAGTTATTGCATCGTTTTTTGTGCAGGAGAAATCATATCTACAAGAAAGAATAATCCGATAAAGGAAATACAATGCAAGCAAACATCAATAAAGAACATGAAAATGTTATGTTGTAGTCCACATTTCACATCCCTCTCTCTGGGTGTATATGGCTATCTTCACCAAACAATTGGAACTGGTTTGAAGCATTTCATTGTTGAAGAGAGTCATGTCCCTTAGAACTGATCCTCATATAGTATTGTTGTTGCCGTGAATAATGATCTCCTGGTTCTGCTCATTTCACTCAGCATCAGTTCATGCAAGTCTCTCCAGGCCTCTCTGAAATCATCCTGCTGGTCGTTTCTTACAGAGCAATAATATTACATAACATCCATATACCATAATTTATTCAGCACTCTCACCCACTTCTAATTTTCAAAGACTTTTTTTTTATCTTTGAGACTCTATAATCTCTTTTCCTAGTTAGTTATTTTTTTCTATAATCTTGTTTTTCTTGGATTTGTTTAAATTTATTTTTTGTTTTTCTTAATGTCTCACATTTGACTTCTAAATTATTTTTTTAAGTTGTTCACTAAATTCTCTCTGAGCAGGGAGACATTTCACATCCCTCCTTGGGGTGGGAACTTTTTTTACTTCAGTGTCCTCCTTGGAAAATGAACCCTGGTCTTTCCCATTTCCATATAATATTTCTATGGTGGGGTTCTTTCTTCTTTGTTGATTCTTTTTTTTAGCAAGAGGTGTAAGCATCTTTAATCATGGGGTGGGATGATGGTACCTCAAGCTTCACTTCAGCTATCCATTCTGAGTAGGAACCCCAAACCAAGAACTCCATTCTCCTGCCAGTGCCCACATCCTTGCCCTGCTGTCTCTGCACTCCTGGTGTGCTGGCTCCTTCTCTCCTGAGGACTGTATCTCTGCAATACAGCTGGGCCTGGCATTTCTAATCAACCAAGTCTCCCTCAGACTTCCTGGAGTCAAACCCCAACTCCACAAATAGTCCAGGAGATGAAAGTCTCTGTGCTTCCCACTGAGGCACCAGCCGCACCCAGTTTACCCTAGGGCTTCCCACTTGGTGTTTTTACTGAGCTAGCCCAAAGATATTTGCACTTCACACTGGATAATCTCAGATGAAGCTTTTCTTCAGATCTTCTAGGATTGTATCAGGAGGACTCCTGTTCTGCCCTGTTTTTTTTTTTATTTTTCACAAGTCTATATTTGCCCTGAGGGATAAATTTGTTTAATTTGTGGAATTTACCAACCTACACTACCATTTTCCCAGAATCCTCCCTCAGGAAAAAACTTTTGAATAAGCATAGAAAAGTCTTATGTGTTGCCTATGTTTCTAAACTTGATTCCCTTTAAATGTATCTTGAGAAAATATTAAATACTTTTCCAGGAACCCAAGCAAATATTATCTAAAGGGATATGTGTGCTGTCAGTCTTTTTTCTTTACTATAATTTGTTAGAATCTCATGAATTATCTTCATAATTGGGGCAAGAATCTTTTTTCTCCAATTATTGTAGTACCCCTTTGGGGTGATAATTCCCTATCAAATTTCTTGATATGAAATCATGATAAATTTCTAGTATTCTCTCATTTCAAATAGCTATCAAAATCACCTTGTAGCAACTCCTTCAAAATATTATACTGAAAAAACTGTGGTTATAAAACTTGATGGACTGTGTACCATATGATCAATAATTTCAATCCCAAGTCTCTGAATGACATAAATAACCAGTGATGGTTTGAGACACTGATCACAAAAATACTTGCTCTTCTCTTGACTCCCATGCTTCTCTAAAGAAATAGCTTAAAATGTGATCAAATACTGACATTTCAAGTCTTCTTGTTGACACAGAGAGCCATTTCTGTGGTTGACATTTTTGGGTATTTTATGAAACTTCTGGGCAGTTTACTTTAAAATTATACATTTAAAGTCAACTTCAAGGACTGGTTGATTTTGAAATCAGATTTAGAAAAGGTTTCATGGAAATGTCATTAATTAAATTCATGAATCCTTTGTTTTCATAATAGTCCCCATTAGTCTTGACTTTGTTTTTAATATAACTGTTACATATCTCTTCCAGGAGTTCAAAGGCATTCTCTGTTATACACCCAGAGGCTGAGGTGAACTTTTATATGACGTACTTGACTAATATGGATTTTGGGGAAAATTTTAATTTTGCTCAAAATGAATTAGATTCCCAACTTCTTGGAATCATTGATTAGATCATCCTTATTCTCCATCTCTCTCTGGAGGTCAAGCTGGATAATACAAATTTCCTGTGCAGTGAAGCCAATAAATGTTACCAAATCTATGGCCCATTCTACATCTTTTCATATTCTTTTTCTAAGTCTTTATTATACTTCCTAAGACTGTATCAACTTTTTCTTCAGTTTTAGGATTATAAAGAAATCTCTCTGGCTTTTGTTTGTTACTCCAAATGAAAATCTTTTTTTTTCACACTTGTTAAAAAGTCCTTGTAAGATCATTTTTGAGACCTTCCGCACTTCTGAAAAAAACTTTTCTTAGCATATTTCAATCAAATGGACAATTTTGTCTTCACTATCAAACCACTGTATTAAAAGCCTCACCACATTATTGCTCTCTTCCTGAGTTTTTCTCCATATTCAGATTCCAAGGCATTCACAATTCATTTTTCTGGTGGCTGATTTTGAATGGCTGTTTCTAGCATAGATAGCCAAAGTTGCATTTCTTTGTAGAATTTTCACTCGCTGTATAATGCAAGGCCAACTGATTGTAAGTATCAGTTACAAGACTGCTTCTAAAACTAAAGATGAAGTTTTCATGTTTCATAGCATCCTTTAAGTTCTTTATTAATAAAAGATTTTTCTAGATTTCCTCCAGGAGGAGAAATTTTATTTAAGCCCAAAGAGATGGGATTTCAGCTCAGCAATCATTTCACTGTAACCAGAGCTTATAGCAGGCATAGGAGGACCCCATGATATAGACCAGAGATGATAATTATTATTGTTATAATAAAAATAATTGATTATAAATACAAATGATTGTGTTTATAATATATAATAGCATAATATATGATATATGAAATGACTGATATAATTATTAATATTATAATCTATAATATCAGGAAATGTCAATCCCTCATCATTTCTCTCCATTTTGCTTCAGGAATTGGTCCCTGTCTCTTATATTTTCTTTGTGAGCAGACGCATCACTGACATTGTGGTGTACCAATTGGTAGCTGCATTTAGGCCCAGTTTCTCCCATCCTCCTGATGGCACGGACCAGAATCTGCAGAGCATCTTTTATCTCTTTAGCATTCTCTATGGCCACATGAACAATGTTCATGTCACTATCACCAATGACCAGTGTAGCCAGTTCTTTGTCATGCTCAGAACTGTGCTCCAGTGAAGCCAATTCAGGGGCTTTCAGGTCCTCGGTGTCTATGACAAGGACAAAGTCGTAACCCAGCATCTTCCTAGGGTGGTCTGTCACTACTCCGAATAGCATGAAGGCTTCTCAGGTACATTGCTGAGAGCACACAGCAGCAAACATTGAACTGAGAATTAATGGCTTACAGGGGCAGCTCGATGGTGCACCAGCCCTGAAGTCAGGAGGACCTGAGTTCAAATCTAGCCTCAGACACTTAATACTTCCTAGCTGTGTGACACAAACCCCCCCAAAAAATTTTTTAAAGCAAATAGCCATCATTTTGGTCAGAAACCCTGAGGGTCTTCCCCTTCCAGATTCATTCATTTATTTATTTTTCTTTAGACTTGACTAAAGATGAAATTCTTTGCCTCAGTGGCTGCCTTGCCTTAATCACTGAATGGATATGGATGCAGTCAAATTGAGACTTTTGAAGACCTTAGCTTAACAAGGCGAAGGTCTCCCATTTCATCCAGGGTCATGTCCAGTCATCTTGATCTATATTTTGCCAGTGGACACAGATGGTTCTGGAGAGAAAAGTGAGGCAGATGACCTTGCCCAGCCCTCCCTCATTTAAATCCAATGCACTTGCATGTCATGACATCCCCTTGCTGATGCCATGGTCCTTTTCAAGACAAACAATAGACTCTTCTAAAAAAGAAATTTCTTTTTGCAGGGGGATGTTTATCAAAGATTGCACCTTCTGCACAAATTGAGCTGTTGATACTGCCATATCTGAACAAGATGCATTTTTAGTGAGGAATTTGATTGTTTATATATGCTGAGGTCTCCTGAGACCTGTAAGCCTGGGGATCCAGGATGAAATAATACTGGGTAGAGGATTCCATTAAACATGTTATAAGGGCCTATCATCTCTCCACAAAATCTTCCACAAATATGAAAATTACTGAGGAGACCTGGGTTAAGAAACCAAATTATTTCTGATGAAATCTCAAGTCTCCCTACAGTTGGTAAATGCCATAGATTATGGAAAAAGTATCTAAATTATCTTCTCCTCCTAGGAAGTACCAGGAAATTTCCTGCCTGGACCTCTTTTTTCCCCATGTATGATGCTCAAACAATGCTTATTCTCTATTCCCACAATATTGTTCTTGTTTTACACACTTCATAGTTTCCAGACAGTCCCAGTTTACCAAGAAGATTTCACTAAGAGAGCATCCCATATGAATACTCTTTTTTAGTGCTCATTATTTTGCAGGATCATTTCCTACTCTGCTGTCCTTTTCACTGATCATAAAAGAAGAAGAACTCCTCATTAAGGTTCATCCTTCTACCTACTATTTTTATGCTATTCCACCTCAACTTTTCTGGATTCTCCCTTCAGAAATTACACAGCAGATATAAAACTTTCCAAAATTTGTGAAATTAGATGACTAATCAATTCTGACATTTTTTACAGGTAAACTAATACCATCAGTAGAAACTTCAGGAAATTACTAAACTATGATCCCTCAGCAAAAAAATTGAAGCCCACAAGATACAAATGATATCTTCTTCACTTAGCTATTCAAAGGAAAAGGCCTTCAGAGATAAAAGTTACATTGGGAAAGGGAAGAGTTACTGAAGAAGTTGGAATTAGGTACAGACTTTGGATTTCTAGACCTTGATTTAAAATAGAGCTACAACAAACTTCTATAGCATGATGGAGTATACTAAACAAACACTTATATTAATGTATTTGCCTAGAGTTTTCTGCCATCCACCTATTATGTAGAACTCTCTCTGTCCCTGTCTTTGTCTCTATGTATATCTTTATCCCTCCATCCCTCTCTTTCCTTCCCTTTATCTCTCTCTCTTTCCTTCCCTTTCTCTCTCTCTCTCTCTCTCTCTCTCTCTCTCTCTCTCTCTCTCTCTCTCTCTCTCTCTCTGTCCCAAAATAGTCATTACTAATTTCTATATTTGAATTAATGATAGTTTCATCCTTCATGAGTTAAAAAAAATAATGAAAAAAACTTCTATTTGGATTAGTTTCTTATCAAAAAAGGAAGGCTTGACTGCTAGGATGGAAATGATGGAAACATTCAGGGGAAGTGTTGACTCAGAATTTTTTGAAAGAAAAGAAAAATAAAGCTATGCATTGTTTGATATGTACTTTAGACCCAAGGAAAGCAGAAAAGGTTTAGAAAATGATTGATATTAATGATGATAACCATACCTAGCATTTATAAAACTCTTTAAGGTTTGCAAAGTGCTTGTCTTTATAAATATTCCCTTATTTTATCCTTGCATTAACCCTGGGAGGTAGGTGCTGCCAGGCTGCCTATAAATGTTAACTAAGGATTATAGATTTAGAGCTCAAAGGAGCTGTTCTTCAAGGATCTGTCCTTGAGCCTTTTCTCCTCTCTCTTTATAATTCTTTCACTGCTAGCTCATTACTTACAAAGCTTCACTTGATATTGCCATGAAGATTATACACAAAATCCTCTATCTCTAACCTTGACTTCTCTTCTGTGGTTCAGATCTATATTACATACTGCCTATATCAAAAAGTCAATTAATCAACAAACCAATATAATTGAAATAAGTTTAAAGTCAAGAAGATGGGGAAGGGAAAAAATTACCTGGATACATCTTATATTCAGATACTTCTCTGGAATGGCATACAATACTAAAAATTAATACTGTTAGTAAGGGTATACATAAAGAAATTACATATACACATATATATAAAGAAAACTTACTCTGACAATCAATATCCAGGAATAGGAATAAAACATGAAGGAGTCCATGTGATGAAGATCACTAGTGGCAGAAAAAAATAACATTGTCCTTGAGGAATACTGCAGATCACTTTGATAAAAAAGAGAAAATTGATAGGGAATTTATTTTAAAAATACCTATCACATATAAATCTCTGTTTTAAGACTTCCTAAATTACTTGTACTTATGATACCTTTTACATTAGGTTCTATTTTTGCTTCATGATCCTACTAGACAATAAGATAAAAAAAAACCTTGTCTTATCTAAAAAGTGAGTTGTCCATCATGTCTGAAAAGTTGCTCTGGAAAGAGTAAATATTCAATACAATATGTGGAAGAAATACTATGTAGGGGAGAAGAAAGCTTCTGATACAAAGATTTTTTTAAATAATTAAAAAAAAACATTATTTGCTTATTTTTTTCTCTTGCCTAGGTTTCTTGCAACTTCTGTTTCTATCTCTCCTAGGGAACTTCTAAATTCAAAGTGATCTTTTTTTTTGTTGAGGTATCAGAACCAATGGGCTAGATATAACCAACAACCCACAAATTAATAAATTTGCCAAGGACAAATCCCAGAAACATTGTATTAACACTTCCAAGTTGATTCTCAATGACTATTCTTTGGATCTAGCCTTTCAATTAGATCCAATTCCACCTAATCATACTGGATTCTGGACTGTATGTTCCTTCTTGCATAGGAAAATGGATAAGAACTTTTTTAAACCCTCATTAAGAACTAGGGATACATTTTTAAAAGTGTCTTTTAATTAAGTTATCACATATATAAACATATGCATGTTATATTTTAAAAAGTAAATTCAATGAAATTTAGGTGGAAAATAGCTGGGGTCAATAGGAAAGATCTTATGTGGAAAGTGATATTTGAACTGAGTATTGAAACCAGAGATCTTAAGAGGTAGAATAGAAGATGGGTATTATTCTATTAGAAATGATCAGCAGAATGATTTTAGAGAGAGCTAAAGAGACTTAAATGAATTGATGCTAAGTGAAATGAGCAGAACCAGGAGATCATTATACACAGCAACAACAAAAATAAACAATGATCAATTCTGATGGACATGGCTGTTTTCAACAGCACAATGATTCAGGTCAGTGTCAATGGGCTTGTGATGGAAAGAGTCATCTGCACTCAGAGAGAGAACTGTGGGAACTGAGTGTGGATCACAACATATCATTTTCACTCTTTTTGTTGTTGTTTACTTGCATTTTATTTTCTTTCTCATGTTTTTCCCCTTTTTGATCTGATTTTTCTTGAGCAGCAAGATAATTGCATAAATATGTATGCATATATTGGATTTAGCACATGTATTTTACTATGCTTAACATATATTGGATTATTTGCCATCTAGGGGATGGGGCAAAAAGGGGAAAATTGGAGCACAAGTTTTTGCAAGGATTAATGAAGGAAAATTATCCATGCCTATGTTTTGAAAATAAAAAGCTTTAATTAAAAAAAAGAGGTGGCAAGAATATACAGAATAATTATGTGAGAAAGATCTTGACATCAGTGATAATGACAATGGTATGATATTCTGGAGATTGAAGTTTTGGATTTTAGGAAGAATTGCTAACAATAAGCCTAGTGGAGATGATTAATTCTACCTGAGCTATTTAAAATCTTAAAAGTTTATGTTGTTAAAATATTGCACTTAATATGTCAGCAAAATTTTCACTGCATTTGGAAAAGATCACTTTATAATCTAATCCTAAAGAAAGGCAATGTCAAAGAATATTCAAATTACTTAATAGTTGTGCTCATTTCAAATCCCAACAATGTCATGCTTAAGATTCCACATGCTGAATTTCAGCAATATGTGAACTGAGAATTACCAGTACAGTAGGATGGTTTTAAAGAGGCTGAAGAACTAGAGACCAAATTGTCAATAATTATGAAGAAAGCAAGAGAGTTGCAGAAAAAATTAACAAACATAATAAACCAAACATCTACTTCTTCACTGACTATATTAGAGCCTTTGATTTTACATCACCAGAAAATGTGGCAAATCCTTAAAGTACCAGATCATCTTATATGTATCTTGAGAAATCTGCATGCATGTCAAGAAGCAACAGTTAAAACTGAATATAGAAAAACTGACTGTTTTAAGATTGGAAAAGGAGTACATAAGACTGGATGTTGTCAGCTTATTTATTCAACTTATACATATTTGGCTTATGTTATCATTATTATAAAATGAGAATAATTCAGGCAAAATGTCAGACTGGATAAACCAAAGGCTAGAAATAAGTTTGCTGGGAATAATGTCAGCAATCAGATATTCAAAGGATACCATTGTGATGGGATTATTATCTATAATTTATTTAAGAACTCTTTTGAAGAAGGTGAATAATGAAGAGTGTAAAATCTTGTTTGAAACAGCATTTTTTAAAAAAATCTAAGATCAAGACTACTGATCCCATCATTGCCTGGCAAACAAAGGAAAAAAAATGTAAACAATCTCATAATTTATATTTTTGGGTTCAAAGATCTTTCCGGACAGCAACTACAGCCATAAAATTAACTTGTCCTTGGAAGGAAAGCTGCTGACAAAGGTCTGCAGAGTCAAAGCTATCATTTTTCCAGTAGCAATCTATGGTTGTGAGAGTTAGATTGTAAAGAGAGTTGAGCTTTATAGAATCAATGCTTTTCAATTGTGGAGATGAAGAATTTTGATCTCTTGGACAGGAAAGAGATAAAATCAGTCAATACTTAAGAAACTAATGAGACTTTTCACTGGGAGGTCAAGTGACAAAGCTTAAATACTTTGGCCACATAATGAGAAGACAGTGGTTCATTAGAAAAGACCCTGTTACTGGGAAATATTGAAGGCAAAAGAAGGGGATGGCAGAGGACAGGATGGATAGAAGGTGTCATTGAAGCAGCAAATATGATCTTGGACAGTCTTTGACAAGTGTAGGATAGAAGAACCTGACATGCTATGATTCATGGTGTTGTGAAGAGTTAAACTGAACAAATGATCAACAACTCATTTGTGAACTATTACTTGCTCAAAGTTCCTAATTGTTTCTCAAATTTATATTTTTCCTCCAAAAAACATAAACTTCTTGAGGTCAAGGATTATAATGTTTGTATTGGGTGTAGGAAATCTCTCTCTCTCTCTCTCTCTCTCTCTCTCTCTTTGTCTGTCTCTGTCTCTTTCTTTCTCTCTCACACACTTTCTCTCAAAGACAGATGATCTCTTTTCAATAATATTTTACAATAAAACATAGTAAAATGGACTCATAACATATATTTGTAACTGGGAATAACAGTAAGATTGCCATCTGATCCAAGCACTAAATTTTAAATTACAAAAAGTGAAGTCCAATGAGGTTTGAAGATTTGACCAATTATATTTACAAAGGTGACAGAGGCAGAATTTGAACCCAGATATTGGGCCATTAAATCTAATAATGTTCTTATAATACCATAGTAGATAATGACATATTATTAAATTCAGTTTTTGTGGAGCATTATTATAAAAAAGTACATTAAAACTTGCTAATAGGATTAATGCTAAAATCTGGAAAGGCCACTATGATCCTATCTGGTCCAACCTACACATTTGATGTATTTTTATTATCTCCTCTCATCTGATCAAATCTAGAATGTTTTATCCAATTCTTAGTGTCATACATAAGGAATGACATACATAAACTAAAGTAGGGCCACCAAGATGGGAAACATAAAGTTAATGCCATTTCAAGAGGAACAGAAAGAAGAGTTTAACCAAATGCTATGTTCTCTCCAGGAATCCAAATCCATCATGCTAATCTCAAGATATTTTCCCATCATGTGAAATAAGACAATTTAGGAAATCTTTCAGCAAAAGCTAGATGTTTAATTGGGGGTATGATAAAGAAGAGATTCTGATTAATTATCAATTAGACCCATTGATCATAAAGATCTATTCATAGTCTAGCATTCTCCTAAATTTTCAACCTTTTATGGAATAGGAAAGACAGACAGGTAGCATATTGGACAGAGTGTTAGTCTGTAATAATGAAGCCAACAGGTCAGATTCTGCTTCAAGACATTCCCAAGCTGCACAACACTAGATATATCACCTAACTTCTTCCAATGTCAATTTCCTCATCTGTGAAATAAAAATAAAGTAGCTATTAAATTATTATTAAATTAAATTTGATTATTTTATTATATATTTAATTTAATTATTTCATTATATGAATATATAATAAAATATGATTATATTTTAATTATATTAAATTAAATAGAAGTTATTAAATTAAATAGAAAGGGTTATTGTGAGAATTAAAAGTAAATATAAAAGTATTATGTAAGTGCTAATTAATCATCAATAAGCATTTATTAAGTGTCTATTATATACCAAGCACTGCAATAAGCACCAAATATATGAACAGAGGCAAAACAATCTCTGCCTTTAAAGAACTAACAATCTAATGATGGAGAAAATAAGTAAATAAATATGTACAAACAAATTATTATTAAATTAAATTTAATTATTTTAATATATATTTAATTTAATTATTTCATTATATGAATATATAATAAAATATGATTATATTTTAATTATATTAAATTAAATAGAAGTTATTAAATTAAATAGAAAGGGTTATTGTGAGAATTAAAAGTAAATATAAAAGTATTATATAAGTGCTAATTAATCATCAATAAGCATTTATTAAGTATCTATTATATACCAAGCACTGCAATAAGCACCAAATATATGAACAGAGGCAAAACAGTCTCTGCCTTCAAAGAACTAACAATCTAATGATGGAGAAAAATAAGTAAATAAATATGTACAAAAAAGTGACATATAGAAAAAATAGGAAATTATTAGCAGAGAAAAGGCTCTACAATTATTTGGAATTATAAAAACTTCCTGAAGATAATAGTTTGTTTAGTATTTATTATAAACTGCCATCTGATCCAAGCACTAAATTAAGGTATACGATTAAGAGAAAAAGCATTAGCAGAACCAATAGAACATTGTACATAACAAGTACAAGATTATGTGATGATCAGCTGTGATGAACTTGGCTCTTTTCAACAATGCAGTGAGTCAAGGCAATTTTAATAGACTTATTAAACTTGTGAGGGAAAGTGCCATCTGTATCCAGAGAGAGAACTGTGGAGACTGAATGGGTATCAAAGCATAATATTTTCACCTTTTCTTTTTCTTTTCTTGGTATTTTTTTCTCCTTTCTCATGGTCCCCCCCCTTTTGATCTGATTTTTCTTGTGCAGCATAATGAATATGGAAATATTTAGAAGAATTGCATATGTTTAATCTATATCAGATTGCTTGCTGTCTAGGGGAGGAAGGAAGGAAGAGATAGGGAGAAAAATTTGAAACACAAGGTTTTGCAAAGGTGAATATTGAAAAGTATCTTTTCATGTGTTTGGAAAAATGAAAAAATATTATAAAAAAGAAAAAAACAGCAAAAAGGTGAATGTTGAAAACAACCTTTGCATGTATTTTTAAAAAATTTCAAGAACACTAGACAACAACAAAAACTGTAAATTGATCCAGCTGATCTGGGTTATTCTAAAATATACACACTAGAACATTTTCTGAATCTGGGACAATATGGGTTAGGATACCTCAGAGAATTCAGACATATCCCTTAGCTTTTTGTGATTTCAGGCCAGAAAGAACTAGAGTAGGGGTTCTTAACCTTTTGCTGTGTAATGGGATACTTTTAGCTGTCTGAGGAAGCTAATGGATCCCTTCTCAGGAAAATGTTTCTAAATAAAATAAAATACATAGGGTTACAAAGGGGAAAGAGAGAGATAAAGAGGAAATCATTGCAGCTGAGAGATGGATTGTCTTGTTCACAGGAGAACAAGAAATCTTGTTCCACTGGATTGAAGAGTACATGGAGGGATTTAAGATGTGAGAATCCTGGAAATATTGCAGGGGAGGCTGGTTATGAAGGACTTTGGATGCCAACTAGAGAATATTGTAGCTGATATCAAAGAGAATAAAAGCCAGCTGGTGACATAGTAGATTAAGCCAGAACTGGAGTCAGAAGGACTTATTTTTGTGAATTCAAATCCAGTCTCTGATACTTAGTAGCTGTGTGACCTTGATCAAATCACTTAACCCTGTTTGACTCAGTTTCCTCATTTGTAAAATGATCTGGAGAAAGAAATGGCCAATCACTACAATATCCTTGCCAAGAAAATCTTAAATGAGATCACAGTCATTTAAAACTGAAAGTGACTGAACAATAACAACCAGAGTTTATTGGGATGAAGAGCAATGAAATGATTGAACCTGAGATTGAAGAAAATACTTTGGTGGCTGACTAGAGGATGATGTGGAGGATGGAAAGACTTTTGGCAGACCTGTTCTTGTCCTTGGACCATTTATCAATTGAGAAATGGCTCTTATTTCTATACATTTGACTCAACTTTTTATATGTTTGAGAAATGAAGTCTTTATTAAAGAAACTCACTGCTTTTTTCCACATCGATTACAACTATGCATTTTCCTCCATCCTATTCATCCCTTGTTTGTCCTACTTTCTCTTTTTAATTCATCCGTTCTCCTCCCCCAAACTGCCATCCCTTCTATCAGTTTTCCCTCTCCTTTTTGTATCCCCTTTCCCCCCCTACTTTCTTTTATGGGAAATGAGATTTCTATATTCACCTGAACTTGAATTCATTGCTGCCACAGATTCAGTTGATACAAGGTTGACTCCTGGTTTGATGGGGTTGGGACTGCACTGGTGTGGCCTCTGCTGCCTCTGGCAAGAGATCTTTCCTACTGACCTTCTAAGTTGACTTAGGCTTGAAAGTTATTTCACTATACTTTTTTGTTGGTTCTGCTGCCCTGGAATTTGCTTAGAGTCATTATTTGAAGATATTTGGAAACATTTAGGAAAGAGATCAAGAAAGAACCTACTTTTATTTCTCCATCTTAACTCTTCCTTTGTTAATGAATTCTTGATATATTCCTGTATCTTTCATAAAGGCATAAAATTCTGCCCAATCTAGCAAATCATTATCTATGAAAACATGGTTAACATTTTCACTTCCCAGTCACTGACAAAAATTATTCACTAGGGCTCATTTGATACATAACTCACTGAAAATTTGGACTTTCTCTTGGATCTTACCTTTCTTTAAGTAATTTTTAAAATGTGGCTAGATAGCATGATTTCATTCTCAATAATCAGAGCCAATTGTCATTTCTGTCATTAAAATCTTTATGCATTTTATGGAATTTCTGAGTTGTATTCTTAAAAAATTTAAACTTGGAATCTATTTCAAGGATTGGATGATCTTGAAGTATGAAAAGGAAAAATCCCAAGGAGATGTTCATTAACTAGGTTAAGTAATTCCTTGCTGTAGAATTCATAATAATCCACATTAATTTTTATCTTGTCAACATAATGACTACATTTATCAAATATTTCATGAATTTTTCTTTGGACAATAGAGATTCTGAGCTAAGATTTTGTTGTCAGTCATTTGAATACAGAATATATAGACAAAATTATTTTACTTAGAATGTTTCTTTGAGTCTTTTGGTGATTCAACAGCCTCAGTTCTCTAAATAATTCATTCTCTAATTCAAACTGTATTCTCTTAAATAATTAATCTTTTGAGGTATTATTCAGATTTTGAGCCTTTCCATATCTTTTTCAAATTCTACTTCTAATTACCTTCTCCAAAGGTGGCCTTTGTCTCCCTTAATGTTTTTTCTGGTATTGGAGAATTCAATTATCTGAATGTACAACATACTATAATTTATTTAATTTTCATTGTTCTTTTCTAATGCAAATAACTTCACACTTGCTATTTAAAGTTCTTTCAAAATGGTTCCTGAGAACTTCTGTATTTCTAAAAAAAAAAGTATTCCTAATATTTTCTCTCAGGTGTACAGTTTTACTTTCAAAATACTGTAAAAAAATGTAACTACTTTCTGATGCTTCTCTAATTTTTTTCTCTACATGATTTTAATTCCCTGGTCTCTAAGAGCTGATTCTGAATGGGTTTTCTGCTTAAACAGAGATACATTTTCTAACAGAACTGTTACTTATATTCTGCTTACTCTTAGGACAAGTGGGTATGTCAGCCATATGGCTGTTTATGAGCCAAAGTTGAAGTTTTCATGTCTTAGAGCTGTCCACAAGCTTCACACCAATTCAACAAAATCAAAGTTGCCTTTAAGTATACTCTTATTGTTCTTTTTTGGGGGGTTGTTTTTGAGAGCCAATTGGGGTTAAGTGACTTGTCCAGGGTCATATAGCTAGTAGTATTAAGTGTTTGGGTCACATTTGAATTCAGATCCTTCTAACTCCAGGGTTGGTGCTTTATGCACTGAGGCACCTAACTGTTCCTCAAGCATACTTTTAATAAGAATGGTTGTCATCAAACAGATGGGCTTTAATTTCAGCCATTTTCCCACTATACCTCCATGCCTCGATCCAGGGAAAGACTATGTGTTCTTCTCTGGTCATAATTTATCATGTCATCATAATTTAATATCTCATTGATTCTTTCCATTTTGGCTGCAGCTTTAGTTATTTCATTCAACTCTTTAAGGAAATGGTCCCTGTTTCATGCTCTTCCCATGAGCAGTTACATCACAAACATTCAGGTGTTCTAACTTACAGTTACCTTTATGCTCAACTTCCCCCGTTTTCATGATTGCATGGACAACAATCTGCAGAACATCATTCATTTCTGTATTCTCATAATTACCTTAGAGTATTGCCAGGTCAGGGGACTTTAAATTCTCACCATGTAGAACAAGAGCAAACTCACAGCTCATCGTCTTCCTATAGTTATCTGTCACTCAGGTAAAAGAATCTCAAAGTTTCCTCAAGAACACTGGCCACTGCTGATAGCAAACTGTTAAGTGAATAAGATGGTGAGAGGGTGGAGGTGATTATACTTTGGACCCTCAGCACAGTGAAAACCAGCATGTGAAAAGATTTCCTCAGCTTGTTCTCAAACTTGCTGAGCACATCAGACTTCCACAGCGGGAGGATGTCAAAGGCATCAGGAGCTCTATGGGGAACCCATCCAACATGAGATTAGCAGCTGTTCAAAAAAGGTGTGAATGTCCTTTGGTTTTCTGAAGAGTATTCACTCTTTTACCAGGAAATATTAAGCCTCATAATGCTGGCCTATTTCTCCCATAATATGCTCCAGATTGGATGATCTTTCTGACAAAACTTTTTAGCATCTACTAATTTGTGATTGTCATCCCTCTGTGATTATTTTTTTAATCTGCAAACAGAAAATGTTATTTTTACCTATGAAACCTAGTTCCAACTTCATTCCTTTCAGAAAGATTAGGTTCACTTAATTTTTTTTTCCCTATGGCAAGTCAGGATTTCACCAAATCACCAGAAACTTTACACTATGTTTGTTTTTCATACAACCTCTGATATTCATTCTTTAGCTTATTTCGGATCTTTCAATGATATGATTGGATTTGGCCTAAACAAGGAGAGCCCATTTTCCACTTGGTTCAGTATTTTCTACAACTCTCCTTAAAGAATTATTATTTATATTTGTAGCAGTTCTTTTGTAGAGATAAGGAATTGGAAATTGAATGAATACCCATGAATTAGGGAGTGACTGAATAAGTTATTGTATGTTAGTATAATGAAATGTTATTGTTCTATAAGAAATGATAAGCAGGCTCATTTCAAAAAATCCTGAAAATACTTACAATAAACTGATATTAAGCAAAGTGAGCAGAACCAAGGACATTGTATATAGTAACAGCCGGGAACCCTGAAAGCACTTAACTTCCCAATCCTAGGGAAAAAGGAATGGTAGACAAAAGGAGTATGGAAAAGTTGACTAAATCAGGAAAAATCAATGAAAATGTGGGCTACCCACCCTAAAGAGAAGGCATAATAAAGATGACAATTTCATGCCTTGTGTTTCCTCACTTATACCAAGATTCCTTTATAATAATGTGGCATTAGCCTGCCCCTTCCCATTTTCCCAAGGCATTACTGTGGTATAAAGACATTGTAATCAACTAGTCATAGCTTTAGAATCAAGATCACAGTGTATTCTGGGATCTCTAGAAGCTAGATGTACTTCTATTTTCTTTGAAAATTGGATCAGCATTAAGCAACATATATCCATCCCCTTGTAGTTCTTTAATTTTCTGCTCCCTTGATGAAATTTGGTGCATTGATTTAATAACATCAGATTCTGACATCTATTTTTATGTAGCCAATATTTTGATGTGATTGCCTGCATGTCACTGGTCCTCATGCTTCATTGTTAGAAATGTTTCGCCTGTTTTAATTTTCCTGTTTCTGTGCAGTTATCATATTTCTCTTGCAATTAAAATACTTACCATCAAGGCCAAACTGATAGTTTTTTTTCCTACAATGTGATTAATTGCTCTTAAATAAAATCCTCAGTTTGATTTTCAAGGAGTTCAGTTGGAAAAAGCCAAAGTGATAAGACCTAGCTTAAAATGCTTCAATGACTTGACACCTATTGAAAGTGAGAGATTTGCCAAATTAATTTTCCAGACATAGGAAACAAAAAAGCTCTTTAGTGGTTTGTTTTAATTAGCTGTACAGATTAGTAGTAAAATGAAGGGTTTTTTTTGTTGTTTTGGTTTTGTTTTTGAGGCAGGTTGTGAAGGGTTGATATATTATGCCAGATTACTATTCCTTTTTTGAAGTTGAGTTTAACTTTCAAATTTCTACTTTGTTTTGCTTTTGTTTTTATTTTTTCAGGAAAATTAGCATTATGTTTTCAACCAATAAATGCTACTGCAAATAATGGAAAAGCCATTGATATGAAGTAGGAAGTTATTACACACCTATAA
>JAJPUD010001510.1:0-98058 GCA_023553655.1 Myrmecobius fasciatus | reverse complement strand
ACACACACACACATATATATATATATGTGTGTATATATATATATATGCATATATATATATGTGTGTATATATATATATATGCATATATATATATGTATATATATATATATATATATTCCTAAGTGGCAGTAATTTATAGGACATTCAATTTAAAGTTAGGATTACCCGGATTCAAATTTTTTTTTTCAGGTATTCCCTGGAGACATATCTCTACCTTAGTTTCTTTGGTTGTAAAATGAGGGATTTATACTCCATTGTTTCTAAGGTACCAAATGTATAGTCATATTTTTCCTTGGAAGGAAGATGGTAGGAGCAGAAAGAGATGTTCAAGTGGGGCTAGATATCCACAGCAAGTAGATGAAGTACCAGCTACATGAGTGGGAAATGAGTCAGAGAGGTAGTGGATTTCCCCTTAACTATAAAAGCAAACAACTGAGGTTCTCATTTTACCTACTAAAAACTTAGTGATCAAAGATCTCTTACCAGCTATTCAAGGTCTGTTAGGGCCAAGACAACACCTGGAGGGGAATTAGTCCTTAGAAATTAGCAGAAAGAATTATATTATTATGTATATCTTAGGCATAAAATAGCTCAAGATCAGTGATATGGTTGTAAGATTGTGTGTTACGAACCATGGGTATGAACCTTCCTTTGTTATTCAAGTTTTATTCAGAATTGATTTTTGTGAACAGTGGATTTTTATATCTATACATATATGTGTGTGCATTATGAATGTACATACATGTATACATACATGTACTTACGTACACACACATATACATATATATACATATAATTGACAAATGTCCATTTAGAATTTTATACATACACCTATAGTGTTGGATAACACATTTTCATACAACAAAGGCATAAGATAATGAAGGGAGAAGAAACACAAGGAAGTCCATATGGCAAAATCTTTCTGCTCTACTATCCATGGCTCCTTGAAATTTGGGGTCGAGAACAGGATGATTTCAGAGAGGCCTGGAGAGACTCACATGAACTGATGCTGAGTGAAATGAGCAGAACCAGGAGATCATTATACACGGCAACAACAATATTACATGATGACTAATTCTGATGGACATGACTCTCTTCAACAATGATATGATTCAAACCAGTTCCAATTGTTCAGTGATGGAGAGAGCATATACACCCAGGGAGAGGAACTTGGGGACTGAGTGTAGACTACAACAAAGCATTTTCACATTTTCTGTTGATGTTTGCTTGCATTTTGTTTTCCTTCTTGGGTTTTTTTTCTTGTAGATCTGATTTTTCTTGTGCAGCAAGATAACTGTATAAATATGTATACATAAATTGGATTTAATATATACTTTAACATATTTTACATGTATTGGACTACCTACCATCTAAGGGAGAGGGTGGGGAGAAAGGAGGGGAAATTTGGAACAGAAAGTTTTGCAAGGGTCAATGTTTAAAAATTACCCATGCATATGTTTAAAAAAGAAATTTGGGGTCAGGAAAATGTTATGTAAATACACAAATAAGTTGCTAGTTAAAGACTATGAAACTGGGCTATACCCAATGAGGGGTATCAATGACCAAAACCATAGTTAACTATCTCCCCATCTGTAGCTTTTCATTCTAGACTTGGATAACGTTTCATTCTCTATCACTCCCAAACAACAACTTCAAAGCACTTTAGCATGCTAAGTTTTACTTTAATCTTTACTTCACTTAATAAGTGAGATGTCCAGTAAATGAAGGGAATGAGACAAAAATAGTTGGAGTACAAGTAAGGGAAGGGGAGAATAGAGTTGATCTAAAAAGCATGTTTGAGATAATAGCAGTGACAATCAGCTTGGAATTATAAGGATATGAAGAAGTTGGTTTTTTTTTTTCTGTTTAGATGTCAAAAATAGGGACAATCAGCACAGCAGCTCAAAATTTCAAGAAAGTTAAATTGTCTTGATAGGGCTGGGTCACTAAAATAGGTCTATTTCTCAGCTCATATATGATAAAAAGGGATTGTGAAAATGGTACCCTGATGAAATTAATCTCATGATCCTTTAAAAAAAAAGAAAACCATAAATCATTTTCAGTGCTATTATCTTTTTAAAAATTTAAAAAATATAGAGGAATATGTCTATATTCAATTAATTTCATTTTTCTATGTTTTGGAATTCTTTGGAAGAATTGCATAGACCTATTTTATATCATTTAACAATTTTTCCTTGGGTTTTATATATATAAACTGCTATTTTGTTCATTTAATTCAAATAAATACCAGAAGCATTGCTTATAAAAATTATGGTGTTCACTAAGGTAATGTCGCTTTCTCAAATTATGAAGTACTTTGATCTCTGCTATACTGAGAAATAGACCACAAATATAAATATGAACTATTTAGAAATAGATTCATCAGAAAATCTTTTTTTATTAAATCATAGTACTACAAAAAGTTTAAGAAGTCATTTAGTACAATCAGGTCATTTTACAGATGAGAAAAAGAGAGGCATAAAAATGTTTTTTTGTCCAATGTCCACTTTCAACACATATTAACTAAACATGGAATAAATTGAACCAAGAGGTAGTGGGTTCCTCTTTCCATCATCCTATGAAAATCATTTTCAACTCATACATGCTATAATTTTAAAAAATCACAAATTCTTCGTTCTTTTAAAAACAATTTCAACTTTGCCATGAACCCATTCACTAAGCTTTTGCTGTTGCTTCTGTTTTGGGAGGGAGGAGGGAGTTATATAATTTTAAATACTATCATTTGGATTCTACCCTTAACAGGGCTTGGAAAAATTCAGTCCATTTGTTCTTGCAACAGGTTGTAAGCCTGAGATGCAGAACTGATATTTGGTTCTGAAAGTGAGACTGAACTAATGAAAGACTGATTCAGAATATTTTACCATTTTTATTTCTACTGTTATTTTAGCTCAGGCTGTTTTCATCCTGTTTCCTACTCAGGATTTGGAAAATAAATGTTACCAGGAGATCATGAACCATTCTGAGCGTTCCACCTGAAAACCACAGCATAATTCTAGTCATCAAAGAGGCTTTGATGAATAAACTGGAGAAAAATCAGTTAGACTTCACAACCAACCCTTCCAGACATCTTTAAACTAAGACATAAAAATCATACTTCTGACTTGTAGGGTAGAAGCCCTGAGTGCAAACTACGTTCCCTTGGTGAGATTCAGTCAAATGACTTCCACCTTCAGATTTCTTGATATTAGTTTCTTATGTAGAAAAAAATAATAAAGGAAAATATGAAGCAATATTGGATTTTGTAGCACACTCAGCTCACAAATTTTGCAACATTATAAAAGTGGGAGAGCTCAAGGAAAATAACTGTATAAAATATCACTCTAAAATGCCTATAAATCAATGTATTTAAATATATTTATCAAAATGGACATCTCTGTCAACAGTAAGTCAGGCAATCCCTCAAGCAGTTATTAGATCTCATTATAAGTCAAGCACTGAGACAGATTATTGGAATAAAGTCACAACAATAATACATTTTGCCCTCCAGGCTCTTACATTTTATCTGGGGATAACATGTCAAACACACAAGACAATATGAAGATAATAGGGATGAGGCTGAATCTTTTAATTCATGGATGTAGAACATTTCTTTTACTAATGCAGGTACAATTTATAGCATTGGAAAGTTGCCTAAGTCACCAGAAGGTAAAATGACTTGCCCAGAGTCATACAGCCAGTATGTGTCAAAGGTAGAATTTAAACTTATCTCTTCTTGTCTTCAAGGTAAGTTATCTATCCTCTAAGTCAAAATGTTGCTCATAAAATTTGCATAATAATTTCACTGAATTTGGATGTTGTTTGCAACAAATTCATTCATTTGTTACTCTCTACATATTTCAAAAATTGGTGAAAAGGGGTCTACCTAGCATATTAGGGGAAAAGTTCTTATTTCTATTCTACTGATGGTATATGGATCATAAAGAAAACTATTCATTAATTGTTTTTCATTCTCAAAACTTGACTAGCCTATCTTTTTAGCAGTTATATACGTTTCTTTTGTGTCATTTGGGGAAGGATGACATTGGCTAACACTGTATTCTTACACAGAATACAAAAGGATCTTGAGAGGCTAGAACATTTGACTAAATTCAATAAGCTGAAATTCATTACAAGGAAATGTAATATTTTACTGATGGGTAGGAAAAAAATATCTTCCCAACAGAATACAAGGTTGGAAAACTATGGTTAGACTAAAAATTGTTGGAAAAACTACTTACAGGTTTTAGTGGATTGGCAACCAAAAAAAAATGAAACAAAAGAAAAAGAAAAAAAAACTAATGAAAGCTAGACTTTATTAAAAGAGATATAGATGTGATTTAGGAATAGGGAGGAGATAGTTGCACTCAACTATGGGCTCCACATCTGGGATATTATCTTAGATTTTGGATGCTTTGGCTTAATGCAACCCAAGTGATGCCAAAATTTAATTGGGGAATATTTTACACAATAAATAAAAATATAGTAGAAAAAATGATGTGAATATGTGCTTTTCTAAAGCAATATGCAGCCTATAAATATCTTTACATATGGTTTAGTGTCACTCCCATTTTTGTTTGATTTTGACACTGTTAATGTCGTATTCCTTTCCATATCTCAAGTGATGCAAATTAATTCATTCTTGAAATATCCTATACACCAGTGTTACTTGTCCCTTTGTCCTTTAATTCATTACACTTTGCCAAAACTTAACTTTATTCCCAAACCTATATATTTAGCTCTAATCTTTCTCTAAACGTCAATCTCATATTACCAATTACATTTAACCATCTCAAACTGAATGTCCTTTGCATCTCAAAGTCAGTATGTCCAAGCAAAAATCATTCTTTTACTCCAAATCTTTCCTTTTTAATGGCTTTTCTATTGCCATTGAGGGCATACTCTCATCATATTCTCCTCATCCCACAATTTCAGTGTTATCTTCACTCCTTCCTCCTATTCACTGCTTATGTCTCTGATCAAGTCTTGCCATCTCTGCCTTCACAGTATATGTCCCCTTCTCTTAGATTGCCACCATCCTGGTGCAGCCCCCCTCATCTCATTCCTGAACTACAATAATACCCTCTCACAATTATCCCCATCTTGCATTCAGATGCCCATTTTCTGTTAACTCACAATCAGATATAAAATCCTCTGTTTGACTGTAAAGTTCTTAACAGCTTGGCTCCTTCTGACTTTCCTTGTCTTGTAATACTTTATACTCTTTCACATACTCTCAATTCAGCTAGCCTGGCTTATTTATAATTCTTCATCCATGATACTCCATTCTCTACCCTATAAAGAGTTATTTGTCACCCATTCCCACATCAGTCTACTTCATCTTTGTCTCTTGTCTTTCCTATTTTAAAGTCTCACCTCTTGCATCTCTAAAGCTTTTCTCATCCTCCCCATTGCTAGTGGTTTCCTTCTGAGATTGCTGTTGTTCAATCATTTTTAGATATGTCTGACTCTTTGTGATCCCCTTTGGGGTTTTCTTTGCAAAGATCCTGAAGCAACTTATCATTTCCTTCTCCTGGTCACTTTGCAGATGAGAAAACTGAGGCAAACAGGGTTAAGTGATTTGCTCAGCTTATAAGTATTTGAGCCAGATTTGAACTTATAAAGATGAGTTTTCCTGACTCTAGTTGGCCCATCTCTATATGTATCTTATGTTTACAGTTGATAAAGTGTCACTTCTCTTATAATATATAAAGAAAATATATTTAGTTAATATACATTACAAATTGAATTTATATGTGTATATATAATGGTACTTGTGTATATGCCTATGCCTATATTATATAAGTATAAATATATATATATGTATATATATACATATATTTATGCATAGGTGTGTGCCATTAATTTGATAGCTGACTTTGATTCCATGTATGGCCTCATTGAAGGCATTTGACAGCATGGCTGGAAACATCATGATAAAAAGCATGGGAATGAGCTCAAAGCCTTTTTTTCACTCCTCTGGTGACTGAGAAACTTGAGAGAATTGCTCCTTGTCTAGAACCTGGGCAAACATGCCATCGTGACATTGACATATTACACTGATGAACTTCTCTGGGCCACCAGATTCTGATATAATTTTCCACAAGTCCTCATGACTGGCAGTATCAAAGGCCTTGGTCAGAGCTACAAATGCTGTATACAGACCTTTATTCTGCTCCTGGCATTTTTCCTGGAGCTGTCAGGCAGAAAACACTACATCAACTGTTCCTAAGCACCTTCTCAGGCCACACTGGCTCTCAGGTAGATGGTCTTTTTCCAAGTTTAGGGTCAGTCTATTAAGGAGGCCTCTAGCAGGAATCTTGCCAGCAATGACTAAGAGAGAGACCCCCTCCCCGTGATTGTCACAGGACAATCTATTCCCTTTACCTTTGTAAAGATGGACAGTGGAGGCATCCTTGAACTCTTGGGGCCTAACCTCCTTTTGCCCTATAATCTGGAAAATTTCAGTCAGCTTTTGTATGAGCAATGGACCTCCTACTTTGTAAAGCTCAGCTGGAATAAAATCAGCACCTGGTGCTTTCCTACATAAAAGTAGCCTAAATATATGAGAGAGATAGACAGAAAAGACAGAAAGAGCTCTTTCAATTGGGGGGAGCAGAAAGCATCCCCATAGGAGATGGTACAAGCACTAGGCCTTGAAGAACATCAGAGAGTTTAAGAAGTTTTTTCTTGATTGCAGGTACAATTTTTTTTTCTTTTCTTTATCTCTCTATAGTTTAGAATATTTCTTGGAATATAATAAGCACATAGTAAATGCTTGTAAATTAATTGACTATGGTCCACTCACCAAACATCCAGGGATGTTGATTATTGACAATCACAGAATAAGGATTAATGGAGTTAGAACTACCATGTTGAATTTTTGTCCCCCTTTTATTTTGTTGGTGGGTTAATGATACTCATCTTCCTGCCCAACACATTACAAAAAAATGGGAGAATTTGAAAACCCAGCGAGAAATTCTGATATTTACAAGGAAAATAGAGGATCTGAATACAGAATTATAAACATACTATTCATGGCTACCACAAAAGCATTTCTGGGAAGAATAAAGGATACTGCAGATGCAGAATCAAGGCCTGGAGAAATGAAGGAACCAAGATCACAACGCTAGAAAGGAGCAGTCCCAATTTGAACTCATACTTTTTTACTTTGGAACCTACATTTTTTAATTGTACCAAGCTAGAGTAGATGGGCAGGAGGAAAGCCTCCCTTACAAGACTAAATTAATTTTTATGCCTAGTTAGTGTGATATTTAATGTTCCTTTATGACCAAACACAAAAGTATTGAAATACGAAAAGTCTAGACATACAATCTCTGCCCATGTGTGGTCCATGTATTTTTGTGTTCACTATCATGGTATAAAATGTTAATCTGAGACTTTTCAGTGAGGCTAGACTTATGCATGGAAAGTTACTATTTTAAATGGAATTTCCTAAAAATAAACATTTCTGATAAATAAAAAGAATTGTTTTATTGTTTACATGGAATTAACACTGATTTTTCTTCTATGATTGGAAAATTGGATCTGGATACAATTTGAAGGGAGTCTTAAAAATATTTGAAAGAAAGACTTCATCCCTGCAGTCACTATAAAACATCTGCAGTCATTCCCTCAAAAAACAATCAACATTCATATAACAAGTATGTATGTTTATGTGTATTTGTATGTGTGTATACATATGTATATAAATAACATATGTTTTCTCTTTGCCTTTCAGTTATCTTTTTTAAAATTTACAAATGTATATAAAATGTGAATAGAATGAAGATGATTTAAAAAAAACACAACAGGAAATTTATGTTTGTAAAATTATAGTAGTCTTGAAATTTACCAAAATAATGATAAAATTTTGCTTCCTTTGAATGACACCTAATAGCATTTTCCAAAATTTTTAATTCAGATATTTCAGATTCTTTTATTTTTCCTAACATTGGGAAATCATATTTTTTACTTAACATTAAAGTAGCCACAATTTATAGGAGGAAATGAACCAAAAGAAATAATTACCAACATATGCAGCATGTAGGAAAGTGTTGAAAAATGAGAATAACATTATCACCTAAATCAGATCCAGACATTCACTTAGTTAAGATACATCCTTAGATGAATATTTACAGCATTGGCAAGTCAAATGTAAATGCTGAAATTTGTCATAAACAATATTGCATATCTAGTTTAGTCACCACTGAATAATATCTTTGTAGACAATGATATTTTAAAATTAAATGACTAATATTAAAATTCCTGTTCATTGAAAAACAATAGATGATAATGTATATAAAGAAGGAAAATTTATGAAACACTCAAACTGTTTCTTATACAGACAAAAGTTTCCTGGATGATTCCATATAACACAAGATTCATTTATTTCTGAGAATAATAGCTGTCCAGAAGGATTCCCCAAGAACAAAAATCTTCAAATTAGAGTCTAAAAAGGTAATGTAATAGGTACCAACTTTTTGAATAAACTTAAAAAAACTCAGCAGAATAGCTGACTAAATCCAAGTGGGAAAGTGTAAGAGGAACTTAAGAAATAAAGCACTTGACCATTGTCACTTCTGAAAATCAGTCTTAAAGATAGATGGCAAAAGAATGAGACCAGGGGAGAAAGTAGATAGAAGACCAATATGCAACTTATGTCAAATAATATTAGAAATGAAAGGGTCTTAGAGATTGTTTAGTTCAACTACTTTATTTTACAGATAAAAAACTGGGACCCAAAGAGGAGAAATTTCTGGCTTGAGATATGACCTCAAAAAGTTGAGACTCAAACCCCAGTCCAAATGCAATTTTGCTTCTGCTCTGTATGACACTCTGCCCTCTGCCTACAAAGATGATAGATTTAGAGCTGGAAGGAACTTTAAATGTGGTCAAATTCAGCCCCTTCCTTTTATATATAAAATGAATGCTCAGAAACATTAAGAAATTTATGCAAGTTAACACGGGTAGCAAGTTTCAGACAAGATTTGATCTCACATCTTTTTGCTCCAAATTTACTGATTTCTAATGCATTTTTACTGCATCATTCTACTCAGGATCTAAAGTTTCTAAATCTGATTTCATTCTTGAATCATAAATGAAATTTCAATGACTTTCATCTGTACTCTAAATCAACACCAATGCTTTGGAAAGGATTTTGGACAGGATATTATTAGTTAATCATATAATAGTAATTATTATATGCCAATAACTCTGAAAAACACTTTCATTAACAAATATTATCTTGTTTGATACAACATTCCTGTGAGGTAAGGGCTGTTATTATTCTAATTTTACATTTGATGAAACTGAGACAAAAGAAACTGTGATCTGTTTCCTTGTCCACTGTACCACATAGGTGACTTTTTTAGCTGTGTTATTGGAGAAATAGGGAGAAAATGGGAAGAAAATTTATTCTTATATATTGAAACAATGGATAAATTAATGATAGAATTTCATTATATCAATCATTTTTAAGCAACTAATATTTACTGGACACTAATTGATACTATGTAACATTACAGAATTAGCAAGAAATCATTACATTTGTAAGTCATTCAATAAATCTGTAAATTTGAATCATTATACATTGACAAATTCATAAAGTACACATATAAATGGAAGCAACTACCTTGGAGTGAAAGCAACCAGTGACAATCCAAAAATATCTAGGTTCTGCTTTCTTTCTCAAAAAGTGGCTCTCAGGTTATATCATAATAGCATTCAAGGCTGAGATCAAATGTATCTCTTTCTACTTATTATAGAATTGGTCTGGGTACACCTTTGAGACCTTGGTTGCTAAAACCAGTGAATTCAGCAATGACCTATCTGCAATTATAATAAAGAAATAGTTTTAATCCCCTGCCTTCCATTTATATAACTGTAAAACAGGACTGATCGTTTTTGCTGCTTGCCAATTAACCTGTGGTTCTCTCTAATTCCCTATGTTGTATTAAAATTTCTTTTTGTTTACCATTTGCTTCATTAAGTTATAAAGAATAAAATAGAGTCAAAGCAAAGTCCCCATCAAAAGGAAACAAATCAAATGTTGGCTTTCCAGGTTTTTCCTCCTTCACTCATGTGAATGCAGCAAGAAAGTTACGCCTGCAACTTTGCTGTTGCTAATAATCGTCTCATTTCACAGATTCTCTAAAATTTTCTATTATGTTATTACAAGACAAGAATACATTTTCTTTCCATTCCACCTTCATTTCTTTATCTTTGTTATTCCACTGCCAGAATTTCCAGAATTATATCAAATTAAATAGGGAAAGTACACATCTATGATTTGCTCATTCATTTTTGGAGAGAAATGAGAATTGCTTACTTATCATAAGAGAAAAATATCCAACAAGGATTAAGTAGAAATTATATATAGAAATGTATCTTCCTAGCATGAGAATGTAAAAGTGCTTGTTTGGTTTTTGGAGATTTACCAAGTTTGAAAGGCTGCAGATTCCACATGAAAAAGTCTTTTTTATATTCTTGGGTGTTCAGGAAGATGTGTGAGTGCAATCTGTACTTATCAAGAAATGTCTTAATAGGAGCTCAGCTTGAGTCCTGCACCAATTCTGTACTAAACAAGTACCCAGTTTTGTTGTCTTCAAGAGAAAATCTAATGAATGGGAGATCCTGCTATATATCGCGCCATAGTGTTAAAGTTCTGAGATCTTCCAGTGTAGCTTCCAGAGTTTTTAGATTTTGTTTTCTAGTCCATTCAGCTTTTCACTTGTGCTTTATAGGTTAACTTATTCCATTCATTTTCATATTTATGAATATTTACTGTGTATTTTGTTTCAATTTTTTACAGCTGCATCTCTCTCTTTATTTTGTTTCTTCTTAAGTCTGTTTTGCTTCTGACTATTGATTCCTTTAATATCTTCTTTTATTATTCCCCCATATGTCTTATCTCCATCCATCCACTCATTTCCCTATTAAATAAGTTTCTATGTTCAACTGTTTGTATTTTTTCATCCCTTTTTTGAACCAATTCAGATGAGAGTGACGTTCAAACATTGCCAATACCTCTTCTTGTCCCTTCCACTGTAAAAGCTCTTCTGTGCCTCTCTTTAATGTAAGAAAAAATTTACCTGTCTGTCTTTTCCTCTTTCTTCCAGTTCATTCCTCTTTTTACATTCCTTCTTTTATTTGGAGATAATCCCAACATAATAAACTCATATTAATACTGTCTGTCAATGTAGAAACCTTATAACTGCCCTAAAAATGATAAATTTCTTGAGCTGCATTATCATCTTTCTATATAAGAACATAAACAGTTTAATGAGTCCCTTATGATTACTCCTTCACATTTACCTTTTTTATGCTTCTTTTTAGTCTTGCTCAAATGTCAAACTTTTACTCACTGCTAATCCTTTCATTGATTTGAAATCCCCTATTTCACTAAATGCTTTTTTTCACAAAGGACTGTACTTTTTCTTTTTCTGGGCAGATCATTCTTGGTTATAATCCTAGCTCTTTTACTTTTTAAAATATATATATATACATATATATATATATTTCAATACCTTCATTTCTCTAACATGGAAGCCACTAAATTTTCCATGATCCTGAGTGGGTCTCTACAATATATGATTTTTTTTTTCTTTTTGATTGCTTGTAATATTTTTTATGGAGATCTGGAATTTGACTATGATATTTCTGAGAGTTTTCATTTTGTTTTGTATTGTTTTTTCATTTCTATTTTGTTGTTTGGATTGGGGAAGTTTTCCTGTATAATTTCTTGAAATATGATATCTAGACTTTCTTTGATCCTAACTTTCAAGTAGTTAAATAATTATTTCCAGGAAATCAATTTTCCAAGTCAGCAATTTTTCCAATAAGCTATTTCATATTTGCTTCCATTTTTTATGTTTTTGATTTTGTTTTGTTTCTTAATGTTTCATTTGTCATTACCTTCCACTTATCCAAATGTAATTTTTAAAGAATAATTTTCTTCAATGACATTTTTAAAAACCATTTTTTTTCATTTGGTCTAGCCTGCTTTTTAAAGGGTTTTTTTTCTGAGCATGTTTGTGTCTATTTTAACATTAGACCAATTTTGTTTTTAAAGACATTTTCTTCTGTGTTTTTTCTGTCTCTTTTCCTAAGCTGTGAATTCTCTTTTCATAATGCCTTTCACATCCTCTTCCCCAATTTTTCCCTCTATCTTATCTCTTTCTTTAACTATTCCAGGAATTCTCAGCCTAGAACTCACGAAGCTGCTTCTGCTACTGCTACCATTGGTGCTTGTTCCAAGGGTACTCAAGGCAGGCCTGATCTCACAGCCCTTTCCTTCCAACTCCTGTTTTCTGAAGCTAGATAAAATTCTCACTCTGAATTTTTTTGGTTCCACCACTTCAAAATTTTATTTGCAGAATTATTTTAAAGTTATTTGGAGGAAAATATCAGCAGAATTAACCTGGTTTGCTGCCTCTAGTACTTTATCTTGGCTCTGCCTGGTAATTTTTCTTAAAAGGAATTCTTTCCCATAGTCTCCTCATTCTCTTTTATTTTAGTCTATTCTAAACCATTATTTTTTGATTCATGAAACTAGAACTTATTTACTACTGCATCTGTAACTGTTTTTCATGAAAATAAATATTTAATGTATTAATTTTGTGTTTCGTCTTTTAAATAATTTTTATCTTTTTGCTTTTTAAATTCCCTTCCACCCCACTTTTTTCATCACTCTTAGAAATATTGATTTGTCTGGAAGGTAGTGAGGATGAAAGATTTTCCCATGGTGGAAATTTCTCTTTTCCCTAATTTTGGTGCATGTTTCTGTCCCCTGCTCTCCCTATTTTCATTTTTTTTTCAATTTACCATCAAATCTCTTTAAGGCTTTTCTACATTTCTGAATGTCAATTCACCATTTATGGTAGAATATATCTACCATCCTTTAGGTGTGTTCTCCCATCCTCCTTTTTCATTAATGATTTAAGATTTTTGAATTTTGATGTTTCTATTTCAATCACTACTTTTGTCATTTCACCTATTCTCTTGTAACTTTTTTTCTTTCTAAAATGAAAACAGGAGTTATTTTGCCTTCATTGTTTTCGATACACTTGTTTAGGGTAAGCCATCCATTTTCCTCTATTTCCTACTTCCCCTTTTCCCTTTTATTCACTACCCTATTCTTTAGTTTCATTCTACAAAACACATAGATTCATTTTGAGGTATGGGGAATGTTGTGAAATTTATTCCATGGTGTCAGACCTGATTTCTACCATCACATCTCCTGTTTCTGCTTCAGTTACCTGTTCCTTTGGCAGCTCAAAAGGTCTTCTATTTCATGTGTTCATTTAATCTATTTTGTCTAATTTAATATATCTGTAAACATTTGGAAGTTTTGTAGCCGTATTTCCTTGTTTTTAATATCTGTCCCTATGCTTTTGTCTGCTAGTACTTTTAGTTTTTCAGTCTTTTATTCTTCCTAAAATATTTAATGATGTCTCATTTTTTTCTTATATTTCTGCAATGCTGACTTTTATCATTCCTTCCCCTTTGATAGAACATCTCTCAGAATGTAGACATCAAAGTTTTCTCCACCTTGAATCATACTTGGAAATTCACTTTTTACTAATCTTAGTCTGCTCCAAGTGACTTGTAGGGGGATAGGACTAGTATATAATAAGTACTGAATTAATGTCTGATACATGCAAACACTTAATCAAAGCTTATTGCTTTCTTGCCCATTCCTTCAAGCCTGGGGAGACCTCACATGCATTCTAATGCACTGTATTTTTATTCTCTGACTCTGAATGCTGCTATTCTAGGCAGATCATAATGATTTCTATAATTCCCTCTCTTCCACAAATAAAGGAAGAAAGACCTGAGTTTTCTTTATTTTTTAAAAGATGAATGTCAGTGAGCCAAGGGGCTGATTGTGATGGCAGAGACTGCAGTAGGACCCAGAAAATTGCTGAGTGGATCTAAGGACACCAGCTGGTAGACTGACTTGGTGCCATGCCAGAATGGGAGGAATGACGTGGCTGAGTGACAGCATAAGGGAGTAGAATCAATTTCCTTGTGAGTCAGTGTTGTCTTGGTCTATGGAGAAATTTGGAATAATCATATTTCTTTTTTGGGTACTTTTGAAAATTAGCAAAAATCAGGAGAAATCACTAATTCTCCTTTGTTGTTCACATGTTCTTGCCTCAAGATCTACGATTTCAATGTAACTGGAAATTCATCAATGTGAAGTTTCCCCTCCTAAATCAGATTAGCACCTGACATGCAACTTAGACTCTTAAGGCAGTTAGAAGTTAAATGATTTATTCAATTTTTATAGTTTTTAGGTATCATAGTCAGTATTATAAGGGACATCTTCCAGATTTTGAGGGTGAGTACCCACTACCAAATTCGACTTCTCATTTTTTATGTAATGCAATGAAATTTTAAATAATATCATGCAGAAAAATGCATCATTCTTTTTATTAACAAAATAATACAAAATTGAAACTTTTTTAGAAGTCAGTGTCCCAGGGCAGCTAGGTGGCACAATGGATACAGCACCAGTCCTGAAGTCAGGAGGAGCTGAGTTCAAATGTGCTCTCAGACACTTAGCACTTCCTAGCTGTGTGATCCTGGGCAAGTCACTTAACCTCAATTGCCTCAGGGGAAAAAAAGTCATTATCCTTAAGCAGCTGTGATTTCATTGGTGTTAGTCTTTATTCCTCTAACAGAGATCACAGACTATTTTCTTCCTATGTCTCTTCTCTGTCAGCCAAATTCCCAGGGAAGTGGGGGAATTCTGTCTAATCTCATTGCCTCCATTCTCACTCTTTTCACTTAAATCTTTTGCCGTCTGTTTTCTGACCTTAGCACTCCCCTGAAATTGCTCTCTCTAAAGTCACCATTTTTGGTATGCCAATATAATGTTTTTTCCAATCCTCATCCTTCCTGATCTCTGAGCTGCATTTGTATTTCTTCCTTTGTGTTCTATCTTTTTCGGGATTTTCATGAAGCTACTTTCTTTCCTACATGTCTGGTGAACTTTTCTCAATCTTCTTTGCTATCAGTCCCAAACTTTACTCAAAGGTTCAGTAACATTATCAATGACATACAGAATATATGAATCTATATATTAGATAGGCATCACAAACCCAAAATGTGCAAAATATAACTCAATTTCTTGTCTCGTCAATCTACCACTTTTCCCAAATTCCATATTTTTATATTATGATTTTTCATGAAATTTTCATGAAAATCTTGAGTTCATATGTTCGAAGGGCTATCACACTATGCATATGCTTTGATCCAGCAGTGTCTCTACTGAGCCTGTATCTTAAAGGAGCATTAAAAAGGGGAAAGGGACCCACATATGCAAAAAATGCGGCAGCTTTTTTGTAGTGGCAAGGAACTGGAAACTGAAAAGAAGCCCATCACTTGGAAAATTGCTGAATAAATTATATAAATGTCATGGAATATTATTGTTCTGTGAGAAACGACCAGCAGGATGATTTAGAGAGGCCTGGAGAGACTTGCATGAAATGATGCTAAATGAAGTAAGTAGAACCAGGAGATCATGGTACAAGACAACAGCAAGATTATATGATTGATGGTCAATTCTGATGGATGTGGATCTTTTCAATGGCAAAATTCAGGCCAGTCCCAGTAGACTTGTGGTAGAGCGAGTCATCTGCATCCAAAGCGAGGACTGTGGGAACTGAGTGTGGATCATAACATAGTATTTTCATCTTTTTGTTTTTATTTGGAGGTAGTAGTCTCCTTCATTAATTGGAGTTGTCTTGGGTCATGGTATTGCTGAGAACAGCTTAGTAATTAACAGATCTTCATTGAACAATACTGCTATTACTGTCTATTTTCCCAGTTCTGCTCATTTATTATGCATTAATTCATGTCTCCCACTTTTTCCCCAAAATAATACTGCTTGTCATTTCTTATACCACAATAATATCCCATTAAATCATATACTATAACTTGTTTAGCCATTCCCTAATTAATGCAATATTTATTAGCCGGATTGGTTTATAGTTTTCTTTCTCTGTTTTGGCTCATCCTGGTTTAGGTATCAGCATCATATTTGTGTCATAAAAAGAATTTGGTAGAATTCTTTTGTCTACTTTCCCAAATAGACTTCATATGTTGATGTTTTGAGTCTATTGCTCTCTTCTAAATTTATGCCTTAATCCTGCAGTTACCATAATAACTTTCCGTGCTCGAGTTCCTTTTTGTCTTTTGCTCATTTTTATGCTTCTTTGTTACTTGATTTTATGTGAGTGCTGGGCTCTGGTCCTGCACTGTCCCAAGCTTTATGTGTGGGGACTCATGCTAGCTTTCACTGGGCTTCAGGGCTTAGCTACCTGCTTTCATTGAGAGTAGATTTCCATTCCTGTTCATGTGGGGCAGGGTAGGGCCTCCCTGTTGTCCTCCCCTGGGTGTGAGAGTTACCTATTTACTTGCCCTTGGAGTGGACCTTTGCTACTGGATTGCTATGATAACAGAATTTTTCTGGGGGCTGACGAGGAGGGACCTTGTTGGTGATCTACCCCAGAAGTGGGGTCCTTTACCTGGCTTGTTATGGAAACAGGGTATCTCAATTGGCAAGCCCCCGTGGAGGGGTCTCCCTGTTGGTCAGTTCTAGAGAAGGGCTTCACTTCTGGTCAGCAATGTGGTCAAGGCCCTGGGGGTGGGGTTGCTGAGTGGGATCCTACCATGCTGAACCTCACTCCTTTTCCACACTGGTGAGAAGGACCTTTACTTCCATGCTAATTGTTTCCCTCTTCCTACATCAATTCTGAGATGGTTTTCTAGTTGTTTAGAAGGGAGTTTGGGAGGCTGTCAGCTGGAAATGACAAGTGCCATATCTCCATTGAAGATATTAGCATTCTTTAAGTCTGAGTTTGCTACCTTGGGATTATTTTCAACTCCTTTGTTATCATTTCATTTATGTCTGACTCTTCAGGACCCTTTGGAGTTTTCTTAGCAAAGATACTGAAGTGGATGGCCATTTCCTTCTCAAGCTCACCTTACAGAGGAGCAAACTGAGGCAACCAGACTTAAGTGACTTGTCCAAGGTCACACAACTAGACCCAGTCTCTCTAGGGACCTGATTTAAACTCAGGTTTCCCTAACTCTAGGCCCAGCCTCTATCCCCATGATACCACCTGACTTCCTACTGTGTCACCTAGCTACCCTAATGTCTTGCTCTGATCTCCATATATTCACCCTATTGCCAAATCTTACTGTTTCTCCCTCTAAGATATTTCTTGCAACAAAACTCTTTCCTCCACTAGCATAGCAACCATTTTATTTCATTCTCTCATCACACTATTAAAATTACCTTGTGGCTAATCAGCCTAAGTCCATCTCCAGTTGAGTCCATTTTTCACCCAGCTGTCAAAGCGACTTACATGCAAATCTGAGCATGTCAAAACTTTACTCCAAAAATTCCAGTGGGGCTCTGTTACTTCTAAGAGAAAATATAGGTTCTTCATTTTAGTTTTTAAAGCCCTATATAATTTAGGCTCAATTCCTCCCTCCAGGCTCATTAAATAATGCCCTTCTTTCCCCCCAATTTTACCATCCAGACAAACTGATTTTCTCTTTTTCACATGATGTTCTTGTTTCTCTAATTTTTCCCTGGTTGCCCAATATGAGAAAGGCATTGCCTCATTAAACTCTTCATGACTCAAGCACCACTTTTTATATGAACACTTTTATCCCAAATTCCAATGCTACCAGCTGACCTCTCAATTTATATAGTATTCATTTAATTCATATATACATTTTTACATTCGTGGTCTTTGAATCTATTTATGGTTATATTTATTTTCTTCCTATTTAGAATATAGCCATCATATGTTTAGGGTTGACTTACTTTATTTGCATTTCCATTGCTCAGCATAAATAGACACATAGTACATCCCTACTATATGTATAACTGATTAATTGATCAATCATAAAGTTAAAAGATTATCTTTTCAAATTTCTTTGGCTAAAAAATTCATGATCTCGTGAATTGAATATTCCTTGGTGTTTAAGCTCTCAAAACTTAGCCAGGCCAATCCTCTGGCAGTAAAGGATTCCTTGGTTCATTGTTGGAGATGAAAAGACAAGATAAAATGACTACATACTCAGATGTCTTTGAAAGAAGTATATTTTTTCTTTCTATTTCTTTTCATATCTGACAGATACTGTCCCTGACATCAGACACCAAGTTGACTCTCTTATTTAGCCTTGTAAAACACCCAGTGGCTTTGATGTGAGTGTACTGGTTTCTACTCATTTGATCTCTACTGACAGTATTACCAGAGCACTGAGGCACTATGTCTTTTCATGTTCCTCATATGATTTCATGTGTTGCTGGAAAAGACAGAGATACTGGGCTGTGTTTCTTAACTCCTCGTGACTAATTTTGGTTTGAAAGAAAGATATAGTTATTAACTTGGTTTTACAATGAAAAATGGCTATATAGACATGAACACAATATAGACATCACAATATACAAAATGTTTGGATTATATGCAATATGAGATAACTCTTTGCATCATTTTTTTTAAATTGGAGTCCATGGTTTTTTCTATCTAACTAGCTAGTTATTATATCACTGGATAACTATTTGAATAAAGTTGGTTTCAATTGTAATTCTATATATTTGATTTTATGCAATTAAAAATATTCTAAAAAGTGATTCAAAGGCTTCAACTGATTGCCAAAGGAATACATCACCCACACATTAATTAACTCCTGTTGTATATGAAAACAACTATATTATTTATTTAGTGTAATTTTCATAGTGCTTAATAAAGTATAATTGTTTTCATGCAATTATGCTTTATGAGTTTCTTATTTTAGGAGGAATAAAATTGGAAGCATGAAATGAATTTAGCTTTTTGTTTTAATTTCCTGTTTAATTTACATAATTTCTCTTTGTACCAATTTCCATCAACATGAGATTAGGTCAGTTAAGCCCATTTCTCCAAACATCATAAGAAAAGTAAAAAGATAAAATAAGCTTTCCAGAAGAAAGGTGAGGCAATTTTGAAAAAATCCATATATTCACAGGACCAGGGCATTAAAAAATGTTAAACAGAGAAGGGCAGCTTAATAACTATTAAAAATAAAGTACAAACAACAATGGTTTCATATGATTTGGGGGCAAATAACTTATCACATGCATCATAGAGAATGTGCAGAGTATGTTACTGTCAAAGGTAAGAATTCTTTTCCCCAGATCTACTATACAACATATGCTTGTGTATTTATCCTTTTCTTGAAAAAAAAACATGTTGCTATATTTGTAACTTTATATTTGTTTAGGATAAAAGACTCTGGAAAAAAATTATTCTTTACTTTCATAGGTAAAACTCTTTAAAATGTTCTATTTTCAGTAATGAGCCCAATGTGAGCATGATGGATCCCATCCATCTTAATTCCCACCTCGTTTGAATCCTGTGTAGATCTCACCTACCTGCTTCAAGAGTTAAATCCCTGATTACTGGTTGCTGAGAGGAAACAATTGATAACATGGGATGTCACATGAAATAAAAGTAAAATCAGATTCTGCTTTTTAGCTTCCTTGGCCTCTTCACTCTAGGAAGCAAGTTGTGGTTTCAGCCAGATATGTAGAAGAAGGATTCCTCTCAGCAATATGACATTGGATGTCATCTCCTACATGGAGTCAGACCCAAGCATCCAGGCTTATAGCAGGCTCTTCTTGTGTGTTTGCTACTTTAGCATCAACTTGATGAGATCCAAAAGGTCCTTCAGGGGTAGCACTACATACCAAAGTTTGCATGTGCAAAAGCAGTGGAGCAGAATTAATAAAACAGAAGAATCTCCATCGTGGAGAAAAGGTGGTTACTTGAAGAAAATTCTTCTGAGGCTTTTATTGAATTTTTATTCATTCAGTATAATTATATATCATCTGTAGCAGATGAGTACAGATGATATGTAAAATAGCTAATGACAGATTGATAAAGAAATTGTTTGTATCCTAAGGAGACTTGAATATAAACTCTGTAATGATTGTACCAAAAGTAATAATTTGCTGGATGATGTTCCAATCATTGCTATTGTTTATTGCTTATCATTTTATTTTCTGTATGTGAATAAAATACTTGTTCCATACCTGATTTATATGATTTTCATCTTTGTTGAGGATAGAAAAATCCTAGACTAGAGTCCAATAAAAAAAATGACCCCTTATATTTGTCTTGGAAGTGAGGAATCAATGAATATGATAATTGGGGAGTTTAATTCTCCAAATGAGTTACAAAAGCAGTGAACCCAGCAAAATTTTGATTGCAAATAAAGGACAAGAACAGGTGCGGATAACCAAGCCCATGTGGTCTCAGCCAGCTGGTTCAAAAATGCTTTTGATATCTAGAAGGATCTTTATAAGTGCTTCAAATTGAACTTGTGAAAAAGAATTAATGAAAAAAACCCTAAAGAATCTGAAATTTACTTTAGATTTTGACCAATGGGCTAAAAAGCTACAAAAGAAGTGAGAGAAGGATGTAGTTAGCAAATTAAATTCTGCAATCTCAAGAAGAAATAATTTCAATGAGGAACAAAAAAGGAATTATATAAAAAGACAAATGTGGATACATAGGGGACACTACAGTCAGCTTATTTTTTAACGTACAGAAAATAAAAGCAAGAGCAGGGAGCAGAAGATAAACACAAAAATGAGACACAATCTTTTTTTTTTCTTTTTGTTGAGGCAATTGGGGTTAAGTGACTTGCCCAGGGTCACACAGCTAGGAAGTGTTGAGTGTTTGAGGTCAGATTTGAACTCAGGTCCTCCTGACTTCAGAGCTGGTACTCTATCCACTGCACTACCTAGCTGCTCCTGAGACACAATCTTTAAGAAGAAATGTCTGTAGTGTTAAAGTACAGAATAAACTGTACCTTGTGATAAATGGTGAATTTAATCAGTTGTTGTTGTTTTTGTTGTTCTATTTTATTTTTTCAGAAGTGAAAATGTGGATTATGTTTAAAAAAAGAATAGTGTCCAAGATAAAATAGGACCCTTGCTTAATGAGAGTAGCACAATAATAGATAAATATTGAGAGAAAAAGACTTGTTCAACTTGTTTTACTACCATTTTTTATGTCAAGGGGAAAGATTCTTGAACAGAACAAAATTGCAAATAGTAAACTGAGTCTAAACAATAGGAGAGACACACAAAAAAGAACAGCTAAATAGAATGTGTTGAAGTACCAGGCTCAAATGAAATAACATTGTGATAATTAACACAACTGAGAAGATATTACTCAAGACACTTTCAGAGATCTTTGAAAGGTTTGTAAGAGCAGAAGTTGTTGAAGCCTGGAGAAGAACAAATGCTATCACAATATTGAGACAGAGAGAGATGTTTAAAAATTGCCATTTCAACAAATTCTGACCAGGAACCTTGATATAGGAATTCCAGAACTTATTTAAAGGATAAAAAATCAGATTATTAAATGCTTGTATGTGTCAGGCTTTCATCTAGATTCAGGAAATACAAGAATGAATTAGCCCATGCCTTCAAGGAGCATATGATATAACCAATATAAATAGCATATATTTTTAAAAGTATGTAAAATATATATGCAAAATATATGTGGGAAAACATAGAGGGGAAGATCCTAGTGGTAGGAGAAACCTGAAAAACTTTAAAGTGAAGTCTGTGCTTGAATCTTTAAAGAAAACAGTGTTAATGGTTGAGAGAGAGAATGCATTTCACAAATGGGAGACAAGTAATTCAAATGTATAAAGGCAGAAAAAATAGTGAGAATATGAGGAACAATAAGGTGAGCCTTACTGAGCTTTAGGTTATGTGAAAAAACAACAGTATGCAATAAGCCTGTAAAGAACCCCAAGTAGAATTATGATGGAATTAGGAAAATTAAAAAAATAATAATACAAATGGAAAAACTATCCAGTAATAATTTCTTTGTTTTGTAAAGTGAAATAATCTGCCCTTTTTTTCCCAGATCCTATGGCTAAATGGTACACTTTCTGTAAAAATCAACAAATTGTACAAGATCAGGTAGATGACTAAAGATGCTCAAAGTTGCCAACCAAAGCCCTAGAAATAAAATGCAAGGAATAAGGACACCAACATGTGGGGAGGAATTTGTTCTTGCAAGTTTGTTTTTGTCATATGGATTTCAAGATCACATCAAATGGAATAACCCCTGTTGTTAAATCCAGGAAGCCTTCTCCTATGGATCCAGAGGTGATGTTTTCATCTTCTCTCTCACCATAGTAGCTTTCTATAGTCAAGTTTCTTTTCTGTTTCCTGCTCATTTTCTTTCCTTTTCTTTTGTTATTTCTTCTTTTTTAACTTTTAAGGTGGAGCTCTGCTCCTAGGACATAGGGGACCCTGTCCCAAGTTTCCTGTGCAGCTCTGAGCCTTGGCTTTGAGCCTAGGGGTCCCCTTGTGTTTGTAGGGGTAGTTTTGCCTGCTTTTTTCATGAAACAGACTGGTTTCCCCCAGTTTGCCTTCTGAGTTGGGACTGAAGGCTGCCCCTCTGACCTGTTCCTGTACTGAGTGAGGACTGAGGGTCTCAGTTGCTGGTCTGTTGTGATTAAAACCCTCTTACTGAATTTCCCAGATTCTGTCTGAGCTCAGTTGAACACCCCTTTTCAGCCCAGTGAGACTGACTTTTTCTTGACATTTTTCCAATCTATCTTGAGCTGGAGGATTGGTTCATTCCATCAGACTCTGTTCAGAGATTGGTTTCATGTGGTTTTAGAGAAAAATTGGGAGAGTTCAAGCAGCTTCCAGCCAGAAGTCAAGAGTAACCTTTAAACAAAAATGGACATTGTAAGCATAACTATACCTATATATATAATATATATAACTATATACAACTATAACACCACACAGACATAAACAAACATAAAAAACTTATTATTTCTATTTGATTCCTGCCTCTTTCATTTTTATGTTTCAATTAGTAAAAGCTCAGTTTCTTTTTTTAATGATTTATTTATTGAGAGTGTGGCCATTTTTATACTCTCTTTTTAATTTTACTTATTTATCTCTGCAGCAGGTCATAGACATCTACTTAAGTTTACCAGAATCCCTTATATCCTACCTTTTGTACTGTATGATATTTCATTGAATTCACATCATCCAACCTAGTCACTTATTGCCCAGTGAGAAGGTGAGTCCACTACATATTCTAATTCTTTACTAAATAAAAACTCTACTATAAATATTACAGTATGTATTGGGCTTTTGGTTCTTTTGTTGACTTGTTTGAATAGTATATATTTATAATATTTAACTATCTATTTTGAATTGTTTCCTTCTGATGCATAAATTCATTCATAATATTTTAAATCTTAATTAAGGTCTCATGCAAATGTAATATATTATTCCACTTTAAAAGAGAAAACATTACAAATAGATTCACTATGCATCATATGAACTACTTAAAACTATTGTTAGCGTGAATAGTAAAAAGAGCTGGGTTATTATTTGCATACCATTTGCATGGTTATACATAGACTAAATCATTTCTTCTCATCCTGGGAGCAACAGCATGGTGAATAAACTAATGATTTAATAAATAAAAAAGCATGTTTTAAATACTGCTCTCTAGAAACTCATATTCTAATGAAAAAGAAAATAGAAATAAAAGAATTTTGCAGGTAAGGACACATTGGTCCAGAAAGTTAGAGGGATCTTAATGAATAGTACTATGCAAGAAGAGTGAAATGTCTGATTTTATCATGATTCATATATTCAGAACTAGAAAGGGGCCAATGGGAATAGTAGGTAAAAAAAAACTAAGGAAAGGCAGAAAGCAGGAAGGAGAAGTCAGTTACCTATCAAGAAGTGGGGTCCCAATGGGAAAGTCAAGAAACTAGTGGAAAGAGTTTTGTTTCTATAAGAGAGGACTGAATCTGCCTTGACATGGTGTTGGAATTAGTGGAATAACCAGATTGCACATTGGTTAAGTTGTAGAATTAAATCTTTTTCAAATACAAACTGGATGACCACTGTAGTCCTTTCCAATTGCAAAATAGTATATTATAGGATTTCTGATAGCATTTTTACTTAATTATAGCAATGAATTTATGAAATTCTCTCATGTCAGAGAAAGACAAAAAAGTTTTATCATATGGCTATGTAGTACAGATAGGGATATAAAGGAAAAGAGATAGGAAGAAAGAAAGATAGAAGTGGAAAAAATTCAAAGGGAAATGGCTGATGGGAAAATAAGTGAGGAGAGAAAGTCCAAATGGGACATTCCTATAGGGGCCTGCAACTTTCAGCAGCCAGGATATGAGAAGATCCTGAAAGTTCTATATCTGAGTTTATTTGGATTTTAAAGAGAAATGTTCATAATTCAGTAAAGCAATGAGGAAATACAGTGGATAAGACCTAGAGATAAGAACATTTGAGCTCAAATTCTGCTTTAGCTAATTTCTACTTGTATGACTAGGCAAGTCAATTAATTTTCTTATTCATCTTTCTTCATTTGGAAAGTACAGAACATAACACCTTACAGAGTTATTATAAAGATCAAATATGGCAGTTTATAAAGTATTTTACGAATCTCAAAACACTTTAAAAATGATATTTTTGTTGTTGATATAATTATTTCACCAAATAAACTTTCTACATAAACTGTTAAGCTGTGACCTGGAGCAAGTAATTTAAACTTTTTGAGCCTCAGTTTCCTCATCTGTAAAATGGGAATAATAAAAGGACTTCTTTCATAATATTGTTATATAAGTATTGTAAGAATAGGATATATAAGGTGCATTTACAATCAAAACACATATAAATGAAACAAATTTATTAGTAGTAGTGTTATTGTCATTATTAGACTAGGTTAGTTAATGATATGAGTTAATCCCAGGTAGAAATTCTCTTCTTTATTTTGGATAAAAGTATGACTTTCTGGTATTAGAAGGAGCAAGGACAATTTTTATACATTAACACTAGGGCCTTGCTAAATTTTTGTTAGATTGTGAAGATTTTGATTAGTTCTTATCTTTCTGGATTTTACAAAACATTAAGTATTCTAGAGTAGTCAGCACATAGCACACACAAATTATGTAGATACTATTTAAAGGTGAAAAATTACTATTATTTATCTTCATCAAAGATGCCAGGCATGTCACAAAAGAAAAATACCAGCAGAGCTGCCATCCAAATCTGTAAGTAGATAACAAGGTGAAGATTCAATGAATTTTCCATCAGGAATAGCAAATACAGAAACTATCCAGTTACCAAATGATTCTTTATATTTAGATGGAATTCTGAATACAAAATCAAAGCACATTTAATAATTCAGAAGCTAGCTCATATCATCTTCAACATTAGACATACACAGTAATAGGGAAAATGTAAATATTTGAAGATTTCTATAATAATAGTGGTTGACAGTGACAAGGTACATTAAGGTATTCAAAATGTGGTATGACTATCATTTCACCAATCCTTACAAAAAGATAAAAGAGGTAAGTACTAATTAAATAATTCTTCCCTGTTTGCAGATGAGGAAACTGAAATTCAGAGCCTTAAACATATTCAACAAACTAGTAAGTTTTATAGTCAGGATTTACACTCAGTCCACTCAACTGGTTGAGTTGTATGCTGTATTTCAGGATAAACATTTATCAGAAAAAAATCATCTGAATATCATTATTAAAAATCTAAAGAAATCTGAAATTTTTAATAAGATTTATATTACATATATACATATATATATAAACTCCTTGGTGACCATTGTAGGATAAGGAACAAATTGACAATGCAAAGATTAAATATTTTAAATGTATTCAAAGGAAGTTATTCATAAGGCACATTTACCCACCGGGTCTTACTAACTCTCTGGAGCTTATTTTTGTTAAGATTTATGATTCTGGTTTCTCATTCTACCAGGTATTTAGTAAAAGTCGTATTTTCATGCTCTCTTTAACAATTCAGATGACAACTCTCTCCTCTCTCAGTCTCTGTCTCTATCTCTCTCCCCTATCTCTCTCTTTCTCTTTCTGTCTATCTGACTTTCATTCTTTTTCTCTCTTGTCTCCTCTTACCCTGCCCATTCTCAAAAGTGTTTGGTTTATGACTTCTATTTTCCCCAAAACATCCTCCCTTCTATCAGCTTGCTCCCCTTCTCTTATTTCCTTTCCTTCCTACTTTCCTATATGGCCAGATAGATTATCACACCCAACTTCTATTGATTATTCCTACTTTGAGCCAGTTCTGACAAAAATAAAATTCCTGTGTTCCCTTTCCTCACTTTCCTCATTTCCCCCTCTCTCCTATAAAATCTCTTTCATACTTCTGTTATTTCAGATAATTCATCCCATTTTACTTCTTCCTTTTCCCTTCTCCCAGTTCATTCTTATTTCTCATCCCTCAATTTTATTTTTCAGTCTTATTATTTAGAACAGCTCCTATAGAACATTGTTTCATCAAGTTCATTTGCAATTCAAGATAACTGTATAAATATGTATGCATACATTGGATTTAACATATATTTCTACCATGTTTAACATATATTGGACGATGTCATCTAGGGGAGGGAATGGGATAAAGGGGGAAAATTAGAGCACAAGGCTTTGCAAGGACTCTATATTTTAAAAAGTAAAAAGCTTTAATAGAAAAAAGTTCATTTGCAATTATGGCATGATTGCCAAATGAGTTTCTTTTTCCTGGGACAGGGTTTTGAAGGTCATTCTTCAAGATTTCTCTTTGCTCTTCAAACTTTTTTCTCCATTTTTTTTCTTTTTCACCATACACATAATCAGTATAAGAAATTCCTAATAAGTTATCCCTTCACCAATATCCATCTAAATTCTTCATAATGATAATTAAAGCTTAATGGTTTTTCTATGTTCAAAATCCTGTAAAGTGTCAGAGACAAGATTTGAACTCACAAGTTTGTTTTTTTTTTATTTCAAATTCATCACACTTTCCAATATATTATATAAGGACTAGCTCTATCCTATAACTGAACTATTTAGTCTTTATGACTCATAGCTCTTATCCTATAGGTATATCCAGGTTAAAAAAAAATTCCATGTCCTTATTTTTTTTTAATGTGAACACTATGAAGTAATGTCTCTATTCACCTCATAAATAAAAATTTTAATATACTAAATTAAGTTGGAAATTAACTTCATGTGATCAGGAAGGAAAGGGAGATCATACATTGTTCTGTTTTTAATGGTCTGAGAATATTGGCAATATTAATGGTCTGAGAATATTCATTTGAAGTTGGAAGTCAGGTTGTAGAGTGGAGAACAAGAGAAGGAAATAGAGGAATAAATTGTAGACATCTTTTCCTGGGGAGTTAAGCCACAAGAGGGAGGAGAATGATAAGGTAATAACTAGTGGAGATGATAGAATTGAATGAAGGTTTTCTAAAGGATGGAAGAATAAGCAAGCATGTAGGCAGCAAAGAAAGACCTGTAGATATACAGATATACAGAAAAGATATACAGAAATTACAGATTAGATGGTAGATTGGGAAGATTATTGGGGAAGACAGAATGAGATTGGTTCAAAGTTGCATGACGAAGCTTATGCCTTCATAAAGAGAAATATTCATTTATTCTTGTAAAACAGAGGTGGATGATGAGATAATGAAAAATATTCAACAAGTTCTTGAGGTACCTAGTGATATCCTTGTTTTCTTGAGAGACGCCAAGTGATTTGTTATTTATAGGTTAAGTATTTGAGGGAGGATTCACATTGAAGTCTTTTTGGTCTTCAAGTCTAACATTTCATCTATTAAGCCATTTTGCTGCCAAAAAAAAATCTTCAATTAATTTGAATGGATTGTACCATTTTTGGACCATGTGATACCACACAGCACATATCTCATGAAGGGCTAAAAATGTCGTTTACCTCTGGCCTTTTGATCAAAACTAGCAGACAGTATGTTTCTAATTTTAGTTCAGAGCTAAGTAACTCATGCGTGGACAAGATTTCAGTTCAAAATTTAGAGCTAAATCCCTAGAATAGTGTAACATTTGGCAAGGGAAAGGGAAGGGGAAGAGAGTTTCTGTCTCTGTCTCTTTGTATCTCCCTTTGCCTTTCTCTCTCTCCCAGATTTTTGTTTATCTCCATCTCTCTTCCCTTTCCCCCTACCAAAGACCATATCATCACAGAGACTGTCAGTACCTGACACTAGCTTCCAGCTGCAGTAAGAATCATTGGGCTAGTAAGAGCTAACCTACAAAGGGGACAGTATAGGCCCCTCAGGAAAGGCAATTCCAAGGAGCATGACCCATTGTGGGACACAGAAGTGAGAGTTATGAATTATAAAATTACACTGACCCTTGTCATCCAGCCCAAAGCTATATATAGAGAAAATTTTCTGAGTATTCTGTGAAGGAGAAACCAGGAATTATAAATTCCTTCTTTGTCACACAGGTTTTCTATATGTGAGCTTCACTAATTTTTAAGCTTACTCCTTCCATGGACCCTAATGGAATTTCTGAGAGAAAGTATCTGAAGAATTGGGGGAAGAGGTTTTCTAACCAGTCTTTTACATAGCATCTTAAACAATATCTTTTCTCTAAAATGAATGAAGTCACCTTGCTGAGTGGGAAACAAATGAGAAAGCTCATCACCCACAATGCTACCAATATTTTTAGGTTACTCCTAGAAACTTGGAATATAAGTAAGAGTTGCCCGGTGGGACCTAACCAGGCAGAGGTATCTGGAGTTGGAGCAATAGACCTGAAGGGGTTGAATCATTAGGTTAACAATGGAGTATCATAGGGAGTATTCTTCTTTTTTGCAACTTACAGTTTTAAAGAATTGCATAAAAAATACAGAGGTGTGCCCAAGACTATACACCCAGTATGTCAGAGGTAGGAAGTGAACCTGAGTCTTTTGGGTTCTAAGGTAAATTCTCTACCCACTATGCCATAGTTCTTTGAAATAAAGACCAAAAATTACAAATATTGAAGAAGAGTAAGACAAAAGAGGAGAAAGTGAACTCTAAAAAAAGGTAAAATATACATTGTGTTTCCTTTATCTGATATGTCTTTTGTGTAGATAAGATTTTTTTTGCACAACAATGATAAGTTTGGAAGTATGTATACATATATTTGATTTGTCAAGTATTTTAACATAATTAACATGTAGTGGATATCCTGCCATCTAGGGGAGGGGTGGGGAGTTGGGGGGAAAAATTTATAACAGAAAGCTTTGTAAGGGTTAATATTGAAGAATTACCCACACATATGTTATGCAAATAAAATAAAATTTTAAAAAAAAGGTAAAATAAAAAAGTTAAGCTGTCCTTAAAAAGTGAAAATTATTGAAAAGATATTTTTGATTAAAGCTTTATATTTTCAACAAATGCAAAGATAATTTTCATTATTCATCTTTGCAAAACCTTGTGTATCATTTTTTTCTTCCCTTCACTTCACTCCCTCCCCTAGACAGCAAGCCATTTAATATGCTAAAAATGTGTAATTCCTCTATACATATTTCCACAATAATCATGTTGCACAAGAAAAATCAGATTTAGAAAGGAAAAAAATGAGAAATAAAACAAAATGAAAGCAAACAGCAATAAAAAAAGATGAAAATCCTGCTGGTCGTTTCTTACAGAACAATAATGTTCCATAATTTATTTAGCCATTCTCCAACTGATGGTCATCCATTCAGTTTCCAGTTTCCTACCACTACAAAAAGAGCTGCCACAAACATTTTAACTACGTCTAGTGTATTTAGTCTATTAAAATGTATGGTTAACTAGCCTATTCTTCTATTTTACATATATGTGATATATGTATGTTTGTGTATGCACACACACTCAATATTACTTATATCTATGATATCATCTATCTACGCACACACATTTTTTCCCTGTTAATAATGTTTCCCCCAAAATGACTTTTTGGAAAAATCATTTAAGTAGATTAAAAAGGGACAAGATAAGAAATATAAGGAAATAAGCCTTGACTTTTGTTTCCATTGTATTATACTGTTTACAATGTTTTCTCATTAAGATTAAATTTTAAATAAGCATGTCTATTTTTTGGTACTTCAATTACTGGCAAATTACTCATTAGGACCACAGGGGTAAATCAGCATTTATATGCTAATTAAGGTAGAGCCATGATGGCAGAGTAAAGAAAGCAAACTAGCTGAACTCTCTCAACATTCTTCTCCAAACAACTTTAAAATAACACCCCAGCTCACACTTTGGGCTTCCATTAAAAAGTCACAGAAGGAAGTGCATTTAAAATGGACAGGGAAGTGGAGTAAAGGGTAGTGGGCAATGTTTTAAAGAAGGAGAGGATTAAAAAAAGAGAGAAGGATGAGTAAAGTAAAATAAGATATAGTGAAATACATAATTATTATAACTATGAATATGAATGGTACAAGCTTACCTGTAAAAGAGAGGTAAATAGCAAGATGGATTAAAAATCAAAATCCAACAACTTGTATTTATAAGAGACACACTTGAAGATGAAAGACACACATAGATTTAAAACAAAGGACTGGGGCAAAACATTATGATTCCACTGATATTAAATTAAAAGCAGGGATAGTAATTATGATTTCAGACAAAACAAAAATCAAAACAGATGTAATTTAAAAGATAATCAAGAAAACTACAATTTGCTAAAAGGCACCATCAATTATGAAGTAATATAAAAAATAGCAAGTTTCTCATCAAGACCTAATTTATTAAATCTATAAGAAATGGTAAATTTGTTAAAAAAAATTAAATTAAAAAGAGCCATTCTGCAACTGATAAATGGTCAGAGGAGATGAATAGGCAGTTTCATAAGAAAAAATAAGGTATTATAATCATATTTTTAAAATATCCTAATTGTTTAAAAAATGCAAACTAAAACAATAATGATAATGCTAAAAAGGATGAGAAAAAAAGTCATACACTAATAAACTGTTGGTGGAGTTATGAATTAGTTAAATCAACATACAGAACAATTTGAAATTATCACCAAAGGAATATAAAATGGTGCATATCTTTTTGACCCAGCAAGACCACTATTAACTTTGTCCCCAAAGAGATCAAAGAAGGAAAATGACACATATGTACAAAAATATTTTAAATAGATTTCTTTTTTGGGGGGAGCAAAGAATTGGACATTGAGGAGATAGCTATCATTAATGCTAATATGCTATTTTACCTCATTAAAATCATTTACCTCTGCTTACTAATTTTCTTTTCTAAATAGAAATCAGAATGATATTTTTTGTTTCACAGCACTTAATATTTAATTTTATTCCATGTAGCAATTGTGAATTATTGTGTATTTTTGTGTATTATTGTGAAATTGACAAAATAAAGATGGCATCTGGGATGCTTAGAATGTGAACCTTCAACCTTTTTCTCCTCACAATCTTCCCATTCAGGTGTGTATTGTATCTGTTAAAAAACTACACCCTTTCCCAAAAGTATTTTGAGAAAATTAATAATGCAGCATTTTAACATTGAAAAATATTACAGTTATCATTTTACAGTTAATAAAATAAAATGAAAAGCATGTAGCATTTATTATTTAAAACTGAACTATCCAACCTTAAATGCATCCAGACAAACTTTGATTCAATTCCGCAGATATTTCTAAGGGTCTTCTGGGGAGTCTGACAGCCATGGATTCAAATTTTGCCTACTATATGCCAGGTACTATACTAGGCACTGGAGAGACAAACAGAAAATTAAACAACCCTGCCTCTTAAAGAGTTTACAATCTAGTAGGCATTATAGTATGGCACAAAAAAAAAAATGATGCACACTGGCAGTGGAACTGGGAGATCTTTATTCAAATCCTGCTTTTTTCTTTATACTTATGTGAGTTGAAACAAGTTATTTAATGTCCCTGGGCCTCAGTTTGCTCAGTTGTTAACATGAAGGGATTGATGACTTCAAGATGCCTTCCAGTTATACATCTATGATCCTTTCATCCAAACTATTCCCCAACTCACTATGAAGGATGCTATGATGATCCTACTGAGAAAGGAAAACCAGATTGGCTCACCACATGTTACACTACACATTTTAGCAAAATGACCTTGTTAGCAATGGTAGCTAGGAAAACAAAATAAAACAAAACAAAACAAACAAACAACAACAACAACAACAACAACAACAACAAACTTTGTATTGGGAATTGTTTCATTTCTCTGTTCCAGTTCAAGAATGTTCTACCTAGTCATTATAGATTTTTTTGATTGTTCAAGGGACAACATTGTCTGGAAGCTTATAAACATGTTTCTATGCTGTATAGAGTTGGAAGTTTTCAGAGTAATCTGACTGTCTTCCCCCCCCCCCCCGTTAGCTAGTAAAAATCTGTTTGGCTTATGTGATTAGTCTCAGTCTAGTTCACTCAGTTTTGGAGGTCCCATTGAGCTCTAACCACCAAAGGATTAGGACATGAACTTCTGGGAAAAAAACCGATCAGGGCCATTTGAGACAACCAGCCTCATTATCTCAAACCATTCAGGAGTAAGCACAAAATGCAGAACTGGCAAGGTTTTGCACTTCCTTAACTCTGATGAGACAGTTATTTCTGGGGTTCTGTCTTATTTTCTCTCATTTTCACAGAATTCTTTGGGAAATATTTCCGTTACTTGGAAACCCACTGGGAAAGGATCAAAATTCCCTCCTGAGTAAAAGAAGCTCTATTTCCTTATGTCAAAAGGCTGTAAGTCTCCAGATATCTTGAGGGCTTTGAATAACTTGGAGGCTGCAACATTCAGGAATCTACTAATTGGGCTAGAGTTTCTGCTTCCTAAATGAATGCAAGGATTAATGATGTCCAGGTTACACCTAGCACCCACCACAAGGTCATTATATGTTGATTTTTTTGTTGGCTCTGTGTTATAAAGTGGCAATAATTGGCTCTAAAGAGAAAAGCCCTTACCATTCATTACTTCTGTGAATTATGGATTTCAGAACTATGGATCACAGAGTTGCAGAAATTTGGAAAAGATCATTTTTAAATAAGACTTCCTAAATGGAAGAAGTTGTGAATTCAAAAACATTGCTTTAAGGAGAGAACTCAACTAAGAACATCTCTTCATTTCTCAGCTCTCTGATCCACTTTAGAACTTTCTCTGACTTTTCCACCTTACTCCCACATCAAGCACTCCCATTGGCCATCTGCCTGGCCCCTTTCAGCTTCCTTTTGGGTTTTGGATTTCTCTGTTGAAAATGGGGATTGTCCAGGAAAATTCTGGGAAGATGGTGGGATAGGTTGACAAATTTCAAGCTCTCCAGATTTCCCCACAAACAGAACAAATTTGCCATCAGGGTGAACATAAGACTAGTGAAAAATCAATAAGACTTGAGATAGAAAGGGGTCCTCCTGGTAGGACCCAAGAAGATCAAAGTCTCAAGGCTGGGATTAACTCCTGTGAAGTGCAAACACCTCCAGGCTAGCTCTGCAGAAGCACAAGTGGGGAGCTCCAGGGCTAGCTGGAACCACCCAGACTTTCACCTTCTCCACTGTTTGTCAAATAAGCATCCCAATGTCCCCAGTGAACCACAACTGGTTTGGAATGACTGACCTAGCTGTGCTGCAAATAAGTGGCTCTGGGCACGAAGGAACCTGCACTACTGAGTGTAGAGGCAGTGGGACAGGGACTCTGCTGGCTCCTGTGGGCACTTACAGGTTTGAGGTTCCTGGTCAAAGGAGAGAGCTGAAATGAAACCAGAGACACCATCCTCTCCTCACCTCAGGATTAGAGGTATTTACACTAATACCTTTTATTTTTAAAAATGAGCAGGTAAAGAAGAAAGAACTCCACCATAGAAACATACTACAGGAATAGGAAAGACCAGGGTTCATTTTCAGAGGAGGGCACTTTATTTAAAAAAAAAAAAAGCTTCCACATCAAAGAGTAACATGAAATAGCTCCCCAACCAGAAAGAATTTATCAAAGAATTCAAAAAAGAATTTAAAAGACAAATGAGAGACACAGAGAAAAAAACTAAAGAAAAAAATCCTAGGAAAACAAGATTATGAAAAAAAGGTAACCAACTAGAAAAGGAGATACAGAGACTCAAAGCTGAAAATAATTCTTTGAAAATTTGAATTGAACAAGGGGAAGCCAGAGAAGCTATGAGAAACCAAGAAATAATAAAAGAGGTTATAAAGAATGAAACAATGGAACAGAATGTGAAACATAAGAAAAATGATAAATCTGGAGAACGGATAAAGAAGAGAAAAATATAACAATTGGAATGCCTGAAATTTGTGAACAAAAAAATAAGACTTTGACACAATAATGCAAGAAATAATCCAAGAAAATTGTCCTGGAGTAATAGAACATGAGGGGAAGATAGAACTAGAAAAAATCCACTGATCATCACCTCAAAGAGATCCTTTGTGGAAAATATGTAAGAACATAATTGCCAAATTTCAAAATCCCTGGATCAAAAAACAAGGAAAAAACTATTCAAATACACTGGAATTACAATTAGAATTATACAGAACTTGACAATCACAATGAAAGACTGCAAGTTCTGGAATCATATCTACCTACAATCAAAAGAACTAGGCCTGAGGCCAAAAAATTATCATATTCAGCACAATTATCTTTAATATTGAATGAGAAAAAATGGACATTGAATGAACTTGCAGATTTTCAGGACTTTCTATCATCAACTAAATCTGAATTTATTAGAAAATTAAACATATAAGAGCCAATATCAAAGATCAATTTCAAGGAACTCAACATGGATAAATTATTTTTTATATGAGAAATTTATAACATGTTTAAGATTGACATCAATAATACTACAGCTCAAAAGAAACATTGGGGCAGAGTTAAGGTAAAAATAGTAATTGTGTCAGGCAAATGAGGTGCAGAGAAAGAATAGACAGAGGAGGGAGGAGAACTGATAGGTCTGAAAACCTACTTACATGGGGAATAGGTTAAATAGGCAACAGTACATATATACAATGAAGGGTATAGCACCCTTCAAAATCTATAAAGAAATAAGGAGGATGACAGACAGACAGGAAAGCAAAGGTGAAGGAAGAAAACAAGGGAGGGAATCAATGGGTGGGAGGAGGTTAAGTAATAGCAAGACAAGTTAGGAGCAGAATTAAAGCAATGGATCAGCAGGGACAGGAAAGATATATGTGTGTCTATATGTGGGAGGATGTATATGTGTGTATGTGTATGTATATATCTACATACCTATATATAAATATATCCTTTCTTACTATAGCCTGCTTGGAGGTGGGAGAGAGTGAAAGGGGAAAAAAGAATAAAGTAAATAAGATGTGCAGCAGAGAACAAAAGAACAATTTACAAGGAAGAAAAGATGGACACTCATGAATATAATTTCTTCTACTAAACATATTTTCTTGAATTTGTATTTGTTGTCATATATTTTGAATCTTCCCAGATGTTCTCTTTTGTTTTGTTTCATTTTGTTTTGTATTCCTTTTCTGTTTTCCTTTTTTTCTTATTGTGCTTCTTTAAATACAATTAACTTTCGGGGAGAAAAAAAAGTAGGGATTGTCTTCCTTTTTTGTCATTTGTAACCACACTGTTTAGCATAGTGCCTGGCATATAATAGGAACATAATAAATGTTTATTGACTGGTTTACTAAAGGGATAAGAAAACATCAAGGTGAGATACTACCCAAACCCTAGTTTGGATGATAGGACTGCCTGGTGAGGAAACTCCTCATGTTGATTTCTGCTCTATCAAAGAGATATGAGATTAGGGCAATATCAAAGAGAGATACAACAACAAAATTTGCTACCCTTGATAAATTCTCACTCTAAAATTTGGAGATTCAGCTAAATCCTAGCCACACTAGTAGATTTAACAGTTGAAGTGAGGAAACTTGCCTCACTTGAAATAGAATTGGTTCCAAAACTATGATTCCATGGGTATACATGTGATAGAAAGATTCAGGAATGGCCACCTGGTTGTCTCTAATTTAATTTTAAACCTGCTATCTAAGACTTAATACAGACTGATTCATTTAGTAAAAATATTCTGCTAGAGGCTTTAAGAAATAGTGTGATATTTCCATCCCCATAGGCAAAAAAAATCTTTATGTAGTTTACACAATGCTGGAAAACATAAGAAACAATCCAATGAAAAGTAAATGCTTTGATATGGCCCATTCAAATATTTACAATGATTTTCCTCCCAATTTCCAAAAAAATTGTTTCTGTTTGCTATTATTGATGTTTTGCCTTTCCTGGAAAAAAATGTTATAGTCATAACAATTGCCAATGTGTTTGCCAATGCTGATGGAATATTTCTTTGTAATAAGATGTGAGGGAAGGCTTAGAAAAAGGAGAGTCAGCATATAGCCTTTTGCCTTTTCTTCTGTTTCCTAACTACCTCTACTTCTCTCTGTTTCTATATCTATATTTCTCTGTCTCTCTGGCTCTTATGTCTCTCTCTTTAATTGCTTTTAATAGTAAGATTTTCTTATACTTTAGTGTGACTCCAAAGATACATAGAAAAATCTCCTGAGGTGAGGCAGAATAATTATCACTCCAGACTCAAGTGAATAGATTATAGGAGACGATCATATGCTTGAAATATTGAATGACAATTGACATTAAGGCCTTTTTTAAATGAAAAAAGGAAAAAATACTCTTGACTTGAGATTTCCTTTAAAGAATCCACACTAGAGGGAAGAAATATGGTAGCAGAAATATCTGAAATAGATAAATATGAGGTATTCATTTCTTTCTAGAAAATAAATCTTTAAAGGTGATAAAATATGATAAAAGTTTCCAGTAAAAAGAATATAGTCTTTAATAATCAGGTTTGCCTGGAAGCAATTCAATTTCTTCTACTACTCTTAAGAGTTTCTTTTGATTTTTTCCATAATTAGCCACAAAATAGATTTATCTATTTTTGGTATGTTCATTTTAATGAGAGAATCACCCCATAACAGCACAGGAGATATCTTGGAACATTGAAAGTTTTAGGTCCTAGGTTCTTGAGGTGACTAACAAATTTGTGATCCCACCAAAGATGTTAAAGAATTTTGAATGTCAATAATTCTAGAATTCATCAACCATTCTAACAGCAAATAAAACAAGAGGACTCATCAATATAAAGATCTTACTAATCCATCCATCAGGTGGATTTTGTAGCTTTACATTTGGAATAGGATTAGAATTTGTGACCTCAAACAAGTCACTTAAATATTCTATATTTCAGCATCCTCATCTTTAAAATAAGTGGGTTGGATAGTGTTTGAAATCCCTTCCAATTCATCAATATCTAGGATCCAGTGATCTTCCTAGTGAACTGACTGTTCATTAATAGTTCAGATTTTATTCCTGGGACAATCCAGTCTCCTGCTGTCTATCCATTGTTGAATCCTTTGCTATTTACTTTAGTGTTTGTTTTTAAAATCCTAAAAGCACAGGACATACTGAACTACATTTCCCAGGGCATTTCATTAATATTCAAGCTATTACTCCCATGAGGTCTTAACATTGGGAGAATGGAAACATAGAAGGGCCTGGGAGGGGGAGTCAGTACGCTTAGGCCAAATGTGAATTGCTATAATTATGACTATAGTCCAGAGCTCTCTCCAATGTACCACACTTCCTAACAAAATAAGGGTTCAAGAAAGGGAAATCAAGGAGAGAGGTAATTAATATTTTTCCATTCCTTTAATGTTCACAATTGAGCATTAATAGACTACTTAATGCTGTTCAAAAGTTTCCCTATCTGAGGTAAGCCACTACAGCAAGAAGGGAAAATGTGATGGATTTAAAAAAAATACTTCTAGCACATCTCAATACTCTATACAAATTGCTTATTATATGTACATGAAAAGGTTTATCATTTTGAGAAGAAGATGGAGAATTTATACACATAAGCTGATAAGGACTTAGGCTGTTAATAAAATGGTACTTTTCAAATCAAAATAATTAAGAATTTGAAGCAGTTGAGTAGGAAGATCTGAGTTCAAATCCAACCTCAAATACTTCCTATTTGTGTAAGCCTGGGCAAGTCACATAAACTCTTATTGCCAAACAAAATATACATCTCTCTCTCTCTTTCTGCATATTCCCATTGGATACAGTGAACAAGAAAAGGGTAAAAAAACCCAGAAACTTTGCCAAAAAAACCCCAAATGAAATTAAGAAGGGTCAGCTATCACTGAGGTGACTGAACAATAAAAAATAAGTATACCACTATATTATTTTTATAACTTTTTATTGGATTGGTGTATAGAATCTTAAATTTAATTCCCAATGTCACATATAATTAGGAATGCTCATAATCTGGAAGCCATATAAATTGATAAAATGGTGATAGACATGAAAACAATGTCCACTTAAGAGTAATGAAAATAATTGCATTTTTTTTTCATCCTAAAGAGAATCATAGAATAATCAGGCTGGGAGGAAGCTTATAAATCAACCAGTTCAGTCCTTTCTCTCTCCAAGCAATTTATAGATGAGAAACTGAAGACCCAAATGGGAAAGCGACTGACTTTGATCACATGGATTTTAAGTGGCAAAGTTTGGGCTTGAACCCAATCCTTTTGATTTCAGAAATACTGTTCTTTTCAACATGTAGAGAGCGATAATAGATGTTTCCCATCATCTGGATGCCTGTTACATCAGGGGAGGGGCCTCTGAGAGCAGTCATTATTTCTAATAGATTGATCTCCTCTAGACTTCAGCTGGGTACCCTCTCTCCACTTGTCAGCTTCTTTTATGTTGTCTCTCTCCCTGGAGATTGTGAATTCCTTGAGGGCAGGAACTCTTCTGCTTTTCTTTGTATTTCTAGCACTTAGCACAGAGTCAAACACAAAATAGGCATTTGATGATTGTTTATTGATGACCCTTAGTACCTATCTCTCAGTGTTGCTGTGACATTCAGAGGAGCCAAAGAATAGAAAGGAGGATTTGAAAACTTCAAAGTAATAAATCAATAGGTGGGAGCAGCAGCAGCAGCAACAGCAGCATCACATATCAGCATATACATGTCAGGGCTATGGCTAATCCCCATTTTCCATCAGCCTAGTTTTCTCCTCTACAGGCTACGATCACATAGAATCCAATTCCTTAAGTTCAGATTCCTACAGCTTCATTTCATACCACTTGCACTATTATGATTAATTTCTAGACAGGACCCAGAAAGTCAATGTCCTTTCTCATAGATGACATCCAGAATGTGGTCACAATCATCCACATGTTCCCTGAGAGAGTAGTATACTTTGGATCACTGACCTACTGATGTCTATCTTTTCTATAATATTTTTTTTTACTTAGTATTTCTTCAACCTTACACAATTGTCTTAACTTCCCTAAGCCTCAGTTTCTTCATCAGTAAAATGAGCTTAAACTAAATAATTTCCTCAGTCAATTAAAGCACTAGATGTATGATATAATTTAAATTTATTCCCATAAACATATCAATAATGTATTCTAAATTTTTAATCTCTAAGTGCTCTATTCATGTTAATCTTACATTCAAGAAATTACCTTCAGGCTCCTGAAGGTTAGGGACTATATATCATACTACTTTAATATTCCAAACAGCTTGTTTCTGTCTACATATATCCTAAATATTTAGTCAATAATGATTAAATGACTGGACATGCCTTATGGGAAAATCCCAAGAAATAAAAGACAAACACTGAGTGTTTGAATTTTAAAAAATTGTAGAGGGAGTTCAAGTGAAAAGACTAAGCCATTTAAGAAGAATCTCAGTGTTCTTGACCAGTAGCATCTTTGGAGTGGAAAGAAGGAAAACCCAATACAGGAGGAGAGAGATGTTGGATGATAGTCAATCTTTGGCACATGCAGAATTAATATGAAAAGCAAGACATTGAAAATGAGGAAGTAGGGATAAGTACAGATAGTACTGCTACTAACTGGAGTGATATTAAAAGTAAGAATGCAGTGAAAATAAGAGTAGTTGAAGAGAGTTAAAGGGAACTAAGCAGCCCCCTGTTTTTAAGTGAGTATGAAGTGAATTTTTGTCTCATATGGTATAGCCAGCAATTTATATAACATGGCCCTCTTTTTGAAAGAAATAGGCCACATCTGCCAAGTTAGTGTCTAGAGAGAAATTGTTTACATCTTCACTAGAGAAAAGTTTGATTTTTCAGTTACACCCTTCCTGCAGATAAGCCCTAAGCTGGGGAATAACAAAATCAAAGAAGATTATGGTAATATATTTACTCTTCTTTGGTTGTCTACTCATTTTATGTCCAAGAAGAAATAACACACACTTTTATTTGGGGAATTCTAACTGCCCAATGACTTAAAAACATGCTGTGATGATAAATCTGCATGTTTCAAATTTTATAAATAATATTTAATTAAATTAAGATTCACCACATACATTTAGTACATGTCAAGGAACAACATTTTCATGGGAATATAAAAGGAAAGGGTGTCCTATGGGATCAATCAAATGCAAATTATTTGTGCACTCTTTCCTTTATACCAAAGATGCCCTCTACTACAACACTTTAAAGCTGTAAGATTGGGCCAAGTGATAGGCAGCTAAACAGGGGCTATGACCAACTGATCACATACATTGAGATTGAATATGATGAGTGTGAGAGTGCCTTTTCACTTTGCCCCATTATCTTTAAACAGTTTAAGTCACACATAGTGAACTAGAAAATGGCAGGTAAATGATGGCAGAGTGGAGTTAGCAACCCAGCTTTAAAAGAAAATGTCCAATTCATTCTGGAATGGATAGCCACCAAAAATTCTGGGTGAGACATTTTTTCAGTCAAGACAATGTAGGAAGCTAGGAGGAAAGGTCTGCTCTGTTGGGAGCTTGCCTTCTGGAACACAGCATAATTGAATAGAAAATTTGATATTCAATCATAAGATTCAAAAGGGGAATAAAACGATAAACATGAAAGAGAAGCCATAAGGACTTAAGGTAAAATTGTTTATATACCTCTATGAGAAGACGATGAATCTATTCTAAACTTCATCCTTATTAGGACTGTTAGAAGGAATCTATACAAAGAACATAGATGTGAGTGAATCATGTTGGGGTGATCCCAAAAAGTAAAGGGCTAAGGAAGAGGAATGCACAGGTAGAAGAAAGGGAAAGGAAGATTAGGGAAGATTATCTCATACAAAGGATGAGGTTCTATAATGGAAGAAGGAAGTATGGAAATGCTTGAATCTCACTTGTCTCAGAACAGGTTAAAAGAGGGAAGTATACACACACATTCAGTTGGCAGTTGGCAGATAAAACTATCTTACCCAAAGGGAAATAGGAAAGGAAGGAAATAAAAAAGGAGAAGTGATAATAAGAGGGAGGGTAGATTAAGGGAAGCAATAGCCTATGGATACCTTCTGAAAATAATGTTTGTGACAGAAAAAAATAAAATATATAGAATTACCAAGAGAAGCAATTATATTGAAACACTTTCTTTAAAAAATGATGTACACATACACACACACAAAAATATGTGTACATAGAGTCACTGACCCAGGTTTAAGAATTGCCGAGATAATTTTTTTTCTGACCATAAACTAGTCTTTTGTTCAATGAAGATTCAGTTAACATACTTAATTTCAAAGTGAAGAACATTTGCGAAGTTTTAGAAGGCCTTTTCAAGTTTTCACAGATAGCATTTGGATAGAAAACCTGGACAATTGCTAGCCTTCCAGGGAAAGTGTGAGAGCAGTGATGTAGTAGAACATATCCTTTTTTTCCAGAGATCCTGAGTTCAAACAAATCATATGACCACAGAAAAGAAACTTAACATTTCCAAGTCTCAGCTTTCTCATCTATAAAATTAATAACTATAAGACCTACTATATAGGATTATTTTGAGAAATATAATACATGTAAATTTGTAAACTTTGAAGTGCTCTATACTTGGAATAAACAAAAATCTAAAACTTGCGATTTTATTGATTTTTCAAGCTTAAAACTAAAAAGAATATCAGTGTTGATATTCAGCAGGATATTAGTTGGAGCACTTACTTTTAAAATATTCATGAATTCTCTCTGCTGCACCTCCCTTGGAAAAAAAAATATTATGACCTCTCTCACAACTTATAAACCCAAAACTCATTCCTCCTTCTTTAAATGTACTGGCATTCCTGGATCTAATGTCTGGTTGTTTTAATCTTGATATAAAACTAAGACTTATGCTTTATCTCAATCCAATGTGCTTTATTGCTCAATCTCAATCCTTTATTTTTTCTAATTAAATGCTTTTCTAATTTCTTATTTGGAATGTATCATCCCCAGTGCAAGTTCAACATAATAATTAAAGTTCACAGAGCTTTTGTGAAATGATTCACATGTTTTATTTCATTTGAACCTCCCATTAACCTTATGAAGTAGTTGTCACTTTCCCCAATTTATACAAGAGAAGCTTGAATCTAATAGAGCATGACTGGCCTAGAGTCACACATTTTTGAAGCATGATTTGTGTCTAAGGTTCTGTTAACTAGGCCAAACTATCTCACACGTGTATTTCCACATTTCTCTTCAGATTATTTTCAAATGTAATTTTTCAGAGACCCTTTTGTTCCATGACCACAGCCAAGAAATATCACAAGAAAAATAACAGGATAAAGAAAATTATGGGAAAGATGCTATCAAAGAAACACACTTAAAAAGAAGATGGCCCAATCATACATGTGCCAAGAGTTAATGATAATTTATTAAAGTATAAAAGTACTCAAATATGTATACTAACAATGACAAGAGTCTCCCAGCAATCTGGGTTTACACTTTCTTATAAATTAACTGAAGCACCCAGGCAGGAGTAACAAAGTACTGGTAGGTAACGAATGTGCTATCTTTGGTGGGAATTCCTACATTAAGAAATTTTTATATCCATTTTCATGAACTTCTCTGTTTATTGGAGCTTGATCATTCTCACATATAAGGGAAAAAATATCTTTTTTTCATTTGTTTTCAAGTGTAGCAAACCATTTTCTAAAACAAATGATAATTAAATTATTCCAAGAGAAAAAAAAACACCATGATATTAATTACTGAATAAAAGTTCTTGATATTCTCAATGAAAATTGAAAATATTTCAAGCAAGAAACCTATATTGTTTTTATGTGATATATGCTCAACTCTACAGTCTACTATGTGTTCCCTTTCTTCTTTGGGAGAAATATTGTGCAAATAGATTCAACAAGTTTTGATAGCTGTGTGATACAATGGATAAAGTGATGGACTTGGGATCAGAAAGATCTGATTGTAAACACCATCTCATTGCTGTGTAACCCTGGAAAAGCCACTCATACTCTCGGTTTCTACATCACCAAAATGGGGATAATCCCACCACCTACTTCACAGAATTAGTGGAAGATGAAAGATAATATCCTGTGTATACAATAATAGTATGTTGTTTTAAGATAACATAATATGTGAATTAATCATTTACATCACAATTTCCTTTTTCTGTTGTTGAAGATTTGGGACCAATATTATTCTTTAGTGATTTGTCTTCTCCCAGCTTAGCCTGAAGCAAACTAAGTCTGAAATGTATAAGCATTTAAGGTATAGCATATTGGTCATCTGATTGATTATAAATGTTCTAACACAATTATAATAATGTTGTTTACCAATATGAAAAAAAATCATCCTTTTCAACATGCAAATAGACATTTTTTCTCCTAAAGTATAACTGCTAAGGAAAACTCCTCAGGGTAGCTCAAACTCTGATACGTAAAAAAGTAGATATTCCTCATTAATTAAACAGCAACAATTTAAAAATTAAAAAAAAGCATCCAGAGTCCTTTCTACTCTAGGAAAATGGTAACCTTGGCACTGGTAACTTGGCTTAAGTAAGGTTTTCGTTTATTTAGAGTCAGAAGGTTGATAAAACCCATATAGTTCTTAAGCCCAGAGTAATAGATTCAGATTTGTGTGTTAAAAATGAAGAGACTGAGCCTCAGAGAGAATCCATAGCCTGTCAGGGTTATACACCTATGTGTCTGTGGCAGAGGCAGAGTTTGAATATAAGTTTATAAGTTTCAATTCAGTATTCTTTCCTCTATAGCAGAGGTAGAAAACATATGCCATGGCCCAAAATACTAAATGCAAGTTGAAGAGAGTAAAATAAAATTGGGAAATATTTACTTAAATGAATAAAAATACATTAAAACATAATGAAGATTACATTTTAAAACTAATTCAATGTGAGTCTCACAGGGATTTTGCATAAAGATTAGTGGCCTCCATTTCTATTTAAGCTTAACACCACTGGTTTTTACCACCTTACATTCTTAATATATTTTTTAACAAATTCAATATTTCTACTCAGGTGATCATCTAGAAAGTAACCATTCCTTCCACCTCAATTATTGCAAGTCAAAACACATAAAATGATAAAGAAAAATCATTACATATTGGGTTTCCTTTTGGAGTAAAAACTATTAGGCCAAACAATTCATATGAGAGACTTTTGTGTGAAAATCGGGAACATGACAAAACTAAGCATTCTATAAGATTAAAAAAAAGATATATGTTTATGATTACTCTGACCATGTCCCTAATAATTCTGTGTTTCCGAGAAGTGAGGTCAGTTTATAATAGGAAGTAATCAATATAAGATGCCTTACACTGGCATAAATTTAATTAAAAATTTAAATATTATATACTAGGTATACTGATATAATGTAGATTATTGCAATTTATTTAAAATATAATAATAAAATCCTGATTTCACATTCAGAAAATAGTAACTCATTAATTCACTTAAATTTTATCATACTTTCTGTGTATAAGGATAATCATAATGATGATGATAAAAATATATTATTATTTGCATAGTGCTTTAAAGTTTACAAAGTCCTGCACATGTTACCCAACTTGATTCTTAAAAACAACCCTATTAGGTATATGCTATTATTATCCCTAGTTAACAGATAAGGAAACTGAAGCTATGAGCAATTTAATGACTTGCCCACAACTAAGTGTCTAAGGCAGGTGTTGATTACTAGATTTCTCTAATTCCAAATTTAGTGGTGCTTTCCTCCACTGAGCCATCTGGGTCCCTCAAGATATTGTGCCAGCAACACAACTGGTCAGCATCATGTCCCTACCATCCATCCCCTGATCCTCTCTTCCCTTATGAAGCCTTAGCTAAACTTTTTCTTCCAACCTGATAAATAACAGAGGGGTCCTTGTGCACTCCCATTTCTAATCTCTTCTAGGGGTCCTCATTCTCTCCCATTTTTAATTTTTATTGTGATTGTGTTTTTCACATCTTATATTACTTTATTAAATTCTGTCATATTGTCTTCAAATCATTTTATGTAAGTACATCTTATCTCCCCTTTCTTTGCCCCTCTCCTCCAAAAAATGGGCTAAAATCTGCTTGCAAGTAGGAGTGATCATGTATATATATTTTGTATCTATGCATTTTTTTCCTTATTCTACAGTGGTCACTGGAAATTCTTAACTATTTCAGAATTTGCATTCCCTCTCTACCCTCCCCGTCACACTCTCAATCTCTAACTGATTCTGTGACAATCTCTTTACGTCTTTGTCTTAATTTGTCTCTCTCTGTTTCTCTGACTTTGTCATCCCTATTTTGCCTATGCTTCTTTGTTTCTGTTTTTTCCTCTTTATCTCTGCCTTTATAACTTTTTTCCTGTATCTGTTTCTGTTTCTAACTGTTTGTCCAACCTTTTTTCCTTTCTATTTTTTCCTCTGACCTACTTCATGAATAAAGAGGAAAAAGAGCCTGTTATTATAATTTTCATTTCTCTTTTTAACCCACTCAGCAAGAACATAGTATGTTTTTGTTGTCCTCAACTTCCACAGGGTCCTATGTTTCATCAGATGATGTTGGAGGATCTTTCTTTATTTTTCAGTATTTATTCATAGGTTTCTGAGCTCATTTACTAGATCTAGAAGCCATATTTCCTTCTGTTGTTACTTTTTCTGTTGATACATCTGTTTATGTTCCTACAAACTTATGTTTGAGATTTCTTCTTCCTGGAAGCTTTGGAACTCTCACTTCTTCCCCACACCACCATCCCTTATACCTTGTTTAACTTATTGATCACTTTTGATCCCCTCCCTCTGATGATGGGCCCTGATCTCAAAATAGGTTGTTCTCCTCCCACATTAAGGATTTTGTGGATCACTAGAGCTTAGGTCTCTGACCCAACTGACTTTTGGTTGCTCAAAACTGGCCCCAGGTGGATATTATTCTCTTCTCTAAGTTTAGTCCAGTTCTGGCCAGCTTCTTTCACGCACAGTAAGTATCCCATGCTGGTGATGTGTCTCACTCCCTCCGTTCCTTAGATCTTTGTCTCAGAATGGCTGTTCAGAATCTGTTGGTTCTTACAGTTCAGAGTTGGCTGCCATTGGTGATTCAGAACCTGATTTCCCAGAATTAACAGTTCAGAACTACCAGCAGTTTAGATCTTTGCATCTTTGGTTCTTCCAGATTGCAGACTTTGGTAGGCTACCTGAAGGGCTTTGGCCAACCTTTCTGTTCAGACCCAAGAAAATTTCCAGAGGATGTCATGAGAAGGAGGGACAAGGGACCAGAGTACAGACTGAAGTTTTGATGTAGGCCTGTGTCATGTGTTTGGTTCTGATGGTGATACCTAACTGCCAAAGTAGCATGATGAGCTCAGGGTCAATGAGCATCATCAGTCAGTTAGTTTTTGTTTTAGATTTTATATTTCTTTTGGATTAGAAGTTTATCTTTGGTACATACTTTTTCCTGGCAGGAAATTGGTAGATTGTGTAGATTAGTGGAAATATCAAGCCTGCCATCTTGATATCATGTGTCCTGGAAATATCTATTTTGTTGATTATTTAGATGTAAGAAAGAATGAGGAAATTGTTAGTAATGCAGATTATAGGTAAAAATATACATATATTCTCCCCCCTCTCCTGGAGATCTGGCTGTTAAATATTTTTCAGCACACTATTATATATGAACTCTTAAGACAATTATTTATAAATCTATAAACTTCCTTAGTTATAAAAGAAGCAAAGACATCTGTTTTATCCTGAGGGCTATAAAATACCATTATTAAACATTTAAATTGTTTCAAATTTGCTTAATGTATTTTAATTGCTTTCTATAAAACATTCAACATAACTCCTAAGTTAAGGTGACTTCATGATTATCAAGTTAACCTTTAGCTTGTTATTAGCAAATTAGCTTCATTCTGTTTTGAAAGGTCCAGGCAACTGAAATGAGTTAGAAACTGAATTCATCTTCCCATCTTCCACAGCCTCATACTTATTCAGTATCCCTGTGTGTCTTTGCTGCCATTGATCCCAAGAGGCAGACCTAGGATTATTGTAAAGAGGCTTCAGAGAAAGAGAGAGAGATTTGGGATTGAAAGAATTTCCTAATAATCATATTTGCCCAAAAGTAGAATGGGTTGTCTCATATGGTAATGTCTTCATACATTGGAGATATGCAATAAGAAAATAAATGATTTTGAATGAGAAATTTCATGGAGCAGCTTCCTATTCAAGAATCGATAGTTGCATTGCATTAGGTGGCTCCCAAACATTCTGGAAAATGGATCCCTTTACTTTGCATCGTTCACATTTTCTGTTTCCCATCTAATCTTTTTCCTCATTCATGACTGAAAATATTTAATGGAATCAGAGAATATTAGTGTAGAAGAAGATATTAGAGAGCACCTAATCAAATAGCATCATTTCACAAGTGAGAAAAATGAGTTTGAGATGAGATAACTTCCCAAAACCAACACAATGAGGAGAACAGAATTCAAACCCAGAGCTCCTGATTCCTAAACCAAGACTTTCCCTTGTCACTGGCAAGGAACTCCACATCACACCTACTTTTTTTAGAAAGAGGAAATTTTAGGTAAAGAAAAAAACATAGAGTAATCAGACTTGCTACTTTAAGGAAAATATTTTCAGCAGGAAAAAAAAAACAAAGGGAAAGAAACAAAACTTTTCTAGAAGGAAAGGATGTTTTTATACTGGAGCAGTCTGTTTTAAACATTACTGAAAAAGCAGCTTCTTGGGAGCAGAGATGCCAACGTATTCATCCATTTTCATGGCAAGATGAGAAAATGGCACATCAATTATTTGTCCTGACAAACTAATGAGAATAGGGAAAGGTACAATCTCATTACCAACTTAATCTTCTGGCTTTTCTTGGATGCAGTACAAGAGATTCTATCAATCCAAGAACAAAAAGATTATTTGGGGGCCAATTATCCTTGCCCATGTGCTCATGACATATAAAGTGGGTCAATCACAAAGACTGCACTTGTCCCAGAGCTCTGTGCAGCCAGTCATCTAGCAGCAGTGGGTAATTTGCTTCTTAATGAGATTATTTATCATGTTAGTAAGGTAGTTTCATTTGCTTCAAATCTATTATTTTATTTTGCTTATAGCACTACTATCTTACCCCCAAAATTGGCTGAATTGTAGCTGGCACTGTTATGAGTTCCTTCATTTGAATTATGAGTTGTTTCCTAGAATTTCAATCACATAATTTGTATTCCCCCTTTTTGAGAGGATTTTAGGATTTACATGCAAATTCTAATCCTGTCAATACACCCAAGTGAAAATTCAAGTTTGTGTCCAGAAGTCCAGCAGCCTTCACCATAATAGATGAATTTACATTATAGGAAAATATCTGTGGATAGCAGAATGAGTTTGCCCTGTCTAATTGATTTACACTTTTTGTGTGACTTTTAAAGAAGTAATTGTAACACTCTCCCAGTGCCTTTCTGCTTTAATTTTGCTATTGGTTATGTAATAGACATTTTTATAAAAATTGACACTTAATCAATGTATTAGAAAATTGGATGGAGGAATCAGGGAGTAGTACTGATGAAATCTTTTCCATGGAACATAATTCTACCCATCATGAGGAAAATTGAATATGAATAATTGTCAAATATAAATCAGGATTTCCTTAATGAGGTAACAAAAATAATTTGCCATCATTTTTAAGTGAATCAGATACTCATTCTTGAATAGCTGAGAATTATCTGTTCTTCTGAACTTCTTGGTGACTCCTAATTCTCTCTAAAATCTGACACAACCCAAGGTGGCTTGTATTTTAATTCATATTTCAAGAATATGTTGTAGATTCCCACTGAAATTGAAAACTAAGGGCAAATGTCTTATCTCTTTCAATTCATAGTGTAAAAAATTTCATAGTGTAAAAAATACATACATATGCAAACATATGAAACACATACACATGTGTGTTACTGCCACCCTAATTTAATTGGCCTAGGGAACTCTCAGTAGGTAAATTCCTTTGATCAATGTGAATCTCTACCTAATCTGAAAATTAGAGTCATAAAGTATTGCTTTGGATATTTAAAGGTTAAGTAATTATCAGTCTGTACCAGAGGCAAGATGTAAACTTAAATTTGTCAGATTCCAAGGCTAATTCACCCTCCATTACATTATGCCACCTGTCCATTCCTATAATCCCTGAACAAATCGTGGCAGATAAATGGAATGGAATATAATTGCCTTGGAAGAAAAAAAAGGAATATGAAAAATTAAGAATTTCAGAAAGACATGAATAAAATGAGATAGGAAGAAGCAGAAACAAGAGAAACATAAAAAATGACTACAATAATTCAAAAGAAAACTATACTAAAATAAATTGGCACATTTGTAATTAGCAATATCTTGACAAAGAGAATAATTAGTATACAACACATGCTATTATCAGGAAGAGCCTGCCCCTCAAAAACTAAAATTTCTTTCTAAAATTCATTGTCAAAAGGGTTCCAAATTATGTCCTTAGGTGAATCTACTTTGGAAAAAAAAAATTAATTCAAACCTCTCCCAATCTATTCAATAATAACTTAGCTTTGCAATAGTAATTGATATTATTGGAGAGTGGTTATCCATTTATGTTTTCCCATTTTCAGCACTGGTCTAGTTTTCAACAGTTAGTAAAGTATGTAAAACAGAGTAATCAATTATATCACAGACTCATTATTATTCCTGACAAGCAAGGATTCTATATGTTTGGTTATTTTCAACTTAACTACCTTCTACCTTTTCAATTTGGCTGCATGTTATTGCTTTGTCAAGTATTTTCATTCCAGTCAAATCAAGAACTAGCTATTTTCCATCCATTGCATTTCTATGCCTTTGCACAAACAGCCCCTCAAAAAAAGAAAGGCTAGTCTAGCTAGAGATAGACTGTGAAATGAATCTTGTTTTGAACCAAATCAAAAAAAAACATGAATTCAAATGCTTTTTCAGAAATTTGATGGTTGTACTGCTCTGGAAAAGTCATCTTCAGTTTTCTTATTTGCCCAATGATGATGGATAATTACATCTACCTCATAGGATCAAATATAACATGTGTATAATACTTGGCAAACTGAAGTGCTATGTAAATGGCTGTGATGATGATGATGATGATGTCTTTTATTACCACTTCCTCCTTGCTTGCATAGTATAGATACTCCATGTCCCTGGAGGTTCCATCTCCAATCTAAAACTGTGATTTCATACTATGTCTTTCTCAGACAAAACCAAATAGTGTCATTCCAAGATGGCAAATCAAGTCAAAACAACAAGCATTTAGTTTCTTAAGAATATACCACATGGCAGAAATCATGCTAAGATCATATCTGAAGTTTCTGGATATTTGATTAGAGAAAAATGACAAACAGAAGCATCAATTTTTTTGTACAGTTCATTTCAGCATAGAATTATCATTTGATAGAATATATATCTGTAGTATTGACTTTCTTCCACTCACATAATATTCTTTTACTAAACTGTTAATGAACAAAATAAATAAAGTCCTTTTTAAAAATTTTTATTAAAGCTTTTTATTTGCATAACATATGTATGGGTAGTTCCTCAACAATGATCCTTACAAAGCTTTCCGTTACAAATTTTTCCCCTAGTCCCCTCCCCTCCTCTAGATGGCAGGCATCTTATTATTTATTACATTAATTATAGTAAAATACTTGACAAGTCGAATATATGTATGTATACATATTTCCATACTTATCTTGTGTAAGAACAATCGTATCTATATGAACAAAAAAAATCTGAGAAAGGAAACACAATGCAAGCAATCATCGACAGAGACCATGAAAATATTATGTTGTGGTCCACATTTCACATCCCTCTCTCTGGGTGTATATGGCTTTCTGCACTAAACAATTGGAACTGATTTGAGATATCTCATTGTTGAAGAGAACCATGTCCATCAGAATTGATCATCAAGTAATATTGTTGTTGCCATGTATAATGTTCTCCTGGTTCTGCTCGTTTCACTCAGCATCAGTCCATGCAAGTCTCTCCAGGCCTCTCTGAAATCGTCCTGCTGGTCGTTTCTTACAGAGCAATAATATTCCATAATATTCATATACTATAATTTATTCAGCCACTCTCCAATTGATGGTCATCCCTTCAGTTTCCAGTTTCTAGCCACTACAAAAAGGGCTGCCACAAACATTCTTGCACATGTCGGGCCCTTTCCATCCTCTAAGATCTCTTTGGGATATAGGCCCAGTAGAAATGCTGCTGGATCAAAGGGTATGCAGAGTTTGATAACTTTTTGAGCATAGCTCCAAATTGCTCTCCAGAATGGTTGGATCCGTTCACAGTTCCATCAACAATGTATTAGTGTCCCAGCTTTCCCACATCCCCTCCAACATTCAATAGATAACATCTCTGATGAATAGGAAAAAAATATTTTAATAGAGTAAAATATTGTCTTTTTTTGCTTCATATTATTGGCAACCAAAAACAAAGATTAAGAATATAGAAAGATTAGAAATACATGCATATTTATATTACCAATCGTTAAGAAATCAGACCTAGATTGTGAACCCTAGAAAATCATAGAAGAGATTTTAGAGGCCATCTGGTTGCATACCATTATTTTACATTTAAGAAATTAAAGAAAAAAAATGAAATGACCAGCTTAAGATCATACAGGAATGGTAAGGTGGTAGATGTGGAATTTGAATTTGTGTCCAATAGTTCAAAGTTCAGTACTCTTTTGACTTGGCACTGAAGTTCCCATAATTGTTTTAGCTGAAGAAAATCACTAGGAAAATCTTCAAAGAGAAGGTAGAAGTTAATGTCATCATAAAAGATAGGCAGAATTTTGAATGGTCAAAATTTGGGGGCTAACAGTTTGAGACATTTGACATCAATGGGCTGAGTCAAGTCATGGAAGTCAGAATGCACTGCTCAGTTTGAATTGCTGAGTTCAGTCTTACAAAAATAATATAATACAGAAAAGTAACAAGAGAAAGTATCACTGGAAAACTATCACAGCCAAAAACTTAGTTGGAAGAGATCTCAGAGGCCATTTAGTTCAAACTCTGAATGAAAATTCTCCCTTAAAAAAATCCAACCATGATTAACTAGCCTTTTACTAAATTTAGGTTGGTTTTTTTTAAGTTTTTTTTTTAAAGTTCATTTTCAAGGGAGGGAGAACCCACTGATAATGCTATTGATTTTGGGGTAGTTCTACAAATTTTTAAAAAAATTCTTTAAACTTCAATTTGCTTCTTTGAAAGTTAAATTCATTAATATGGACCACAACGTAACATTTTCATGATCTCTATTGATATTTGCTTGCATTGTGTTGCCTTTCTCTGATTTTCTTTTTTTTTCTTGTAGATAGGATTTTTCTTGCATAACTTGTCAAGTAACTCAACATTATTAACATGTCATGGACTTCCTGCCATTTAGGGGAGGGGAGGGGACTGGGGGTAAAATTTGTAATGGAAAGCTTTGTAAAGATCAATGCTGGGGAACTACCCATACATATGTTGTAAAAATAAAAAGCTTTAATAAAAAAATAAATTAAAAAAAGAAAGAAATTTAAATTCATTGGTCATGTTCTATACAAAGGATTAAGAAACACTTGAATTCAAATACTTGAATACATGTTTTCATATTGTTCCTAGATCTTTTATCTCCAGGCTAACCATTCCCAATCCCTCCACCAAAGTCTTATGTGATCTAAATTTGAGGCCCTTCACTATCCAACTTTTGAATATTCTTCCTAATATGGGACCCCCAGAACTAAACACAATATTGTAGTTTTGGTCTGTTCAAAGCAGTTTATGTATAAATATTCCTGAGTACTACATTATGCTATTGTCGCCTAGGGCAGCATTAATTTTCTTGATCACAATGCTAAGCTTTCAAAATGGAAGATGAATACAAAACACTGAGATATGGTTTGAATTTAAATCTATAGAGAGAGTTGGGCTATAAGGTCTCTGAAGTCCAGCCACATTCTAAATCTACCATCCTATAACTAAGTATGAACTTAGGAAATATATATTGGCACTAGGCTCAATTGAGGCAGCATGCTTAATAGAAAGCTCAACAATTCGAGAACCTGAAAAACTAGTTTTAAATCTGACCTTTGATACTTAGGACCTGTTTGATTTAGTCTATGGGGTCCTAGTTTCCCCATCTATAAATGAAGGAATTTAACTAGATGACTGATGATATGACTTGTGACTCTCAAGCTATGAATCTAACTGATGATGTTATTTAGGAAATGGCTTCGAGAGTGTTGCCACCAAAAGGAGAGATTAATCTATGAAAGTATATTCACTATGTTAAGTAATTTCTGCAGTTTACAGAATGGTGTATTTGGGGGGGTAATAAAAGGTATCATATAATCCATTAGACATGATTGAAATTTGGAAGATGCTTATGATTTTCTTAAATATCTTCAGTAAATCATTTTTCCAAGGTTTGAGGGATTAATTTCACTAGTTCTTAGCCATTCCTTTTTAAAATTTATTTTACTTTTTACTTTTTTTTACCAGTATAGCTAATTTTGTGGGTTTGGTTTTATGGCATGTCAAGGCTTGGAGGGAATTTAAAAAATCAAAGATAAAACATATTCAGAAAAGTGCTTCTGGGCAGAGCCAGCCCTCTGCACAATCATAAAAGAAATAAAGTTTATCTTTGGTAATTCCAAAGAAGAACTGGGACTAGGAATAGGTAATGTAGGGAACTGCCTAGGGTACAATACACAGAGGGGAATAATGATGGACATTTCTTAATATTACCTTTTATAAATGCACACATTTCTAGGGCCAGAGAATTCTATTTTTCATGGCCTGTAGGTTTTCATTTTGTGATGTCATTGTGCATGAATTATTGTAAAAAGCTTCCAGTGAATAGTTATACAGAAGAAATGCAATCATCAAATGTAGGGATGTTTGTATGTATACATAAAGATTACAAATGTGTGCAGTTTTCATGAGTAAAAAAGTAAAAAATCTATTAGCAAGAATTCTTTTAAAAATGATATGCCCATTTTCTTCAACAAAACTGTTCATAAATCTTTTTCCCATGTAATGTCTTGTATTGATATATAGAACATATTTCATAAACTCATGTCTACCTTCTAGTTATGATATCATAGGCTCAAAGGATCAGAGTTAGAAGGATCATTGAACATTATCCAGCCCTTTTTCTACTTCAGACTTGAAAAGATCCATTTTCAATTCCCTAAATAGTTGTCTTGTATTTTGAAGGTTGTATAATGTAATAAACTTGGAGGATCTGAAAGTTTGGGTGCCATCAAGAAAGCTAATTGTGTGATAAGTTATATTGAGATTTAGGAGATAATGATATTCTGCTTATAACTAGAATACTGTGTTCAGGTGTGGGGACCCCTAGAAGAATGCCCTCATTCAAGAAAGGAGAATTCAAATTTCCCTCTTACTTCAACTTGGATATAACCCTTTCTCATACTATCTGTACAGAAACCTTGAATATCTTTTCTTGCCCCTAAATCTTTCAAAAGCATGCTCTTAAAAAGTGATCAAAGAAACTGATTCACACTAAAGTGTGAATGTATCCACTCTGTGTTACCAATGCAGTTCATTTTCTGTGGTACAATTTTACTATGATCTAGTCACTGAAGAGTTGATTTGACTTTTCAATTTTTTTTAAATCATCCTGCTTCCTTAAAAATTCAATCCTTATTTCTTATCAGTTAACCTATTCTTCTCTTTCCTTTGCTCCAACCCCAATCACTGCTATTAGTGGTGGACAGAGGGGGAAAAAAGATGGCAATCGTTTCACTCCTTCAAAAGAAAGCAAAGAGGGGCAGCTAGATGGCACAGTGGCTAGAGCACTGACCCTGAAGTCAAATCTGGCTTCATACACTTAATACTTACTAGTTGTGTGACTGTAGCAATCACTTGTGTGGCAAATCACTTAACTCCAATTGCCTCACTCCCCCTACTAAAAATAGTTCGTAAACTTCTCCTGTTTTTCTCCAAACTCTGTTCTCTCCACAGTGACTGTATGTCCATAGTCAACTCATTTCCATTCACATTAATTCCACATTTATCAAGTTCCTACGACATGCTAGGTTATAAAGAAAATCCAAATTAGCACATTGTTTTTAAAGAGTTAAGCTGAGATTTCACTAAAGACTTCTCCAGTTTTCCAGAAAGCTCTTTTAAATTTAGATCCTGTAAGTCAATTAAAATCAAAAATTTTCTGGAAATTGTTTTATTTTTCCAGTTTAATGAAAATCAATATCTATTCACTCTGACTTCCATTTTTTAATACTTTTCAGAAGAAAAGGCATTTTAATTGTTCAATTGTTTTAGAAATGCAACTTTTTTATTTGTATAAACAATAAAGGATTTACATTTTAGTTGAAGTGTAACGTCTTCTCTACTATATTATAATGAGAAAGTAAGTCATATCCACCTATGAACATTTTCTTGAAGGGTCCTTTTTCACCTTCAAGATCTGATTTTATTTTAGGTTCAAAGCAGCAGCCTAAGGAAAGATCAGTCTCTTTGGAATAGAACTTACCCAGAATGAGAGTGAGTTGCTATTTTGCTACATAGGGGGAAAATTGGAATTTAATTCTTCCACCTAAATTGAACCTCAGTGTTGCTATAGTCACTCTTAGGAGAGATATTCCCTACAATAATTTCATATTCAATTTCAATGGGATATGTTTTCATGTATTTGTAAAGAGGCCTAAATGTGCTTTTATTATTACGAACTCCATGATGATTTCCAATGTTAACATTTGAGCAAATGATCCTTGGGGTGAACAGATTAAATGCTGAAGTCACTGCCTTTCTCTTTTAGCTGTGTTCATGTATTAAAAGGCCTGTGAGGATAGATGTGCAATCCTGTTTTAAAGCTGCATATAATCCTATTACAGGCTCTTTAGCACTATGTGGATGGTATGTGGAAATGTCTCACTGAATTTTTGATCCACTAAACCAGAACCTATACATTTCTAGATTCAAATGTTCCTGTTTTAGATTATGAACATCTGTAAACAGGGGAGTAAATAAACCACACTAATAGAAAATGGCCTTAATTATTTTCACTGTTGCCTTTTGTTTGTATGCAGCTCAAAAATATTGTGAAAACACTGAGATATGGAGTTAGAGTGAATGAAATGAGGCAAAAAAAATCAGAAATAGAACTCCTTATAAATCTAAATATCAGGTTCCTTACTTCATAACAGGGAGAAGGGCAAAGGGAATTTTTCTCACATAACTTGATAAAGAAATTAGGGTCCAAACATGTTGATTTGAAAATATGGTCCTGAAAAATGTAGAACTACATAACATAATACATGGCACATAGAGAAAGCTTTGGGATTCATGTAGAACATTAAAGATATCCTTTGACATCAACCATAGAAGGTAGCTGTTATTATTTTCATGTTGCAGATGAAGGAACTGATGTTCAAAGAGTCTATAAGTGGTGTGCCCAAGGTTACAGATATCCTCAATGTCTGAGGCACATTTCAAGCTCATTCTCATTCCTGTCCAGCTCTCTGCCCCTTACAGTATACTGATTCTCTGATAAAGTTCTAGATAAAGTGACTTTTCCAAAATAAACTTATATAAGTGGACTTTGGGGAAAATACTTGAATCTAACTTCATGTGGGCAAAGTTAATAAAGATTAACTCTTCATCTTCCTTTGGGGTATTACTCTGAATTTATTTTCTTTTCTATATCTCTTCCTTTTTGATAAAATTTTAACATAAATTCAACAAAATCTTACTGCAGATGAAGTCTTTAATAGGAGACTTTTCATGGAGGACTTGCTTAGCCAGATGAACTATGCCTAGTATGGTAGTAGCTATCCCAGGTCAACTATGGTTTTCTAGGATTGTCAGAATTCTATGTTTGTGAACATTTGTAACAAATGTTCCCCTTCTCCCTTTCTGGCTTTTGTCGAGCACTACCCGTTCCCCTGGATCTGGTATTGATTCTGTCAGGTGCGATGGATGGGAGAGTATGAGGACCTTTCAGCTTCATCTGCTACTTCTAATGGAGTGGAACAGGAAACTGATGATGAGGGGAAAGTGATTTCTAGTATACTTGTCTTTCAAAATTCTATTTTTGTAAAGGAAGAAAATAGGTCACTTTCTCTAGCTGATGACTTTTGTCCTCTTTCTTTTGGCTCTAAATAACCAGAAGTTGTGCTGGATTTTGGCTTATAGATGAATTAGTGATCATGGTCATTTTTGGGTCAAAATTTGTTTATTTTTGTCTCCTCCATCCATATCTAGGCATATTAATAGGATGATAGTAAAGAAGAGGTGCTATTCTGTAAGTAAACACTACTTTAGAAATGTATCTTTGTATTGATATCTCTTCAGGGATGAGAGTATAGGCAAGAATGTGAAACTAAAAATTCAAACAATAATAGCCAAGATTTATTTAGTGTATAAAATGTTTAAAGTACTTTATCATCTATGTAAATATCTATCCATCTATTTAACCACCTATCCCTCCCTCTCTATATATATATCAATTTATCTATAAATGTAAATATAGATATCTGTTTCTATATAGAGAGAGATGTACAGATAGATAGATATAGATGGATAGATAGGTAGACAGACATTATATTTCTATCCATCTGAGGGCAGCCAGGTGAGTACAGTATTTAGAGTGACAGGCCTGGAGTCAAGAGGACTCATGCTTACCTCAGTTTTCTCATTTGTTAAATGAGATGGAGAAGGAAATGGAAAACCAGTCTAGTATCTTTGCTAAGAAAACCCCAAATGGGGTCATGTAGAACCAAATATGACTTAACCGCAACAGCATCTATCCATTTGTCAGCTATCCATCCATCTATCTACTTAACATCTATCTATCTATCTATCTATCTATCTATCTATCTATCTATCTCATTTGATTATTACAACATCCCATGAAGTAGGTTCTATTATTGCTCTCCATTTTACAGATGGGGAAACTGAAGTTGAATGCTGTTAATCTGTGCCTAGAGTCACACTTCTAGTAAAAGTCTGCAATAGAATTTGAACTCAGATTTTTCTTGCTCCAATGCTCTATCTGCTTTTCATTCTAAACTTTAAAAAGCACAATGACAATGCTACATCCATTTAAAATTTAGGAATGGTAATATTTTCCCCCTATACTAAGTACTTTTAGAAGAAAATTCTATTTGGCTTCAAGATCCCTTAGAGGCACACATCTATAACCCAATATACCTCCAGCAATGTGTTTCTCTGATACTTCATGGAGCCACGAAATTTATTCTTTGGAACTGAGAGGAAATCATTTGATATGAAATCAGAAGAAATGAATTTGAATACTGGATCTACAATTTCTTCACTTATGATCTGTACTCCTTTTCTCAGGGCATAATTTTTTTTTCTCCTCTGAAAGATAAGTTGGATAAGTGAGTTAAATCTGTAGTCCTAGCATATGAAGTCGGGAAGATTTTATATAGAAATAAATGATGAACAAAGAGGTTTCATCTAGAATCATAAATGATATCTGACCCTGTCTTGAAGAAGTATCACTCAAGTTGTGAGGAGTATGAACCTGGACAGATGAAGTATCCTTATTTTGTACTTCCTAAAGACCTACTTATGTGTTTCTGTGTTGCATAGTGTTTTGTGAAAGGGATCATTGTGCATAAGCATTGAGATCCAGGTAGTAATGTCAGAAAATTCTCCTACTAAACTATTTTTAATCTAGGGAGGGAATTTATGAATTTACATTAAAATTTTAAAAACACATCCTTATTATTAATGACTTTTAAATAAAATTGGGAGTTTTCCTTCAATAATAAATGTAGGCTACAAGTCACAGTATTATTAGTTTTGGGGTTTTTACCAAAATGGTCCAGGACTTAAAAAAAGGGGGGGAAGGGATTCTTAATCCCCTACAGACTTATGGGCTCTGTTTCACAGGATCCATGCTAGTATTTGCTCCTGTTAAAAGAAATATGAGCTTATCCTCAGTCCAAAAAATTTTGCTCCCATTGCTCAATATTGTTCTGAACCCACAATGTAGAGTAGACAACTTCTATGTATATTTTCAAAAATTAGCCTAGAAAAGTTGAAAAAAATGCTCATTACCCAGAAACTTAACCACTGGGGATTAATTGGTGTCATTTTCAGCAACTCATGGAAATGTCTCTTAAGGGGTAGTGGATTTTCAGTATTCAGTGGTGGAGAGCATATTTTGGGAATGAAATTACAGGTCCCTGAAGTAGTGAAATGAGTGATGGAAAGTCTTTGAATCAGATTAAAAGACTACTTCCTGATCTTAGAAATTGGACTTTGAATTTTTGCATTTGATTTTCAAAGGATTTGGATTTATGATGTAGACATATGGCACAACAGGTATTTCACCCCATTTGTGCTCCTTTTGAGTGGAATAATCTACCATATAGATCATACTGAAAGGATACTCTGCTCCCACTATTAAATATTCTAGCTCAGAAGTTTAGTCTTTTCTTCAAGTTGCTATTTGTGTTTTTTTGCATTTGTGCAATTTTGAAGACTGGGATTAATTTGCTTTTGTCTTTGTATTCTCAGAATCAGGCACATAGTAGGCACTTAAATGTCTTTGAAATGAATAAAACTGTCCTTAAATAAATTTGGTAACCAACGATCTATGAATCCACCCTGCTTTGAAATCTAGTTACCCTTTCTATATGTTATTAATGCCTTAGTAGGGGGCTGTCTTAAGAATTTTTTAAAATGATATTCATATGGCACTTTGAAGTTTGTAAAAAGGTTTTTAATTTTAGCTTTGAAACACTATAAGGTGGATACCACAAGTATCACTATCTCCATTTTGCAGATAGAGAAACAGACTCAGAGGTGTGAATTGACATGTCTTATGGTCACGTAGCTAATACGTATCAAAAATGGAATTTTGAAGCAAGTCTAGCGCTTCGTCCACTATACCATGATATTTTATATGAGAAAATGAAGTACTTACAAGATGCATCAAGTGCTGAAATCTAGAATGCAAATGACTGAAAATGGAAGTGAATTTAGGTATTATTTCAATAAACAATAGGATACAAAACTTTTCCCCTCAAAAATAAAATCAATCAAATATATAGGTTAGTAGACAATTTAATATAATGAAAGATCCCTGGAATGTAAGAAATTACACTTACTGAATTTGAAGAAAGTCATTTGAATTCTGTGGGCCTCAGTTTAGCTGTCTTTATAAAGTTAGTAGGTTGAAATGAACACCTCTAAGATACTTTCTGATTCTAAAATTCTAGAAATGTATTACATGATCTCACCTAAATAAAAAAAATAAAATCTTAGATAAAGGATCAGAAGGTTTCATAAATTTTAATAGTCTATTGAAGAAAAACAAGGTCACAAGACATTTTCTTTTAACAGCATTTTTGGAGACAAAATATCAGATGCAATAAAAACCATTATCTTTTTTGGTTCTTAAGTGCATTTGAACAATTGAGAATGAAGAGCTTCAAGTTATGAAATGCTAAACCTAAAATTCTTTCTGGAATATTTTATTTTAATTCAGAAAAGTCCTTTATAGCACTTAAGGACATTAAATTAAGGGGAAAGTGGTAGTAAGTTAAAAGCAATAAAGGAATCCTGGTCTTCCTGTCTCTAAAACCAATCTTCCCACTTGTACCATGTTGCTTCTCATATGTGGTAAGGGGGAAAAGCTGGAAGAGCTGACAATTTAAAGAAGAGAGATGGATGATGAGAATAGGATTTTTCAAAGATTATTCTCATAGTTGTAGATAGAGTTGATAGATAGGAATAGTCAAGAAAAAAGGTCCCAATAGCAGATTGTTTCAATAGTCTATTGAGGTTTCTTTACTATCACATAGAAAGTCAAAGTATTTGAAGAAAAACCCCAATGAGGGTTTGAAGCCACAAGTGGAAAGCTTCTAAGATCTTAACATGTTATAAACAAGAGTTTTGAGATTATCTAGTTCAACGGCTTTTATTATATAGATTACATAGACTCAAGTGAGTCCTGTGGAAATAAAGTAACTTGCCCAAAGATTACCTGTCGAGGACAAAACCCCAGAATGTTTCTTGACTATATACCCCATACTTCTTCCCTTATCTCCAGGATGTTCATTATATAAAAATTCTTCATGTACAATTTGTGGTAAAGTACTCTCTTCTCAGTAAGAGAAAGAGAATTATATCCCCTATTCCACTTGACATTTTTCTTTGTAAGCCTCTATTTCTGATAATTCAATAGATTTTCTTTAAGGAGTTCTAAACATGCGAGAACAGATGTTTGGTGATAAATTTTTTCTCTAAGGTAATTCTAATGTCATATGGCATGGGGTTATCTGATTATATGTAAAAATGCTGCTTCTCCTGATAGATTGAAGCTCTTTGAGGACAGACTTTTTTTCTTTTCTCTTTGTATAAGTGTTTGGCATTTAGTAGGCATTTAATAAGTGCTTAACAATTAAATGGATGGACCATAAAAAAATCCTAATACATTTTGTAGTTTTTCATTTTTACAGTCATTACAGAGAAGCATCTATATTAAGATCCTACTCTGATGTCTACTGATGGTCCAGAAGTGGCTATTAATCTTCAAAAGTTTTGACACTAGAACATTAGTGATTATATGCCCTTTCAAGCTAGGAAAGGCTTTAGGACTGGCCCCAGAACTGGCTTAGGATTCTGTTCTCAATGTATTCACATAGCTTGGTTCAGAGAAGTTTATCACCAAAATGTGGCCATTAGATAATGTATTTTTTTATCTGTAGAAACTCATAAAGATTATTGATGAGTAGAAACATTGCAATCTGTTTTTAGAAGCAATGCATGAAAAAAAATGAATACCCAAAAATGGAAAAAAAAAGTCAAAAAGAAACCATGGGATAGGACTAAGACTTTCTATCCAGAACTACCAGAAAACTTACTGCTCAGGAAAAGATATAGCCAGATTTTAGCCCTAATATAAATTCCTATTTACGGAGAACTCAACTGACTTTCAGAAGCTAATTCATGGGAGTCATAATGAATGACTAATGAAATGTTATTAATAGCAAGAAAAAAATTCTAAATTACATGTCCCTTATTGGGATATTATTGCTGAATATTGTTAAATTGGTTTACAAAAAGGATTTTTTAAATATACCCCCTTTCCATGGGAAGTCTTCATAGCAGAATCTTTGAGAAAGCTATGTAGTTCAACCCAACACCTAAAAAAGAAATATTACTACAACACTTCTTAGAAGTGGCTTATCCAGCTTTTGCTTGAAGAGATTGCAAAGTATGGAACTAATCATCTTCTGAAGAGCCCATTCCATTTTTGGACAGCTATGATTATGAGGAATTTTTTTTCTTCTGTCATCAGTAATACATTTGTCTCTATTCAAATTTCTTCGTTCTGTATTCAGTACTCTAGAGCTTAGAAAAATAACTCTTTGACATATTAGCCTAGCAAATGACCTAGGACAGCTATTATGCTTCCCTAAAACAGAGGTTTTTAACCTTTGTGGGTGTAAAATGTTTTTTCATTGCATAAAAGAAAATGTATATCATTACAAATGAAATTAATTTAAAAACCACATATATTTGTATACATGTATGTATGAGTGTGTGTTGATAAGCACATATATTCTCTATATACTCAATAGATTCCATGTTGAGAACATGGGAGAACATGAGAACAAAACCTTCTCTCTTCAGGCTAAACAGCTCTAGTTTTGTTTAACCTACACATATATAGCATGGATTTACATCCTTTAAGTGTCCCTTGCTAAATACTTTCCAGCTTAATAATTTTTGCTGTTGTTATTTGTTTGAAGACATTTCACTTTCTCTTACCCAGGGTAGAAGGGACCATTCACTCTTTATTACCATGATCTGGATGGCTCAATGAATCAATGTAAACTTGGTACAACACCTTGATTAGGTAACCTTCTGCATCTTGGAACTCCCAAATTTCAGCGATCCATCCAGAGCTCCATATGACACCATACCTACCTGCAATGATTCTTGAAAAATGCACTATGTAGAATTGAATACCATACCCCAAGGGTGATGTAATGAGTGGGAGAATAACAGGAATATCACATCCTATTTCCTGAATAATGTGGTTTTTTGCACCCTAAGAATGCATTTGCTCTCCATATACTGCCAAAGAAAAAAGGGAATTTATTCTTGTGGCATTGAAGTTGTTAGCGTTATCTCATACTTTATTCTCTGGCTGAAAAGTGACATTGTCTTATTATTATTTGACTAATAATTATGCAGTCCAGTAATCACCAAATGACTTTTTATTGATAACTGAATAAGTATACACTGTGAGTTTCTCTGGATCAATATAGTGAAACTGCTTATTTCAATTTTTCTTATGGGTTAAAAGAAATGTATATTTTAATAGGTTTAATGAGGAATTCTCAGTCATATATCAACAAAAGTGGAATTAATAGTTTTTTCTCTTTATCATAAATATATCTTAATGTCCTGAATTGGGGGAAGTATATGTATGCATATACAGACATATACATATGTAATATATACACACATAATATACATATTATGCATATACTACAAGCATTGCACCCATATTATATATATGTATACATATAAACACATATAATTACAATCATTGCTCTTAGAACTTTAAAGCACTTAGTAAATTCTGAAAAGTTGATATTAAATTAATTTTAATTTATCATACTTTAGTGAGTTTTCTTTAAAAATCTTGATTTTTTTTGATATTGATACATCAGTGCAGACTGCATCCCCAGCTTCACATTTTAGTAGGTTATCTGAGTTTGTTAGCCAGAGTTACTCATCACCCACCCCTACACCCATATGGGCAACAATAATAATGATTTTAAAAGTTATCTATTGTCAAATGGCAGGCAAACTTCCTGCTTCTGGGATGTACCAAAGACATTTTTGTTGGGTGAGATCTGGTGGAATTTACTCTTATTACTTCTGTGCATCCTCTAGCAAATTAGGAAATCTCTCTGAGGTTCCATTTGCCTGTCTGTAACATGAAAGGAGCTGGTGGGATGACTGACAATTTTACATCAATCTCTAAATCTACTGTCCCACAGTAACGAGGGCAAGAAAACTGCAGGAAATGTTTTCTTAAACGGAAGAGGCTACAGAATCTGCCTCTGGGAAGAGCTGTGATGATGTAGTAGGCATGTTTTAGAGAAGCAATGGAACATACATGGACTTTCTGTAACTGACTGGCTAAATTCATTGTGAATAGAAGACTCTGCAGAAGCATTTAAAACTGAGTAGAAATTTAAAATTTGGCCATTTAGGTTTTCAGCTGCTTGTCCTTGGTTTAATCCCTTGGTTTGATCCTGCACTTATGGTGTATGATGAGAAAAATGCTATAAAAGGAGATGTCTTGGATCCTTCCGATTAGATCAATATGTGTCCCTTGAAATGAGTCTGAGTTCTTTTGCCTCTACATATATTATTTGCTATTTTGGGTGGAGGAGTTGGAGAGTCCTACCTTGTGAAATTTGAAAAAGAGGTTACTCTTGCCATCATAGTCTACCTTTTGTAGCTCTTTCAACATTGATTCCTTGGGTAATGTTTGAGACCTGTCAGTATTTGAGCCAGATAAAATGACAGGAAATGATAATGATAACTGTTGGAGTTATCATTGTTGGAGGAGATGTGGGAAAACTGGGACACTGATACATTGTTGGTGGAACTGTGAACGGATCCAGCCATTCTGGAGAGCAATTTGGAGCTATGCTCAAAAAGTTGTCAAACTGTGCATACCCTTTGACCCAGCAGTGTTTCTACTGGGCCTATATCCCAAAGAGATTTTAAAGTAGGGAAAGGGACCCACATGTGCAAAAATGTTTGTGGCAGCCCTTTTTGTAGTGGCAAGAAACTGGAAATTGAAAGGATGCCCATCAATTGGAGAATGGCTGAATAAATTATGGTATATGAATGTTATGGAATATTATTGTTCTGTAAGAAACGACCAGCAGGACGATTTCAGAGAGGCCTGGAGAGACTTGCATGAACTGATGCTGAGTGAATTCAGCAGAACCAGGAGATCATCATGCACAGCAACAACAAGACTATATGATGATCAATTCTGATGGACATGGTTCTCTTCAAGAATGATGTGATTCAAACCAGTTCCTATTGTTCAGCAATGAAGATAGTCATATACATCCAGAGAGAGGCCTGTGGGAACTGAGTGTGAACCACAACACAGCATTTTAATGCTTTCTGTGAATATTTCCATGCATTTTGTTTTCCTTCTTAGGTTGTTTTTTCTTCTTCTCTTTCTAGATCTGATGTTTCTTGTGCAGTAAGATAACTGCATAGATATGTATACATGTATTGTATTTGTCATATAATTTATCCTATTTAGCATGTATTAGATTACCTGTCATCTAGGGGTGGGGGTCGGGGAAGGAGGGGAAAAGCTTGGGGAAAAAAAGTTTTTGCAAAGGTCAATGTAGAAAAATCACTCATATGTTTTGTAAATAAAAAGCTTTATTTTAAAAAAAAGTATTTGAGCCAGAGACTCATCTGCAATTCATGACACATCTGGTTGTGGGTTTGGTGGGAAGGAGACTATGAAACAACTATGCTCAGAGAGTTGTTTGTTTGTATTTTCCCCAGTGACCAAAGTGAGGTTGGTGAGAGTATGTTCTCAAGATGTTGGAATGATGTTTGTACTTCAAAATAAATATTCTTCCATAAAAGCTTATTGATGTTAGTAGACACTGGAGTGTAAATCACTGGTGCTCACAGACGTGTAGAATACAATCAATGAAAACTTTAGTCAAAAAAGAGAAGAGATACCCCAGAACCTCTCATCATATCCCCTAGGATCCAACGAGGAAGATATAGTAAGCCTTGGAAAGTGATACAAGAGAATAAATAACTAAAATGAAGGAACTGAATTAATGGACTCTGAGATCCTGTTCATTTCTAGATCTATGTTCCTATAGGGAAAAAATGCTCTATTTTCAAAGATATTTGAAACCTGGTGTTTGGGGAAGGTGTCATCTGTTTTTATCATCAAAGTGAATAGTCATTGGCCTGGGACCAAAAAGATGATTTTGAAGGACGAAGGAGAGATAGTTCAAAAAATTGCCCATAGACATAAAGATGGATTAGCTTCAATTATTAGTAGCTGTGTCTCATAATGTTACCCTGATGATATTTGCTAAGAGAGGCCCAAGGACTAGTTGAGATCTGATAGAATTTCAAACTTCTATCACTGTAGTAGTACATGAAATTATACACACATGTGTAGATATAGATATTTGTACAAATAAACGCATACATGCATGTGTGCATATTATATGTGTCTGTGTGTAGATATTGGAAAGATACTTTAAAAATAAACTATGCCATAATTGGGAAAAAAATGAAAGCAAATTGCATTACTATTTGGAAATTGGGCAGAACTTTTAAATACTCTATAGACAGACAGACAGATAAATACATAGTGATATATGACTGCAAGCCCTGGAATTCTACAATCTTGAATGTTCCTAAAAGAAATATGATCTAAAAGCAAAGTGGATTAGTGGATTACTCACATATTGAGAATAAAATGCTAACTGATGAAAGACCAACATGCACCATAGATATCAAATGAAAAGAAAGTCCAGAACATATTGTGTAGTGTCTCTGTGCTAAATTTTCAAGAAGACGTGAGGAAAATAAAAGGTTGATAGGATGAGATAATGTTGATAGGATGCTATATGCATTGTTGAAGTAATGAAATGAAATAGATGGAGTTTTTAGGGTAAATTGTCAATGAACTAAAGCCGATGAAAAATTTCCACTTTGGCAATTTAAAATTATGTAGGAGATCAGTACTTTCCTGAATTTTCAAAATTGTTTTTACAATCAGGTGACATATATATGTGGGGGGGTCGTAATTCTGGTTGTGCTCACTTCACTCTGTATCAGTCCATACCAGTCTTCTCAGGTTTTTCTGATATTGTAAAGGTCAATAATCTTAATGGTCCAGTGTTGTCTTTATTTCATAAAGACCATGAAAAAGAATATTTGGTGAGAACATCAAGAGAATCTTACTTGTTTCAATAGCCATCTTTAAATTTTATCACTCTTTGCAGATGATATGATGGTATACTTAGAGAACCCTAGAGACTCAACTAAAAAACTACTAGAAACAATTCACAACTTTAGCAAAGTTGCAGGATACAAAACAAATCCACATAAATCAGCAGCATTTTATATATTACCAACAAAGTTCAGCAGCAAGAGATACAAAAAGAAATTCCATTCAAAATAACAGATGATAGCATAAAATATTTGGGAATCTATCTGCCAAGGGAAAGTCAGGAACAATATGAACTAAACTACAAAACACTGCACACAAATAAAATCAGACCTAATCAATTGGAAAAACATTAAGTGCTCATGGGTAGGCAGAGCGAACATAAAAAAAATGACGATACTACCCAAACTAATTTACTTATTTAGTGCCATACCAATCAAACTCCCAAGAAATTATTTTACAGATCCAGAAAAAATAGTAGCAAAGTTTATTTAGAAGAACAAAAGGTCAAGAATTTCAAGGGGATTAATGAAAAAAAAGGCAGATGAAGGTAGCCTCGCTGTACCAGATCTAAAACTATATTATAAAGCAGCGGTCATCAAAACCATTTGGTACTGGCTGAGAAATAGAGCAGTCAATCAGTGGCATAGGATATCAGGACAATCTAGGTAATAACGTTAGCAATTTAGTGTTTGATAAACCCAAAGACCCCAGCTTTTGGGATAAGTACTCACTATTCGGCAAAAACTGCTGGGAAAATTGGAAACTAGTATGGAAGAAATTAAGGCTGGACCCACACCTAACACCACACACCAAGATAAGATCTAAATGGGTTCATGATCTAGATATAAAGAATGATATTATAACCAAATTAGAGGAACATAGGATAGTTTACCTCTCAGACCTGTGGAGATGGAATAAATTTATGTCCAGGGAAAATCTGGAACTCTTAATTGAACACCAGATAGATAATTTTGATTATATTAAGTTAAAAAGTTTCTGTACAAACAAAACTAATGTACACAAGATTAGGAAGGAAGCATCAAATTGGGAAATCATCTTTACATTTAAGGGTTCTGATAAAGGTCTCATCTCTAAGATATATAAAGAATTGTGTCATATTTATAAGAATTCAAGCCATTCTTCAATTGATAAATGGTCAAAGGATATGAACAGACAATTTTCAGATGAGGAAATTAAAATTATTTATAGTGATATGAAAAGTTGCTCTAAATCACTATTGATCAAAGAAATGCAAATTAAGACAACTCTGAGGTACCACTACTCACCTGCCAGATTGGCTAAAATGACAGGAAAGGATAACGACAGATGTTGGAGGGGATGTGGGAAGGCTGGGACACTGATGCATTGTTGGTGGAGCTGTGAATGGATCCAGCCATTCTGGAGAGCAATTTGGAGCTATGCTCAAAAAGTTGTCAAACTGTGTATACCCTTTGATCCAGCAGTGTTTCTATTGGGCCTATATCCCAAAGAGATCTTAGAGGAAGGAAAGGGCCCCACATGTGCAAGAATGTTTGTGGCAGCTCTTTTTGTAGTGGCCAGAAACTGGAAACTGAATGGATGCCCATCAATTGGAGAGTGGCTGAATAAATTATGGTATATGAATGTTATGGAATATTATTGCTCTGTAAGAAACGACCAGCAGGACGATTTCAGAGAGGCCTGGAGGGACTTGCATGAACTGATGATGAGTGAAATGAGCAGAACCAGGAGATCATTTTTCACGGCAACAAGAATACTATAGGATGATCAGTTCTGATGGACATGGCTCTCTTTAACAATGAAATACTTCAAACCAGTTCCAATTGTTCGGTGAAGAAAGCCATATACACCCAGAGAGAGGGATGTGAAATGTGGACTACAACATAACATTCTCATGCTCTCTATTGATGTTTGCTTGTATTATATTTCCTTTATCGTATTATTCTTTCTTGTAAATATGATTTCTCTTGCACAAAAATGATGTGTGGAAATAAGTATACATATATTCTATTTCTTAAGTATTTTAACATAATTAACATGTATTGGATATCCTGCTATCTAGGGGAGGGGTGGGGATTAGGGAGGAAAAATTTGTAACAGAAAGCTTTGTAAGGGTTAATGTTGAAGAATTACCCATACATATGTTTTGCAAATAAAAAGTATTAATAAAAAATATATTTAAAAAAATAAATAAATTTTACTTAACATGCTGATTAAAGACTACCTTTTTTCATTACAACCATTTAAACTTTACTTTTCTTTTGAAGTTAGTGTTCCATTCAAAATAGCTTCATCTAACATCATGGACTTTAGACTCTCATTGATAACATCTTAGACTTTAGAGATAGAAAAGCCCTCAAGGGTCATGTAGTCATACCCCTCCTTTAAAGATTAGAGAAGGAAGGTCCCTGAAATTAGTTTGTGCAAGGTAATGCATGAACTAAGCTACAGTAGTATGATTTAAACCCAATCCAGGGTTAATGGCCTTTTCAGTGTACCTTATCAACTAAATAAATATGTAACAAAGATTCTTCTCTTTTCATCCTTTCCCTAAGTAAATCATATTCCCTGAGTATTAGAAATACATGAGAATTAGGGAAAATGTGGTTTCCCCATCACCAATTGGGTTATTAACTAGCAGAGATTGTTGACAAACTTGGGTTATCTATATAATTCTTACCTCTCCCTGGGGTACTTCATGTAGTTGATTTTTTTTTTTTTTTTTTGCTGAGGCAATTGGGGTTAAGTGACTTGCCCAGGGTCACACAGCTGTTACGTGTCTGAGACCAGATTTGAACTCAGGTCCTCCTGACTTCAGGGCTGTTGCTCTATCCACTGCACCACCTAGCTGCCCCCATGTAGTTGATTTGTGATGTTTTTTGTTGACTACTGAACAAAAAAGAAAATGTTCTTGTGGGTAGCACAAGTATCAATCAGTGGGAAGGAAGAAGAGTGAGAAAGAGCCTTTGTGAATTTATCTAGACTAAGACAAAGAACACCGCCTCTTCTTTATAGAACTGGGGATCAATTACATTTTGACAATAAAAAAGAAGCTGGTACTTCTAAACTTGTCTCATCAAGAAGAGATTTTTATCACAGCAATAAATCAGTGTAATGTATTGGGCTAATAAGAACTGGTGTTATAATGTAGTATTTATAACAGACTCATTGGAAGAATTACTTTCATGGGGAAATTTTATGGCCCCAAAAAGTAGAATTAAAAAGAAAAACTATTACTGTGATTTATAAAATTCTGCCTTACCAGATAGACAATTTCCAGGAACTTATCACTAACAGATGTAAACATTTTAAAACTAAGAAATCTTTTTTTTTCATTTCCCCCAGTTCTAATGTGGGAATACTAATGAGAACATTTTCATAACCATCATTTTCATCATGATAAGCATCATAGAACACCATAATTTCCAAAGAATCAAAATTGTAGCTGAGGAAAAAAGACAATGGAGAGATGATTGGTGGGTGTCACATTATTAGTGATGAATTATGCACATGAAGTGGCATTGTAGAATAATATTTTTACAAAATGTGAATGATAAAAGAAGGTAGTAAGGTAGTATTATAATGAGATCGGGGGGTCAACCATTTAGAGGGAAGGAAACTTAGAGGTCATTTAGTCTGATGTCATTTTGCATATAAGAAAATTGTACCAAAGACAAACTGTGTAACTTACACAACATCATAAAAACTTGAAAATCATAGTGATAGACTGCAAGTGACCTCAGAAACCATTTGTTAAACATCATAATTTGGAATTCAAATCTGGACCCTGTGACACCCAACCCAATTCTCTTCTATCACATGACCTAGCTATAATTTGTCAGCACCAGTGTAGCAAAAGTTTGTTCATATAATCAAAGGATGATGTCTGTCATATTGGGTGGATCCTCTATGGAGCATTTACAGTACGACATGGACCAGAATTGGAAGCATAACATATTGATTGGTTAAAATTTGTCCTATTGGAGAGAGTAGCCTTGCCAATGAAAGCACAAATCCATATCAGAGAATTATTTCCACCAATGGAACTAGACCAACTTGTTGCCTCTCTCTACAAATAACTTAGCTTACTGAAAAGCTGTAGTTTTGTTATCTCAACATACTCTGAGGAAAAATTTATAAAGTATAAAGTGAAATCTAAATATTAAATGTTCTAAATTGTTTAACAAACTCCTAGCTTGATGCCATAGTTTTTTCTTAGAGTTTAAAGATCAGCATAAGGTGAATTTTTTTTCTGCCCCATTTACCCCCAAGATAAGATTTTGTTTTTCCTACTTAGTCAGATAAGTGGAACAAAGAATAGAGTACTGGTTTTCATATCAGGAAGCTAGGTGGTACAGCAGATAGTGTGCTGAGCTTGGAGTCAGATAAAGGCATCTTCACTAATTTAAGTCTGGCCTTAGTATCTGAGGCCTGGGCAGTTTTACTGTTTGTGACCCTGGCCACTTCACTTAATCCTGTTTGCCTCAGATACCTTATTTGTAAAATGAGCTGGAAAAGGAAATGACAACCACTGCAGCGAAGTCACAAAGAATCAGAAACAACTATAAAAGACTTGATACAACAACAAAAGCACATGCTGCTTATAGAACATAACTTCGTTTATCACTTTCATCCCTGGACTGGAGTAGTGAGTCCTTAAGTTGGCTAGAACATAAAAGAAATTCATGAGAAAATTAGGCTAAATCAAAAAAAAAGTTGAAAGAGAAAAGCTCTTTTATATGGTATATTCAAAGAAGTCTATAGGGCTTAATTGGTAGAATCAGATGGACTATGACTTGTAGATTTTTTTTAAAGATGCTAAATGAAGGAACATGAGAACAGACACAACAGGGAAAAGGATTAAGGAAACAAATGCTTCTGAAACCAGACTGATACTTCCAAAATTAATATGCATCATAACGCCCCTATGCAGGGGCCAAGGCTAAACCAAGGAGGACATGCAAAGCAATCAATCACAGAGGTAGGCATGCTCTGACATGGCACTATTCAGAAGATGGCAAGAAAAAGAGCCCTGCTTTATTTTTTTAAATCCCTCCTCTAAAGGTTGCTAACCTTGTGACCTCAAACAAGTCACTTAATGACATTGAGATTCATATTCTTTATCTGTGAAATCAGAGAATTGTCCAGATATTCTCACAAGTTGGTCACTTCTGTCTATAAATCTATGATTCTATGATCCCACAATGGTCTTGTAAAGGCCCATCTTCCCATCGAATTTTCTCCAGTTAAAATAGCAAAACTCTTGGGTCTCTCTTCACAGCAATTCAGGTCAGTCTCTGCATCTTGCATTAAGATATTTTCAAAAGATTCATAGCATGTATGAGATCTGACTGAGGTGGGAGTGATTATTTCCCCTACCTCTGAAGCCAGTGGCAGAGGAGCATAAACCATAGCAATGGAGAATTTTTATACTCAAATATTCAAGCCCTAGGCTTGAGGGGAGGAGTAATATTCTAGAAATAGGACAGTAAATGATAGATGATATATGAAGAAAGAGTATAAACAACTTTAAAATAGAGAATGCCCCACTCCTATTATATAAATAATACAGGTAACATTTTTATTAAGAGTTACAGCTTACAACATACTTCTCTCTTACTTTATACATTATCTCACTTCATCCAAAAGCATCATGAATTAAATGATACTTTACTTATTTCCACCTCAGGAAATCAGAGACTAAGCAATTGATTGGGTTGCCAAGGATTATTGGCTCAGAGATATGGAACAGAAAAGGCCCACAAAAATCTGGTCATCTCTCTTACTTTGCAAATGGTGAAACGGAAGGCCAAAGGAAAGAGAGGTCTTCATATTGCATCTACATTAAGTATCATAGCAAGAATTTGAATCCTGGCCTAGTGCATCCCCAATTCAGTACTATTTTCACAGCACCACTTAAAGTATTTTTTAACATTATATAAAGAATTATTCAGAATTGTGAATAACTAGCTTGAGAGGTATATTTATTAATTGGGCTACCTTGGCATTTTTACAACTGGTAAATCCCCTCAGTCTTATGTTTGGCAAAAAAAAAAAAAACTATGCTAAAGATGATTTTGTAAGTCAAAAAAGTAAAAATTCGATTACTAGTAATGCAGAGAAAGCATCCAAAAACACTGAAGTGGGAAAGTAAATGATTAGGTGACAGGTTTCTGATACTGGGCCTCAGGAAGCATTCTACACTCCATGAAAGTCCATATGGACTAATCAAACCTAAAAGCAGTCATTGGTTTTCTGCTAAATTCCAGCTAATCTTGCATAATTTCTCTTCTATGTAGATTAAGACATTGCTATAACAGCATTATAAAGATGAGGAGATTGTATAGTGAGAAGAGGGAAGGAAGAGGGAAATCATTTTTGGAGAAATAGCATGATTGATTAGAGTCTTTCTTAGCTCTTAGAGCTATGTCTTCTTGCAGCCAGCTGTTTGAACCATTTCTTCAATTCTTAATTTTTCTCCTCATAAACTCTGAGTCATACTTTTTGTCCCCATGAATTCAAAGGATTTGGCTGTTTCCCTTTACCGAATACACAAAGTCTCTCTTAATTAACTAGTCTGTTCCTTTTAGTTCTTCATCATCACTTTAAAGTTCATCTACCCGAGAAAGATTCATTCAACTTTATTCTTAATGTTTAGCATCCAATATAATGAATTGATTATTCCTTGACAATATGAGTCTGAATGTATTATTACTATTATTATTAAAAACACACCAACCATGTTGAGTTTGCTTTCCACAATGACTGAATCATTGAGCTACATCTCGATGAAAAGGTAGACTCAAGATACAAAATGAAACATTTTGTTCATCATTAATATGGAAATTTGTTTTAACTATACATATTCTTACATTTATTTTTTAATCCTCAATTTTGTGGGAGTGGTAGAGAAAATGATTGTTAAGTGAAATAAATTAGACATGTTTAAGTTTTGCCCTTCTTACAGTTAAAAATAATTCCTTGATTCCAACACACTATCGAGATAACAGTTTGCATTTCTCTTCTCTGTATGCTGCTAAAATTCTGGAAAGTTGTTAGCATGAATAAATCCAAGAGTTGAAATAAAATTTCTTTCCTCCATATAACTTAAGAAATAAAAGAGCATATATTACTAGGAGCATACATCAGGAATTATTTTCTCCTTGACCTGGAAGTTCTGGAATTTGGCTATAAGATTCCTGAGAACTTTTTATCTTGGGATCTCTTTCAGGAAGTGATTGGTAAATTTTCTCAATTTTTTATTTTATCCTTTGGTTCTAAAGTATCAGGACAGTTTTCCTTGATAATTTATTGAAAGATGATGTTCAGGCTCTTTTTTTGATCATGATCCCCTTTTTCAAGGGGACCAGTCATTTTAAAATTATCTCTCCTGGATCTATTTTCCAGGTCAATGTTTTTCCAATAAGATATTCTACAATTTTTTTCTATTTTTTCTTTTTCTTTTTTTTTTGGTTTTGCTTTATTGTATATCTTGACTTTTCATAAAGTTATTAGCTTCCATTTGATCAATTATAATTTTAAGGAATCATTTTCCTCAGTGAACTTTTGTATCTCCTTTTTCATTTGGCCAATTTACCTTTTTTAAGGCATTTTTTCTCCTCATTAGCTTTTTTCTATTATTTCCTTTTGCACCACTCTCAATTCTTTTCCTCATTTTCTCTCTTTCTTACTTTATTTTCAAAATCCCTTTTGATTTATTCCATAGATTGAACCCAATTCTTATTTTTCTTGGAGGTTTTTGATGTAGGTCCTTTGAGTTTATCCTCTTCTGAGTGTGTGTTTTAGTCTTCCTTGTCACCATAGTAACTTTCCATGGTCAGAAACTTTTTCTTTGATATGCTCATTTTCCTAACCCATCACTTGGCTTTTAAATCTTTGTTAAAGCAGGAATCTATTTCCAGGGTGGAGGGTTCACTGTACCGAGCTTCAGGAGTTTTGTGAAGCTATTTTTAAAAATCCTTCTAGGGACCTAACCACAAGCACTTTTTTCTGCCCTAGAATTATTAGGAGTGTCCCTACTCCCACTGTAGCTGTAAGATCTAGTGTGCCAAAGTGACAGAGACCTTCTTCATTGCCAACAAAGAGACCCCTTTTGAACTAAGGTCTCAGGAAACTGCCACTGCCACTGCTGCCCACTCCCACTTGTGGTTTGCTGGTTTCCCAAGGAATGCTCTGCTGATCTTCCAAATCTTCTTTGGTACCTTGGACTGAGAGGTCTAGAAACAGCCAGTGGAAGTTGACTCCAAAGTCCTGCTTTGTTGATGCTGGAGCTGGACCAGGGCAGAGGCAGGGCTTCACTGGCCCTGCCTTAGCTGGGTTTGCACACTGGACACCCACACTGATATCACAGATCTTTTCTAGGGACCTTCTAAATTATCTTTTGCTGGAAACTTATATGCTGTCTTTTGGGGTGATTTGATGCTCTAAAATTTTTTGCAGTCATTATTTAAAGTAATCTCCTGGGGTTTGGGAAAGAAGTTGGGTGAGTTCTTGCCTTTACTCCCATTATCTTGTGTTCCACTTCCCATATATCAAGAATTAAAGATGTATATCAAGGCATAAGAATGAGAACTTGGAATGATGATAAGGAAGGATTGTCCCAAGTAAGAGATAAAAAGTGAGTAAAGACATAAGGGTAAAAAGTGTCTTTAAAGATCACTGTTCAATTGTAATTCATTGACCTTTTTTTCGTTAGTATTAAACATCCTCTTTGTCCTTTCTTCAAAGAAGCATTCAATTTATTTATGGAATTATGAAGTATGTAATTTTTTAGCATGGTAGAGTTTTCAGATTAATGTTCCAGGAACAGTTCAGGTCTTTAATGGGAAATAATGAAATGTAGGAGTTATATATTGAAAGGCAAAAAGACTCAAATGATCTTGTTTCATCAGAGTAAAAACAGACTCAAAAAGGTTTGAAATTTTTGATTTATTTATTTTGAAAAGTGTTTGGAACTTCCTTGAAATGGTCTTGCTTCAAGAAACAATCAATGATTCTGGACAAGACAGAATGAAATGATTCATAGCTCTCAGACCCCCATGATGATGGTGCTCAAACATGCAAGTGCTAGTGGATTACCTTGAAAGGAGTGAGTTAACTGAGAAAGGAGCAAAAAAGACATAGAATCACAGAAGAAAAATAATCACAGTACTTCTGAATTAGAATGCAAGCTGTAGAATTCAGAAGGTATGACTATCAATCAAGTATTGATCAGATACCTATTATGTGCCAGGCGTAGTGCCAGGTGCTAGGTATACAAATATAAAGAATAGAACAAAGCCTTCTCTAAAGATAATTAAATTGTACTATCCTGTTGCTAAAGCATATACCAATTACTTTCCAAAAGTCACTGTATAATTATTTTTTGTTTGTATGAACATATACATATTTGTGGGAACATGTATATACAAATTTGATTTAGCATATGTGAATACACATATATTTGTGTATAAATCTACATGTACATATTCATGAATATGTTATATATGTGTGCTGTCTCATCAAGTAGAATATGAACTCCTTGAATTTTTTTCTTCCTTTTAATCTTTATAGTCTCTGTGCTTAGCAGAGTGCCTGTCATATAATAAATGTTTGTTGATGAATTCATATACAGGCTGTATAGAAATGATCAAAAGAATATTGAAACAATATACTCATGATACAGATAAGACTGTTTAACTTGAAGTTATTATATCCAAATTCAAATCTTGACACTATGTGCAACCTGTGTAACATTGGACAAGTTATATAAACTTGCTGGGTCTCAGTTTTCTTATGTATAAAATAAGAGGTTGGGGGTGATCTTTGAGATCATAGATCATCTCTGAGTCAGCTAGATGGCATATAATGTAAGAGCTCTAACTGGAGTTAGGAAGAACTGAGTAAATCACACAGCTAGGAATTTCCTAGCTGTGTGACCATGGGCAAGTGAGTTAATTACTTTCAAACTTAGTTTTCTCATTTATAAAATGGGAAGAAACTTTGAGTAACTAGAGAGCCATTTGCTTTTCTTTCTGTAATGTGTTCTAATGTCTGTGAGAAGAAACAGTTTGATAATACCCAGTGCTCCTATATGAAACCTTCCTTTATTGCCTTTAATACTGGTGATATACTTTTGTTGATTATCTCTAATTTATCCTGTCCATATCTTGTTTATAACAGTTCTTTACATGCTTTTCCCTCTCCTTAGATAGACTGAACTCCTTAAGGAAAGATCTTGTATTTTACCTTTCTGTGTATTCCCAGAATGTAGCTGGCACATAGTTGGTATTTAATTAATGTTCATTGCCTGACAAATGATAAATGACTGATTAGTAGCTTTGAAGGAAAAAAAAACAAAAACAAATTCTTTTATGATCCTAACAAGATTTCAATACTTGTTTCCCAGTTGAATGTACTGGTAGTATTAAGTATGAGTACTATTAAGTATTAGCAATGTTACCGAATTTTGTTACAAACATCTTGAAAGGAATATTGCAATCTTTTTGTGTTTAGAATCCTCTCTGTGTAGGGATAAACTAACAGCATCATACTTTTTACTCCACTTTCTGAGTGAAAGCTTACCACGAAGATGAATATGTCTGTGTTCTATAGGTCATATTGCCAGGCAAGTGCACTGGACATGGAGTAAGTCTACCAAAAAGAGCCCAGGAGGAACCTGCAGTCACCCCCAAATACCTTTACTGGAGTTTGCTGGCTGACTTTGCCTAGTTGTGCTCCCCAAACCAGCTTCTTTTTGCATCCTACTTTACTGTACCTGCTCCTGGGAAATTCTACCCTAAGCCTTAGCCCTACCCGAAACCCCCCTTTGTGGTTTACAAGCATAAATTGTACTTGTCTCCCCTAAGCTCTGAGATTCCTTGTGCTCTGTACTGTCAGATGTTCCTCCTAATAATTTTTTTTTGCTTTTAACTCAACTCGGACAACTCCACATTTTGTTTTCTGTAATAGTATTAAATTCATACAAAGACAGCTTTCAACATTCACCTTTACAAACCTTGTATTCAATTTTTTTCTCCCTTCTCCCATAGACAGCAAATAATCTGATATAGATTAGGCAAGTACACTTCTGAATGTTTCCATATTCATCATGTTGGGCAAGAAAAATCAAATCAAAGGGGGAAAAACCAACATGAGGAAGAAAAAAATAAGCAAACCAACAAACAGTTAAATGAAAATTCTATGCTTTGATCCACATTTAGTCTCTATAGGTCTCTCTGGATGCAGATGGCTTTTCCACCCAAAATCTATTGAAATTGCCTTGAATCATCTCATTGTTGAAAAGAACCAAGTTTATGGCATTTGATTGTCATATAATCTTGTTGCTTTGCACAACGTGCTCTTGGTTCTATCCACTTTATTTAACATCAGTTCAGGTAAGCCTCTCCAGGTCGTTCTGAAATCCTCCTGCTGATTGTTTCTTATTGAGCAATAATATTCCAAACTTATTCAGCTATTCCCCAACTGATGGGCATCCACTCAAGTTCCAGTTCTTTGTCACTCCAAAAAAGTCACCACAAACATTATTGCCCATGAATGGCCCCCTTCCTTTTTTTATGTTATCTTTAGGATACAGATCCAGTAAAGACATTGCTGGATCAAAGGGTATAACTTTTATAACCCTTTGGGCATCATTCCAAATTCTCTCCAGAATGGGACAACTTCACATTTTGAGAATTGTGAGGGCCTCTTTTTCCCATTTAGAGCAGCTTGGTGATGCAATGTTAAGAGCACAAGATCTGCAGTTAGGAAGACTCCTCTTTCTGAATTCAAATCTGTCTTCTAACACTTATTGTGTGACCCTAGGCAAGTCATTTAATCCTGTTTGCCTCAGTGTCCTCATCTCTAAAATGAGCTAAAGAAAGAGATGTCAGGCTACTTTAGTATTTCTAAAAAATCCCAAACTGGGATCACAAAAAGTTAAATTAAGTAAATGATCAACAACAAACCTTCCCCTTTCATTGAACACCTAATGATTAGATAAAACCCAGGTGCTGGTTCTGATGCCCCGTTCTGGGGCTTTAGGTAAGTGCTTGCTTCTAGCCTCTATGTTAATTTAATAATTCCCATTTAATTTTGGAGGATTTTCCCCAATATTCTTACCCTATTTTCCTTAAGAGTTACAGTAAGCAAAATAACTGTTGAGTTGGTGTTTATTTGTCTGTTTTCTGGATGGGAGTGGAGGTGGAGAGAAGAGGAAATATTGGATAAAGGGTTGTTCAAACTCCTTGCCATGTATTTCTGAATCTCATGAAAAGGCTCAAAGGAAGCCATAAGCATAGGGTCTAACAATAATGAGAACAACTCTGTGTCAAAGCTTTAGATTACATGAAAGCAGCACAAATCACAATGGTGTGGGCAGCAGGAGCAGCCAAAATAATGATTGTCCCCCGCCAGGGTACTGGCAGAGATAGATGCTTTTCTCCTAAAAGGTGAAAATGCTGAATTATTCACACAGCTGTGCAGTGCTTACAATCAAAGCACTAAAAAGGAAAAAAAGACAGTGGATAATGGAAATAAAAATAATAAATGGTGGCTATTACTCACCTAACTCATTAGTAATCACTGTACCTGAGGAGAACAGAACAACAAAGTGGAGCTGAGGACATTCTGAGGTCTCTTCATTCCTTTAATTAATTACTCTTTTTGGTGTTGAAATTAGCCATTTTAAACCACCCTTCCCCCACACCACACCTGCTACTCTTATTGCTTAGCAGAAATCATTTAGCAGCTGAAAAAGCTGCCAACTATGATATGAAGGGGAAAGTTTTTCTTTGATCCATTTGCCTTGCAGAAATCAATAATTATATTAAATTTAAAATATTTCCATTTTTAAAAAAATTCTAAATCATGGAAAAAATTCTCTGTAATTTGTCCAAAAATTTTGAATGAACTGTGATATTTGCTGAAATATTTGACAAAAGGGGAGCGCCAGATTTCACTGCTAATTGCATGTATACAGGTGACACAGTGGTGGGGATTTGGGACACACTAGGTGGCAACCTTTTGAAATTCAACATCGTCAGCAGGAAAAAGAGGGTGTAGACAGTGAAAGGGGGATTCCTGAGGGCCTAAATTCAAATCCCAACTCAGATGTTAATTGTTTCTCTGGCTCTTGACAATTGACTGAATCACTTTGATACAGTTATCTATTAAATGAGAATAGTAATATTTTTGATGTTTACAGAACAAAGGACATAAGGCCTTTTGCAAAATATTTGTGAAGTTGTTGGTTCATATCTGACTTTTTGTGACCTCCATGGACAATAGTACCCCAATGCTATTCATGAGGATTTGTTGGTAAGGGTTCAGGAATGATTTTCCATTTTCTTCTCTAGTGGATTGAGACAAGTAGAAATCAAATGGATTGCTTGGGTCAAACAGCTCATAAGTATCTGAGCTATTAGATTATCAAATATATCAGATCTGAGTATCAGATTTGAATTCAGGTTTTCCTGACTCCAAGCATCAGTGCTTTACGTCCTGAGCCATCTAGCTGCCTCTTGTGAGATATAACTTATTAATAAATGAACAAATGAATGAATGAATGGCAAATGTTTTTTGTTATTGATTATCACGGTGGAACAAGAAAGAGGTTCTGGGGCTGGTAAAGGAGATCTTTATCTGAAATTGAGGTGATCCTAAAATATAGTACATAATTTATATATTTGTGTATACATATAAATACAGATAGACCACGTGTATATATGCATACTATGTACATATACATATATTATAGTTTATAAATGTTTATTAATATGTATACTCACACATATGATATGCTTGTAGAATTTAAACTCATTGAGAGTATAAGATCTCACTTTTGTATTTGTATCTACTACATCTATTACACAAAGCCTGACATAGAGCAATGCTTAATCAATGTTACTGAATTGAATCTGAGGTCCTTTTATTCATTCCTCTTATATTTAACATCTTGTGACCACAAATTTGAGCTAAATAGGCCTATCAACAGAGGAATTCTTTTAGGATTGAATCTAAAACCTTTGTCTTTCCATATCACATATCCCTAAAGATGAAAGTTTTTTTTTTTAGTTTAAAAAAGTTATGATCAATGTTATTCTGCAACAATTTTTTTTTCCCAAACTAATTTGATTCTTGGGATATTTGAACCTTAAAATATATTCATGTTTGAGATGAATCTAAGATAGCTGAGTAAAGGCAGAAACTCATCTGGGCTTTTCCAAATTCCCTTCCAAATTGCCCTTAAGAAGTTTAAATCCCAATAGTGAAGACGAGAGACATGTAAAAGGAAGCTGAAAAGTGCAGAGAGGAGGAAAAAAGTGACCACTCAAAGCAGGGTGCAAAAAGTTTAAAGAAGCAGAACCTGAAGAGGAATGAGCACTTAACTGGTCTAGAACTTTCTTAAAAATGCAAGTTTTGGAAGAATCCCACCAATCAGAGGAAGGACATCAGGGACAAAAAGTACATAGGGAATGTAGAAGTAATGACTGAATTTCTTAATGGAATCTTAATGTATGGTAGATTTCAGAGTAGGTTGGCTATTTCTCTATCCTACTCTCCTAAAAATAAAGTCTTAGTATTTAAGGTAGGATTTTAAATGCAACTAGATATAAGTGATAAAATCCTGTTGTTATTTTTAGATAGCAAATAAAATAGGACAGAACTGCTTAATTATTTCCATACCATAAATAAATTCTCACAATTGAACCTGTATCATTTGCCTTTGGATATTGAGTTATTGATCAACATATGCTCTTGAGAACCCAGATTGCATCTCTTCTGTGCTTTCTGTTCATAAGTTGTTTTCTCTGTGGGAAATAAATTGTTTTCTCGGTGGGGAGTGTTGGTTGTTTACTAATAAGTTGTTTTCTTGGTAGGATTTGATTTTGAATGCTGAAAAGGAAAATGGTTTCTGTTATTAAATCGAGCCTGTTGCAGTATTCTGTAAGTTTTTGGGCTCTGGAGACTTTTTAGCACAAGATTTATAATGTCCTATGTCAGATTTCCTTTTGAAGACTCCCTTGATAATGTTTCGTAGAAGCTGTCATCTGGAATCTTTCTGCTTTATTCCAACCATGGCAGTGAGACTGCCCACGCTCCTGTCCACACTTTACTGAAAGAAGCTGTTATATTGTTGTACAGATAATTTTGTATTGACTTTTTAAATTATTTTTATTAAGACCTGGCATTTTTGGAAATATTTTAATTTGCAAAACTAAATCATTATTACCAACTTTGGAAAGTAGAGGTTATATCTGAAAGAATACACTATAATTCATAGGTTGCAATAAAGAAATATATATATATATGGGGGCATTTAATTGTACATTATTATTGTACTAAATATTAAAAAGATTTTCTTTAAAGAAGCAAAATTAGTTCACAGAAAGAATGGCTAGCTATAGTGTTTCTCTGAGATAACATTTATACTATAAAGGTACTATTTGAACAAAGGACCTAAGTATTAGAGCTCCACCTTCTACTTCCTGGCCAAGATAAAAAAGGGTTAGGGATGCTTGCCTTCTGAGTTTAGCCCTTTATCTGGATTCCACTTACACAGATGAAATAATACTTTATCTTCCCCTCATACCTTCACTTAAGGGGCTTTAGGTTTATGGGTTTGTTCAAATTGTTGGCTGGCTGTTTTTAAAGCTCTAAGAAACTGTATGTCAGGAAAACAAGAATACAAGGATCAATGCTACAGAGAATCACAAGAACTACCTCACTCTACTTCTCTCCTATTCTCCTCCTCTCTTTAATATAGCCATGCTCTTGAAAAGTACCCGGGCATTTAGAAATAGATGCTCTCCATAGTGCTAAAGAAAACCAGAGTTAGGGATAAAAAGCACATATATCATCAAAGGAAGTTGAATTAACTTGAGGGCATTTTTATGACAATAAATGATATTTGATAATGTTTAGGATTTCAAAATGTTTTATGTTAAGTTATCTTCTGTGAGATTTACACTGATCTTGGAAGGTGAGTACTGCTTGTATTATCACCATTTTACAAATGAATGAGGCCTTATAACTAATAAGTGTCAGAGATAGGATTCAAATCTAGTCTCTACTGATACCAAATACTGATACCATCTTTTATCTTCAATCTTTTCATTACACCATAACATAGATTATTTTTTCCTGGTTACAATCTTCCTGTTTCATCCTTGACCAAAACTTTTTCACTAGCGTTAAGTCCAGTTTCCTCATTTTTCAAATGAGAAAACTAAGGCCAAGAGAGTTCGGTCAATTTGCCAAAGGTTATGGGAAGTAGTCATTGGCATTTCTGGTTTTAAACTCAAAAATTCCAAATTTAGCATCCTGTTCATTACACCTGGCTGACTTCTAAGATGTCCTTTTCTAGTCTTCTAACACATTACTCTCCTCCCCCCATTCTACAGTTTTGCTATACTGGTCTACTTGCTATTCCTTGAACATTAAATATCTCCCACCTTTGTGCCTTTGCACTGTCTCCTGTACCTCTAATGTTTTTGCTCTTTACTTCTATCTCAGTTTTCTTGGTTTCTTTTAAGAGTGAGCTCAAATCTCCATTTCTACAGATGGTCTTTCATCATCTCACCATCTAAAATTTGCCAGTGATTTTCCCTCTGAGTTTGTTTTACCTACTCTATATAAATCTTGCATGTATCTATTTTCCCCTATTTCTCTTTCCCATTAGGATTGAGAGCAGACATTATCTTTTTGTTGTTTGTTGTTACTTCCTTTATGGCCCTCACATTTATCAGTTCTAGGCACATATAAAGTGCTTAATAAATATTTCTTAGAAATTAAGGCTGGACCTACACCTAACACCGCACACCAAGATAAAATCTAAATGGGTTCATGATCTAGATATAAAGAGTGATATTATGACCAAATTAGAGGAACATAGGATAGTTTACCTCTCAGACCTGTGGAGATGGAATAAATTTATGTCCAAAGAAGATCTGGAACTCTTAATTGAACACCAGATAGATAATTTTGATTATATTTAGTTAAAAAGTTTCTGTACAAACAAAACTAATGCAGACAAGATTAGGAGGGAAGCATCAAATTGGGAAATCATCTTTACATTTAAGGGTTCTGATAAAGGTCTCATCTCTAAGATATATAGAGAATTGTGCCATATTTATAAGAATTCAAGCCATTCTCCAATTGATAAATGGTCAAAGGATATGAACAAACAATTTTCAGATGAGGAAATTAAAACTATTTATAATCATATGAAAAGGTGCTCCAAATCACTATTGACCAGAGAAATGCAAATTAAGACAACTCTGAGGTACCACTACACACCTGTCAAATTGTCTAAAATGACAGGAAAAGATAAAGATAAATGTTGGAGGGGATGTGGGAAGACTGGGACACTGATGCATTTTTGGTGGAGCTGTGAATGGATCCAGCCATTCTGGAGAACAATTTGGAGCTATGCTCAAAAAGTTATCAAACTATGTATACCCTTTGACCCAGCAGTGTTTCTATTGGGCTTATATCCCAAAGAAATCATAAAAGAAGGAAAGGGCCCCACATATGCAAGAATGTTTGTGGCAACCCTTTTTGTAGTGGCTAGAAACTGGAAACTGAAGGGATGCCCATCAATTGGAGAATGGTTGAATAAATTATGGTATATGAATGTTATGGAATATTATTGTTCTATAAGAAACGACCAGAAGGATGATTTCAGAGAGGCCTGGAGAGACTTGCATGAACTGATGCTCAGTGAAGTGAGTAGAACCAGGAGATCATTATTCACGGCAACAACAATACTATATGAGGATCAGTTCTAAATCAGTTCTTCAACAATGAAATGCTTCAAACCAGTTCCAATTGTTCGGTGAAGAGAGCCATATACACCCAGAGAGAGGGATGTGAAATGTGGACTACAACATAACATTTTCATGTTCTCTATTGAGGTTTGCTTGCATTGTATTTCCTTTATCAGATTATTCTTTCTTGTAGATATGATTTCTCCTGCACAAAAAAAATGATTCAATAACTATACATATATTCGATTTCTTAAGTATTCTAACATAATTATCATGTAGTGGATATCCTGCCTTCTAGGGGAGAGGTGGAGAGTTACCCATATATGTGTCTACCCATACATGTGTTTTGCAAATAAAAAGTATTAATAAAAAAAAAAACTCCTGAAAAAAAAGAAGTATCTATAAAAATAAATAAATAAATAAATACATATTTCTTAGGATGAATAACTAGGAGTATATATAGAATAATTTTACATAAATATAGATAGATAGACCTATTTATGTCCATGGTGGCTATCTTTAGGGTGGCAGAAAGGGAAGAATAAAAAGGGGGGAAAAGGAAATTTACATGATATTTTTATTGTATATTTGGAAACAATAGTAAGTTATACAAAGTAGATTTTTAGTTTCATGTGCACTCATCTTTTTCATTGTACTATGTTATGAAAATGCTTGTTTTATTCCATAAATTTAAAATAAGCTTAAAAAATGTTTCTTAGTTGAATAACTGACAAATTGCTGATATATTTTTGAGAATTGTCACATTGACACTTTCTGGGAGGGTTGGTCATTTGTGATTTGTCTTACCAGTCTGAATTGGTATGCACAATATTAACAGGGATGTCTTTGGACATGATTAAAGCTGAATAAAGCTGAATAGTAATAGTGTGCTTGAAGAAACAGGCAATACTTTGGGAAATACATGCTATCATTGATATGTAAGAGCATGAGGAACTAGGAAGTAAGGTGCTTCCTTCTAAAAGATTTTTTTAAATAGAAAACCTGGAGACTACATGATAAAGTTATTTTTTAAAAAAAATCTAAGTCATATTTGTATTATAAACTTGAAATATCTCTTGTATGTAGTATGTATCAACAGACATTCTTCTCGTTCTAAAAAAAGGAAAATTCGTAAAAAAAAAAAAAGCTATGAGCACCATAGCACATTTAGGGAGTCTCTTTAGTGTCTGTGCTCTCTTTCTTGATTCATAGGCAAATCAAAGTTAGAGATAAATTTTTTATTGAGAAAGCAAGAATGGCAGCAAGCTTGTGATAAGAATTCACCCCTATCTTGCCTGGTGCAAAGACCTTATGATTTTGTTATTCAAAATAAACTTGGGGAAAACATCCAAGACACAAATATCATGTTGAAATTGTTGTTTTATGTTCAAAGTAAAATCGGAAGTACTGAAAAGGTTACTTGTTTACCTGTCAAATATAATTCTACCCTACTCCCATCCTTAGCCTACTAACCCACGCACTATTTAAAGGTAGGTACAGTGTAAAGGATTAATCTTTGCTTTACCTCCGGGTCTAGCTCTTTTTCACTGTATACTTTTAAAAGCAATACCTGTAATGTCTTGGTTTCTGGAGTATGTCTGGAATAATCGTAGTGGTCTTCCAACAGTACTATTTGATTTTTACTGAAGGAGTACTGCCAGAGACTGAACCTTAAAACCATGACCCTTTTAACCTTCTCCCCTTTTCCCCCCTTTGCCAAAAGACTGAACCTTAACCCTTTTCACCTTCCCCCTCCCCACCCTGACACAAATATCTGAATATCTAAGAACAACCACTGCATATTCCAGCATAAGCATGCAGAACGACACGCCTCAGGAAACTACAAGATATCATTGTTCTACTCCACCCTTGGAGCCCCTAACCTTTGACACCTGACCCCCACCCCTCATTTCAGAGTGTCACACCCCATCTGTCTTCTTGCTCAATGTGCTGTTACTACATTGTGGTCATCTGCCTATATATACTCTGTGCAAACTCAATAAACTCGAGACATAATCTACCATAACCTAGAGTTGTCTCCTTCCTCTCTGCGATCCTGTCCCCAGACCTCTGTGTCTCCCCAGGCCATTCGGCCTTACGAGCTCTGCTCCCCCGGCTTATGTCCTGCTCGCTTGACCCATGTTGATGACCTGCTGGTCAGGTCAGAGTACCATATCCTTAAAGAAATGAATGGAAGAACAAGGTCACTCAAAGGCACTGAGATGCAGATGGAAGTCACGAACAGACAGCAACATAATAACCACCAAGAATTATTCAGGGGGGAAAACTGTCATAAAGGATGGAATCAGGAGGAGATTGACTGTCAAAATAATAAGATGAGTTAAATATGCAAAGAGAGTAAAGGATAATTGATGGGGAGCTTGCTAATATATCCAGATGACATCAGAAAATCTTAAAGAAGGCCACAGTCAATTCATGTGTCCTATGTGGAGGACTGGATCACAGGTTTCTTGAGAGTAAGGTTTTGTTTTTGTTTTTCCTGTTCTTTCTGCACTTATTGCTTAGCACAATTTATATCACTAGTAGGCGATAAATGCTTCAATGATGTATTTTGGATGGTTTGTGGCGAGATGTTGAAAAGGAGCACATAGACCTGCTGTAGATGACTTGCAGTCTTCATACTCTGATATCCCATCAGTGAGATCAGAGACTCATCAAACCATTAAATAATGACTGGAAGTGAGGTTGCTGAAAAGTTCCATGGTTTCATATCATTGCTATATCATTTTCAGGGTTATAGGAAAAAAATGAAAGGTGTGACTGATCTTAGTGAAGTTGAGCATTCAAAAACCCCATCCTTTGTAAAATGTTATCCAAGAGAATATGAATGATTTTACTCAAAGAAATTAGTCTAGACTGACATACATAGCGAGTAAAGTGAATAAAACAGATCTCATTGAAGCAAATTAGAAATAGGCTTTTCATTGTATATATTGAGAACAGATGGCATATGAGTGATGAGGCAGAGAAAAGTACAGTGAATGGGGTGAATGACCTCACTGAGGTTAATATAAAGCAGGTATTTGGTAGTAAATCAATAAATGAGAAATTATGAAGACAAGGTGTGCTAATAGGATAGGTCAAGTCATTAGAACCTTAATTAACACCAAAGGGGAAAATAATAGAGACAATATTTGACAAAAAGAAGTGGCTATTTAAAAACCTGACAAAAAAAAAAACCTAAAAAAGTGTAGGAATCCAAAAAAAAAAAATTAGCTCATGATAGAGGATGAAAATGCAAGCTTAAAAGGATATAGAAAAAAATAGAAAACAGTGTACAGAGAAACCTATAATGTCATAAAGGGTCACTGACAGCAGTAGTGCTAAGGAGCTGGCACTGGGATGAATGTTGAAGATGTCAGAAACTTGGGCACTAACAGTAGTCATAGGAACCCAGGGCAAAATAATAGCACTAGTGGCCTTGAAGCTGTTTCAGATACTCACTGATGTGACTAGATCCATAAATCACAGTCACAGTAAAGGGGTTGAGTGGGAAAAAACTAGACAAGGCCATGGTAATGATCAGATGTGCCAAGAATAGAAATAGGTAAGAGTACTGAAAGTAGAGAGTATACATTACAGTGAAATTTAAGTAGGGAACAGACTAATTTTTTTTTTAAGAAAATCAATGAGCTGAGGTGAGAAGGAAGTAGAGAGACCCTACACAGCAGCACAAAGCAGAACAGTGAAATAATATTCATGCTTTAAAATAATGAACAAAAATTAGTTCAAATTACTGAATCTGAATCTCTTGCTTTAACCTGATAAATGCTCTTAGCAAACTGTTCATATTCATGCCATATACTGTTCCTTCACAGATTTAGAACTGGAATGAACCTGAGGGAACTTTTAGTATAGCTGATTGACTCTGAGAATAAGGAAAATGAAAGCAAGAGAAATACAGTAATCTATTCAAGATCAAACTTGTCATAAAAAGAATCAGGAACCAGATCTAGGACCTTTAACTCCAAATCTAGTACTTGTTTACATTTTCTCAATATAGCTAGACCTTAGGTCTTTATTTTGTGACAGTCTTCTGGCATATGGGAGTCCCTTCTGAGAGGATATAATGTTCTCCTGTTGACCCTTGCTTTCTATGACTGGGCTCAATGTATGATGCTCCTACAATGTAGGTGTAACTTTCAATAGGTAAAAGTCCATGTTTGGGTGCCCAGTTTATATATATCTAAGAATAGACCCATGCACCAGCCAGAGACATCAGGGAAAACAATTCCTTAATGAGTTCAGATGCTGAGAATAACATGTAAAACAATGGGAATCACTTTAATGAAAAACTTTATTGCAAAGGCAAACGGGTAGAAAGAAAAGGAAACCCAGTATTCAACATGGACCTAAAATGAGATAGTAGCACTGCATCAAAGCACACAGAGACAGCTCCATTTACCAGGAAGAGGAAGCTCCAAAGTGTCCTCTTAAGAATGGGGTTCTTATATTTCTATTTTAGGTGGTCCCCTTGGAGCTTCCAACTTGAAATTTAAGGATAAGGACACATAGGAGATTTGGGGGTTTTGCACATTAGAAAGAAAAGCAGGATGACTGACAAAATATTATTTTAGAGGATAGTATAGCAGGAGAATAACTGATGGTTGACAAAATATCATTCTGAGGCACACAGTTATACTAATCTTTAAAAAATATTGTCAGTATGTTTTTGTGAGTAGATTTATAAACTTATAGTCTCAATTAAATGGAAACTATCAAATTGTCCTTAGGACCATGAGATCTAATCTTTCCAAATTTAGATTCTATAAGCTATGCCTCCCTTATGGAGACAGTATTATGATGATCTCAAGACCATCTACTCCAATCTTATAATAGTATTGAAGTCCTAGACTTAGAATCAGATGGCCTGGCTTTAATGTTTTTTTTTTCTCCTCCTGATAATTAGGCAAGAATTATTGTGATCCGTACAGATGTGGAAGGCACTATATTACTATAAGCCATAGGGTTATCCATAGAAACCAGAGAGGAATGGCAATAAGACAATTTGATGATTCAACCTGCCAATGCATGTGTGGGAGTTGGGAAAGTTGGCTTATCCTATAAATATGTATACACATGAGGGCAAGTACACTGAAGTCTTCATGCTTTCCATATAGCTTTTATTATTTGGTTTGTCCTCTTAATATTTCACCTTCCCCTCCAGCTTGGTTTATTTATTTATCATTGTATAGCAATTATATGTAGTTAGATGGAAGCAATAGTTTTGTTGGAGTATTTGAATAGCTGTCATTTGGAAAAGGGATTAAGTCAGATCTCTTTGGTCCTAGCATGAAAAACATGGAGCCATGCCTGGAAAGTGCAAAAAGGTAAATTGATGCTTAATGTCAGGAAAACTTCATAATAACTAGATTTATTTGTTAATGGGATGAATCCCCAGAGATAATGAGTTTCCCCTCATTTGTGAATTTAAAAAGTCTAGCTTTTAAAAAGTGGCTACTTTTCAGTAATTGTTAAAAAATTGTAAAAAATTCTCTGGGATGGGGTGTGAATAGAAATGCATGATCATTGTGGTCCCCTTAAATTCTAAAATTCTATGAGTCTGAGATTGCATGTTCTTGAAGATCCCTTCTTAACATTCTAGGATTCTGAGAAGGTGCACATGTAGAGTTCTTATGACAAGTGCTGTTGGCACTTTGGAGTAAGAGATGCTCACCAAAACTCTCTGCATCCCAAATTCTCTACTTCTGTCTATCATTCCCATTTCTGCCCAAGTAGATCCCTCTGTTTTTCTAATGAGGATCACTTAGGTAGGAGAGAAATACAGGGAACTGATGAGTGAGAATTGTAGTCCATTATTCAGAATTGGAAGGGACCTCTAAGGTTATCTAATCCAAATATCTCCTTTTACAGATAATGAATCTGAGGTCCAGAAAAGTTAAGTTATTTGCCTAATGTGACATATACATTCTTAGTAGAGCACAAATTTAAATTCAGGTCTTCTGAGCTGATGATTCAACTTCCAGGCCCCTCTATTCCACTGGCTTGTGGTACATGCTTTGGGGTAGTATCTAAGCTAACATATCTCTTATTCTTTGGAAATCATCATCACACCATGAAGAATTTATAGCTTATAAAGTAGTTTCATCTATATTATCTCATTTGAATTTTAGGATACTCTGTGACTTAGGTAACATAGTTATTATCATCTGCATTCTGGAGAAAAAGAAATAGAAAATTAGATGCTTAAGGACATACACTTAACAGGTTAAAATGAGAATGTCCTTGAATCTTTCTTATACTGTATTTGGTTTTTCCCCCCACTCTAAACCCTTGAGTAAAAGTGCAAATATGACTAAGAAAATATTTAAGCAACAGGAAAATGGGTCCTAAAATAGGGAAATGGTCCTAAATATGTTAGGTTTATTGACACAGTCATGCCCTTGAATTTGAACAATTTTGAAATCCAACAAAATTAGGATAAAACTACTACCTTCCCTATTATAAATAGTTCACAAGATGCTGGAGAACATGATTTTTGTTGTTAAAAAGAATTCAAATATTTTCTTCCTACAGAATTATTCTAACAATTAATGGCCCCTGGGAATATATAGAATTGATGGCAGATCTTCTAACAAGAGCTCCTGAAGCAGCAAAAATTCATTGCTAGCCTGCCAAGTGGAAGCATAAATGGGAACACTATTAGACATTCTGTATGCTAACCCTATTGCAGAGACCAATTGGCTTTGACCTTTTACAAGTTACTTAACTGTTCTTCAGCTTTCTCATTTGGGACAATAAAGATCTTATCTCAGAGGTGAGTTGTGGGTATTGATTTGCTAATATTCTTAAAGTTTCCTGTTGATGAGAAGAACAAAACACAGAGGATAGATGTAAGTCCTCTGAAGGACAATGACTTCATTTAAGTAGAGGAGGTTTCCAGATTTCTTCCCATTGCTGTTTTTGCCATAGAAAGAAGTGAGTTTATGAACATGCACTACCTGAGTAAAATTAATATAAAGAAGATAATTTTAAAGATAGAAAATATTTAAAGAGAAAGAAAAAAAGTTAAAATCAACATGAAACTATGTAAACTTGTGCTGATAATTTAGAAGATTCTGACTAATAATTGCAGATACTTCCAGATTCAATTAAATTCAACTGCATCCAAAAAACATTAAGTTCCTACTATGTTTAAGAGATTCTCTTACATGTTAGAGAGACAAAAGCAAACAATTATCACTTTCAAATACTTGCACAGTAGCCCTCTATTCTTCCCATCCCCAAAGTCAGAAAGTGGAGAAAGACAGAGACAGACAGAAACAGATAACCAAAAAGACAGATAAAAACAGAAAAAGACAAAGAACATAAACATCTCAATATAGTTTAAAAATTCATTGTGAAGTATTATTTGGAGGAAATGGTTCAGAATTGTGTAAAGTGTTAAAATATTGATGACTGGTAAAAATGAACATCACGAATATTAGTGATAATTTTATTATAATGAACCAATAAATAGCCACTCCCTTATTTAAAATACATTTTAAAAGCCATCCAAATTATTTCTCCCATGGTTTTTCCCTTTTGCTCCGATTTTTCTCTCCCAACATGATTCATGAAACAATAAACATGACAAAAAATAAAAATATCCTAATTTATAGGCTATGCAAATGGAGATTTTAGGAAAAAACAAAGAAAAGCCAATACAGGCATTGATCTTTAGTCATGTGTGTATCCCTCCTGCCCAAGCCTATGGGCAAAATAGCATTTACATCATCATTATAGAAACAAGTCAAACAAACAGAACAAATTATAAAAGAATAAATCATAAATGAAAAGTTTTGAGATGCATGTCAAATTATCTTGAGAGCAAATGTAAACAAGTTTTATCTTGGGAAGAAAGCCTACTTGCTATGAGTCAGCTTTTTTTTTTCCCCCACTTTTCCATGCATCACACCTGAGAATGTAGGGAGCTTTTCAAATGTCCCCTAGAGATACCCTGCAGAGCTGCCAAAATCCCTCTTTTGATTCATCTGACAATCTATAAGGAACAGAAAGACTTAAATAAATGCAAATGGGAACATTGGTTCAGGCTCAGTTCATAAATTCCAAAGCTGATCAAGAGAAGATAGGACCAAAAGAAAAGGAAAAAAAAAAATAACACAGAAATACTGAAGAAACAAATTAAAGTAATAAAAAGAAGATTGAATTGAAAGGATGCTTGCTGTAGACACAAAGTTAAAATTTACTTTTTTAAAAATGGCTGAAGTCCATGAAAACACAATTACGCCTTATTTTTTTTTTTCTTTTTGAATGTGTAGGTCTGAAACTCATGCAAAGAGATGTTGCAAATTAAATGCTAAAGATGCTTTTGATATTATTCTCCAAGATGTAAAACTTTTCCATAATTGTCACGTTATGAAATAAAATATATACCCTCCTAAAAAAATACTCTAATGAAAAATGAAGCATGTTTCGATCTTCAACAAACATTTTAATACCTACTATGTATAAGGCTCTCTGCTAGATGTTGTGAATACTCTGAGAGGAGATACTGCCTTTGCTTTTGCTTTAATATTCCCAGAACTTAGTCCAGTGCCTGGGACATAATAAGTACTTAATAAATGTTTCTGAACTGACTGAATAAGGATATAGAAAGGTGAGAATTTATATACTCAAGAGGTTTTATTCTACTAGGGGATAGAATTGGGAAGGAAGCTTTCTTTAGTCAAGGTTAAGAATTCTTAACTCTGGGTCTTAGGACTTTTTAACAGTTTCAATCTATTTTTAAAAATCATTTTAAAATAATTGTACAATAGATTTTTTTTAAAAAGAATAGTAGTCTATAATGTTTGTTATAGATTTAGATATGTTAAATCAATAACAGATTTGTAGATAATTTATAGATAAATGTTAGATTTTAAAATATTATTTGCCTAAGAAGGCAAAAATTTGCTCTAAAGATTACCTCATGAAGAGCCTCAATATCACTTCTGGGTACAACATATTCTAGGTACAAAAATTTCTCTTCTAGAACAAGATACCATTTCCTCAAAACTTGTGAGACCATAAAAAACTTTCAGTTTAAGTATTTTATGGTTCTGTTATTTATTTTTAAGATATCATGTTATTGCTACTTGGAGTACATTTTAGAAACAAAAGTTTTAGTTGTGGAAGAAGCATTAGATCATTTCATCTAATCTCATTTCAATGATAAGCATATACACTTAGAGAAGTAAAATGTCTAGGCCAAGATTGCACATCTACTCAGAGAGTAAACCTAGCTTTAATGATGGAGATGATTAATGTGTTATCAAAAAATGTAAATCTCTTCATATGAAAGATTTTGTGACATTTGAGCAATCATTTTATGTTCTTGTCACCAATGTGTTTTATCAAGGAACCAATCTCTAACATGGAAATAAATAAGATGTTTGTATTGAGTTAATAGAAACTCACATGGCTAATAAATATCTTAGAATATAATCTTCACTTTATAATATTTATCTGTAGCATCCTTTTCTTTACCCAAGACATAAAATTTGTTTTAAAGCAGTCTGTGACTATATTGTAGTCAACCATACTGATGATTATTTTATTTAAATGGAGTAAATATACTTTCTATGTTGTTTAAGATGTCAGAAGCCATATGATAAAGCTAGCAATTGCTTAATAAGAAATATCCCAAAGGCTCTGTATTTTCTTTAATGTGTTTATCTCCTCCAAAATAATAGTTCTCAAACCTTCCTTTCCTGCTGTTTTTGAGTGACTCTTATCAGTAACATTCTTTAATTTAATACCATTGCCCAATGTGGAGATCCTTTTATTCTCTCCATTGATAGTGTGAGCATACCAATGGAGTATGTGAGTTACTCATTCTTCATCCCTCATGTTCACCAAATAACCAGCTCTTTTTCTTTTTTACTTATTCATTTGTTTGACTTGACCTTATGATTCAACGCAATTCCCAATTTGAAATATATTGAAATACACTCATGATCAATATAAATATAAATATTGACTTTAAGAGCATGCTCACTTTCGATTCTTCCCTTTCAATGTAACAACAAAGGAAGCATAAGGATTACATTGTACCTTGGTAGCTGACTACATTACATCTAGTTCAATAAACAAAAACTGGCTAAAGTGATAAGAATGGGAGCCATGAGTTCCAACACATCTCCAGGCAAAATGCTTCATAAACCATGAGTATCACTTAATTCCCTGGAAAAGTAACTTAACTTAGTCTATACCAATGCACTTTTTTGTAATTATCTAAAGAACCTAGAAAATAGAACAATCTCAGCAAAGTTTTAAGATGTTTTTCTATGGTTAGAATATAGAAATATTAGATGGTGCAGTGGATAGAGCACCAGCCCTGAAGTCAGGAGGACGTGAGTTCAAATCTGTTCTCAGACACTTCACATTCCCTAGCTGTGTGACCCTAGGCAAGTCACTTAATCTCAATTGCCTCAGCAAAAAAATTAAATAAAATAAATAAATAAATAAAAATACTAGTCTCTCTCTTTCTGTCTCTGTCTCTCTGTCTCTACATATATATATATATATTTGTTTCTTCTCCACACAATGCACATATGTGTATGTATATATGTGTGTACATGTATATATGCACAGATACTTATTTACAGAATATATTGCATGTGTATTATCTTATATGTGTATATAAATTATATGCATAATTTTTAGATGTTTTATTCTCCATTAGAATATAAGCGCCTCGTGGCCAGGGATAGTGAATATGGCCATCTTTATCTTTCTAGTACCTATTACATATTGAGACCAGAGTAACATCTTAATATTTTTCTGACTGATGAAATAAAAACTGCTATAATTATATTATTTAAACATAATATTTATCTATATTTTACATAAATCCATTATAATTTCATCATTTTGTGGTAGTGGAATAGAATAATTTCATCAATGTGAGAGCAAGATAACCAAATTGCAAATGCAGTGCATGCAAGATAATATACTTTTGTTCATAAAACTGAGTCATCTGTGTACTGACTAAAACTGAGCTCTTGGGAAGTGAGAAACATTCCTGAGTGACTGGCTTTCATATATATGCAAAAAAACCCAGTAGATCAAGGGAGATTTCTCTTTGCTTCCTTGAGAATTCTGACTGTATCATAACTGGCATAATTGCTCATTACATCCTGACTTCTAGGGAAAAATCAAAGGAGGAAGGACAGAGAAGAAAATAGTAATGTGATCACTGATGTATTTCTCAGAAACAACTGTATTTTACTATGAAGCAGTCTGAGACATAATATGTAGCTTGTGTATTATACATATGCAATGTCAAAATATTAGGAGACACCCTGTTTTCCAGAGCTAAGGCCCCCAAACCAAGCCGTGCCCTGAGCTTGACATACCAGCAATCCTTTGTGCTCATCCTCTGGATGATCTCACCCTCTGGCAAAATCACATAATTATTGCATTGCTTTGACCAGCACCAGATGTTCTCTGAGTGTGGAAAATCAGCTGCTGTATCTGTGTTCTGCTCAGAAAGCCCTGCTATGAATTAAACCTGTCCCATCGTTGCTGTTACCCTTCCTTGTCAGGACTACAGCTCCCTGTGCAATAATTTTACCATACTCAAGTGGGTCTCCCCAAACCAGGGATTGGGGCCCAGAAAATGCATCCTTCCTTGCAAGTCATTTCCCTCACTTTAAAATTAAACTTCTGTTTAATTCCTGACTCTTTGTCTCTAGCTTGCTTTGTTTTGCTCTGCTCTGCCATCCACAGATTAGAAGCCTAATCAATCAATCAATATTTATTAAGGACCTACTATGTGTCAGGCACTGTGCTAAATTCTGAGAATACAAAATAAAAGGAAATATAGTCTCTGTTCTCAAGGAGGCCATAATCTAATCAGGGAGGCAATATGCCAACAAATATATACGAGAAAATTATGTGCAGGATAAATTAGAAATAATTAAAAGAGTTAAACCACCAGAATTAGGAAGGGTTCCTGTAGAAAGAGGGATTTTATTTGGAACTTAAAGGAAGCCAGGGCTACCAGTAGTCAGAACAGAGGAGGGAGAGTATTCCAGGCAAGGGGGACAGTTAGGAAAAATGTCTAGAGCCAAAAGATTGAATGATTTATTCAAGGAACAGCCAGATAGAAGATTGGAAAGGTAGAAGAGGGGCAGGGTATAAAGGGTTTTGAAGGCCAAGTACATCATTTTGCATTTGTTCCTGGTGGCAACAGGGAGTCCCTGGAGTTTACTGAGTAAAGATCAGCCTTGTGTTTTAAGAAAGTCACATTAATAGATGCATTGGAGCTTAGGGAGAGCTGGGAAAGGACTAAGTTTAAAAGGACCAAGGTCTTCCCCTGCCTTCAGTTGTCTTGACCTGGATCTTGCCACTCTGAAGAAGAGAGGGAGGCTGATGATTTTTTAATAGCTTTGCCTCCTTTAAAGTCAATTCATTTGTAAGTCAAGACATCCTCCTCCTAATATCATTGGTCCTTTTTGAGAACAAAAGATAAACAACAACCTATGAGAAGTGGTAGCTATTTTTGTTTTTGCTTGATTCCTCTCTAAACCATAACAAAAATAACCTTAATATATGATGGAAGACCAATTAGTAATGTTCAGGGATGGATACCTAATAGGAAAATGAACCTTATATTTTATAATTAAAAATGTAATTTTTTATGGAAAATGCTAAACATAATTGAAAATTTACTCCAATGATTTTTTTAAAAAAGCAAAATGAGAAGCACTACCTAGAAATATAAAAATAAAATGTCTAGCTGGACTTCATATAAACTAAGTAATCCATTTTGTGCAAAAAAAAATGCAGATGGCAAACTTTCATTCTTGGAAATGACAAAAAATCCAGTAGTACCATTTTTTTAAAGAATAAGTGGTTTGGTAGAACAGAAGAAAATCATATTTAAATAATTTTAATGCCTGATAAACCACAGGAAACTGCTTATTTTTAAGTATTGAATTTTTACTCTACATTTGTTTCATTACTTTACTATCAATTTTTTAAAGTTAACAATGTATGAATATTAAGTTCTAAAAGATTATAAAGAACTCCCAGAGAGTGGGAATTTTAACAAG